>CM053579.1:1272438-1492939 GCA_028646485.1 Cryptoprocta ferox
TGCCGCACGCGCGTCCGGCCGCCAGCTTTCTCTCAAATATACCTAAGAAAAAATGAAACCAGACAAAGCATACCAAACTTTATGGAACACAACAAAAGCCATGCTAAAAAATTTATAACTTAATGCTTTCGTCAAAAACTAGAGATCAAAAACATCAAAACCCTAACTTTACAGCCTAAGAACTAGAAAAACTAAACCAAAGCTACCACAAAGAGTAATAAAGGTTAGAGCAGAAACGGAGACCAAGAAAACCGGTAGAACAAATCGACAAAAACAAAATCTTTAAAAAGATTAACCAGAAAAAAAAACGAAAAAAATTTTTAAATTTACCCAGATTTGCAATTAACAGTTTAATTTCCAAAATGAGGGCAAGAACAGTATTACGAACCGTACAGACACAAAAGGGAACATATAGTGCGGTGAAAAACTGTACGCCAATAACTCGGCTAACGGCCAAGAAGTTTCTAGAAGCAGAAAATTCTAGAACACGGAGGACCAACTAAATTCGAAACACACCAGTAACCAGTAAGAAGACCGAACCAAGAGTCACAAACCTCCCTGCACAGCAAACTTTGGCCCCGATAGCCTCCCTAGTGAATTTAAAGCCCGAGTACAACCCCCGCCCCCCCCCAGGGTCTTCCAAAAGCCCGAGGGAACCCAAACCGTCCCGCCGCCCGCCCGCCTTGCGAGAAAGCGCACACACGCGACCGGAGGACCCCAACGTCCTCGGCGGACACTGTGGGGGGGGCCGGAAAGCCGGCTTCAGCGCCCGTTCCCACTCGCCCGCCGCCTTCTCCGCGGCTCGCTCGCTTCCGAACCCGGGACGCCGGGACGCCGGCGTCGAGGGCAGCTCGACACACACAGAACGCCATGGCCGCGCGCCCCCTTCCCACGAGTCCCGCCGTCCCCCGGACTGCTCCCCGCCGAGCGCGGCCCCCGCCGGCCACGCGGGCCCGTGGCGCGGGCGTCCGTGCCCCCCGAGGCCCCAAACGGGTCTTTACGACCGGGCCCGCGCGGCCACCCCCACCCCCACCCCCGACGGCTCCCGGGTCGCAGCCGAGCCGGCCGGCCGCCACGAGGCGTCGGACGGGGAAACCTTACCGGGAGCTCGAAGTGCAGGTAGCCCTGATGGAGTGGATACGCAGGCGATTAGCCATGTCCCGCAGGATCTGCAGGGTTTTCGCATCGGGCTTGGTCTCCTCCTCGACCCTGGCGGTACTCGGAGCGGCGTCTGCCATAGCTGCGAGCACGTCGGCGTCCGAGCAGCGAATGCGGCGAACTCTGCCCGCGGAAGGTGTGGGAAACCGTGCTGTGCGGCTCCCTTCGAGCTCCGCCCCCTCCTCGTGCCAATGGCCTCAGTACGCCTCTCCCTCCGCACGTCCCCCTCGCGCACTAGTTCGTCGCGAGCGCCGCGCGCCGCTTCGCGCGCCAGTTCGCCTCGCGCGCCGTGCCCGTCCGCGCGCCAATTCGCCCCGCGCGCCGTCCCCCTCCGCTCAATGGATTTTGAAGTCTTTCTCCTTTGCGTGGGGGACATTAATGGAAATAATTTAACGTCTTTATATATTGCTTTGTGCTATCAATTCAAAAAGGTCTGCCTCTGCCGGGGGTCCAGGGTCTACTGTTGGGGTGATAAAAAAATTCTGGAACTAGATGTTGCGGTCGTTTCACCACCTGGTGTATGTGAACGGGACTTTTTCACCCACTTCAAAGAGTTACGATGGTGACGTTTATGTTTTATGCAATGTATCCCACTATTTAAAAAGAAAAGCCACGCTGGAATTTTACCCTTTGTTGGTCCCCTACCCCCATCCCCGAGGTAGCCCAGGGGGGCTTCTTAGCAGATGAGGCATGCCTTGTCTCTGTGCTGACCTCTGTATCTTTCTAGAACGTTCTGTACGGCGGCCAGCCACAAGCCCTTTGTGACCGTTGAGGGTTGGGGTGGCGTCAGCCCGATGCTAGCCTGCGGCTTTCCTCAGGGAGCCTGACTTCTGGGAGCTCCCCATCTCCTTGAGGTCGCAATGTAGTCTGAGAGCTGTTTCCTCTGGTTCTGAGACGACCTTCCAAGGCCCAGCGTGGCTTCCCCGAGCCGAGCCGCACCATCTCCGCGCCATGCCCCAAGGTCAACTACTGGGGAGCGTCTTAAGTTCAAAACTGCCCAGCTCCGGAGAGGCCCCGAGGGTGCGTGAATGCGGCGACGACGCTCCCCCGTTCTTGCTTGGGTAAAGGGTATATGCGTTGAAAATTTTATTTGATCCTGCCTGACTGCTCAACAAAAACCTGTGTTTTCCTCCTCGCAGAGAAAAGATCGCTCTTTTTCCCACATCCTCATCAACACTGGGTGTTGTTAGTCTTTTTAATGCGTGGCATTCTCGTGGATGAGAAAACAGTATTCAGTCAGTGCTTTGATTTACATGTGCCGGATACCCTTGTGCTTGCACATGTTTTGTATGTTTTTTGCCATTCGGGGTTTGTCCTTCCTGAATGGTCTGCTGCTGTCCTTTACTGTTCCTCTGTTGGATTGTTTGTTTCAGCTTCCCAGTTCGCAGGAGTTCTCCAGCCTTACCGTTGATCAGACTGTTCTCTACTGGAGACACTGCAGATCTCTTCTTTCTCAACTTGTTGCTTCCTAAAAATATTGAGAGATAGTTTAAAGTGTTTGAACCAAAACCTAAATCTTGCTGTTTTGCTTTTCTCTTATTTTTCTTCTTTTAATTTAATTTATTCTTCACTTACATGTAACACCCAGGGCTCACCCCTGCAAGTGCCCTCCTTAATGCCCCTCACCCATTTACCCCACCCTCCTAAATGTTGCCTCTTTTTAACTTCATGCTTTTTTGTTTTTCCATAAAAAGGTTTGAATTTTCTTTCTGTAGCAAAATATATAAACCTTGTTCTCTATGGAATTTTGGGTTGACTTTAGAAAGTTTCTCTTCACACGGAGATGGTGAAAACAGTTGCTATTATGTCCTTCTAACACTTTTTAGCATTTCATTCTTTTCAAGTTTATTTAGTTTTGAGAGCGAGAGGCGGTGTGCAAAAGCGGGGGAGGGGCAGAGAGAGGGAGACGCAGACTGGGACGCGGGCTGTCAGCACAGAGCCCGGCGCGGGGCTCGAGCCCACGAACCGTGAGGTCGTGACCTGAGCCGAAGTCGGACGGTCAGCGGACTGGGCCCCCCAGGCGCCCCTTGTTCTTTCATTTTTATGTTCAGTTTTTTATGTTGTCTCAATTATGCGATGTATATGCTGTAAGCACTGTAGCTTAATTTTTTCAAATAGTCAATTGCCCCAAGACCCTATTTCGTATTCTTTTTAAAAACCTCCTGTGCTAGGGTCACCTGGGCGGCTCAGTCAGTTGAACATCTGACTCTTGATTTCCGCTTGGGTGGTGATCCCAGGGTCGTGGAACCAAGTTCCTCATCAGGCGGCTCGCTCTTGTGGACCCTGCTTGGGGTTCTCTCTCCCTCTCCCTCTGGCCCCCTTCCCTGCTCGCAGTTGCATGCGCGCGCGCGCTCTCTCTCTCTAAAAAATTTTTTTTCTTTGCCACTCTTTTGCATTTCCTCTTCCAAATGAATTTTGGAAGCAGCTAATTTAAGATTCCTAAGACGCTTCTATTGGATTTTTAATTGGGATTTCATCGAATTGATAAGTTAGTACGTAGAGGACTGACATATTTATAGTATTGAGTCTTCTGTTCAGAAACATAGTGTATACTTTTTGATAATCAAATCTCATTTGCATCCTGTTTTGTATTTTCTGTTTACCCTAATATCTTGTTTCTTTCTGTTCCTCCTTTTCTTCCTTTTTTTGGATCAATAGAGTTCCACTGTTTTTCTCTCCTTGGTTATTTGGATATTATGTACCTGGCTTTTTTTCTAGTGGTCACCTTTATTTTTTTTCACCAACGTATTCCCTCAATTTTGAGTTTTTTATATCTATAAAATTCCACAGCAGAACCAGTCATTAACAACTTTTAATTCTCCCTATTTTCTACTTCCTTTTTAATTTTTAAAGATTTTATGTTTTTTTAAGATTTTATTATTATAAGTGTTTATTTTTGAGAGCGAGAGAGCGTGAGAGTGTGCGCAGGGGAGGGGCAGAGAGAGAGGGGGACACAGGATTCAAAGCAGGCTCTGTGCTGAGAGCAGAGGGCGCGATGTGGGGCTCAAACTCATGAACCACAAGATCGTGACCTGAGCTGAAGTCGGACGCTTAACTGACTGAGCCCCCCGCCCCCCGCCGCCAACCCTAAAGATTTTATTTTTAAGCAATCTCTACACGCAAACGTGGGGCTTCAGTTTATAACCCAGAGATTGAGAGTCGCATGCTCTACTGACTGAGCCAACCAGGCACCCCAACTTCATTTTTAAGTAAACAATTATTTTGTTCTTTTATTTATCAATGGTTTATATGAACCTAGTTTCAAGCAGGGTCAGCAAACTTTTCCTGTCAAAGGCCAGATAGTAACTATTTGAGAGCACGAGGTCCCCGTTGCAGTGTTCAGCCAGGCCACTTTTGTGACACACATACAGCCACAGAAAACCCACACGTGAACAGCTGTGGCTGTGGGCCAGTTACGTTGTTTATAGACACCGAATTGTGAATCTTCTACAATTTTCACGTGTCACAAAATACTCTTCTGATTTTTTTCAACCATTTAAGAATTTAAAAACCATTTTTAGCTCATACCTATATAAAACCAAGCCACAGTTGGGCCAACTCCTCCTTCAAAGAGTTAAATGCTTCTACAAGGTTGATCTGGTTTCCATCCCCGTAATCATCCACTACCCGGAATCAACCACTTTCAACTCTTTTAGCTGTTTCTTTTGGTATTTAGCTCCAATTCCCTAAGTAGTTTGTAGTGCTATTTTTTATTTTTATATTTTAAGAATTACTGGGTTTTTTTTTTTTCACTGTAGAAGATGATAGTGTAGCTCTTTGTCACACACCCCCTCCAAATCCTTCCAGTACAGTATACGATGATTAGGGCTAGATCATATTTTGGTGTTCACATTATCAAGTCCGTGGAAACACTAGTCATAACTGAGTCGTCACTCTGATGACTTTTCTTTTCTCTCCCAATGTTTTCTTTACCTTAGAGTTAACAGTTGTCTCCCCGCTCCCCCCACTGCTCCCATGTTTCTTGCTCTCTGCTACTCTCCATAGGCCAGCACTTCCCCCCGCTGTCCACATCTCCTCTCCAGCTAGCTAAAGATGTCCAGCAGTCCATGCATGTCATTTCCTTGGAGCGTTCTCTCCTGGAGCCTTTTGTCTTGCCCTCCAGCCACTAGCCTGGGCTCCCCTCCCATCATCCTGGAGGTATCATCTGCTTCCTTTTGACCCGTCTCATCGATCCCATCTCCACCTCTTTCTTAGGTTCCTCTCTAGTTCGGGTGGTGCTCTCTCTCTAGTAGCTTCCAGAGAAAGAATGCAGGTAAGGTAAACTATTTCAGTTCTTTCATCTCTTTAGTCTAATCTCACAATAGACAGTTTGGGTATAGAATTCTAGGTTGGAAAATCATTTCCCCCCACCAGTTTGGACGCATTACTTAATTGTTCCCAGTGCTTTGCTGAAAAATCTGAAAACATTCTGACTCCCAATTATTTGAATATGACCTACTTTTTTTTTTCTCTCTGACAGTTATTCTCTCAGCATATTGAAGATATCACTCAGCTCTTCTGAATTTCATTAATGCCATTGAAAACTCAGCTTTCAGTATAAAGGTCATGGTTTTAAAGGTAATTAGCTTTTTAAATATGACTTTTTGAGAGAGAGAGAGAGAGAGAGAGAGAGAGGGAGAGAGAGAATTCCAGGCAGGCTCTGCACTGTCAGTGCGCAGAGCCCAGTGCGGGGCTCAAACTCACAAAACCATGAGGTCATGACCTAAGCAGAAATCAAGAGTCAGACACTGAACTGATTGAGCCAACCCAGGTGCCCCCATAAATCTGCCTGCTTTTAAAATCTTGTGTTTAGATGTGGTTTTCTCTTTTCCTGTTTGGGATTTATTGGGCTCCTTGAATTTGTGTTGTCTTTTATCAGTTCTGGAAAGTTGTTTGCGACCTATCTCTTTTTTTTTTATTAAAAAATTTTTTAATGTTTATTTTTGAGAGACAGAACGCACATGGGGGAGGGGCAGAGAGAGAGAGGGAGACACTGAATCTGAAGCAGACCCCAGGCTCTGAGCTGTCAGCACAGAGCCCAACACGGGGCTCGAACTCACGAACCGGGAGATCATGACCCGAGCTGAAGTTGGACGCTTAACCAACTGAGCCACCCGGGTGCCCCTGTGACTCTCTCTTAAAATTTTACCATCCCCTCGTTCTATTAGACTTTCTCATTCTATTTTCCATGTCTTCTGTATTTCAATATTTTTTTTCAAATTTTCTGTTTCTTTGTGCCTCTGTGTTGCATTCTGGATGCTTCTTTAGCTCTGTTTTACAATTTATTAATTCTCTCTCCAGCTATTTTCTAATAGCTCCAGCTATTACATCCAACTATTGAACATTTAAAAATTTTTACAAATATGATTTTGGCACGTGTATGTAAGGGCATAGAAAACGTTAACATATATTTCAGGAAATAATGTGAACTGACATGTAACTACTACTCAGATTAAGCACCTTGGCCTCCACCTGTCTCTCCCAATCACGACCCCTTCTCCCACTTTAGTGGGAGTCACTATCCTGACATTTATGCTACCAATGCCCATGCTTTTCTTTGTAGCTTTATTGTCTGTTGTCCCTAAACAACATCATTTTGTTTTGTCTGCTTTTGAACTTTATATGACAAAGCCGTGTATAGTATGAATTTTTCTGTGTTTAGCCTTTTCTGTTCAACATTATGCTTGTTCATTCATATTTTCAAGGCTGTAGTTCATTTTCATTGCTGTATAGGAGTATATTGTTGAATATTTTACAGTTCACTTGCACATTTTACTACTGATGGGCAGATGGGTAATTTCTAGCAGTTGGCTATTGGGAACATCAGTGTACCTGTTTCCCAGGGCTGTACCTATGAATGCAGTCGCTGGGCCATTTGGTATGCATGTCTTCAACTTTTCCATTTACTAGTGCTTTTCCAAAGTGCCTGTACCAATTACTCTCCCACCTGGAGTGATTAAGAGTTCCTGTTGCTCCATATCGTTGCCAGCATTTGTTATTATTCGTCTAAGTTTTGCCAGTCTGCTAGGTGCATGGTGGTATCACATTTTTTTAATCAAGGTATAATTTGCATACAAAAAAATACACAGAACCAAGCTATGTATTATAATATAATCACTCCTGATCTACCACCATGAAATCATTTTCAGATTGAAAATGATCAGGAAGCCTCTTACAGTTAAAAAGTAGAAACAGAGGGGCACCTGGGTGGTTCAGTCGGTTAAAAGTCAGACTTCCCCGCCTTGGGCACTCCACTTTCAGTGAGGAGCCTGCTTCGGATCCTCTGTCTCCCTCTCTGTCTCTGCCCCCTCCCCCACTCGTTCTCTCTCTCAAAAATAAATAAAACGTTTAAAAAAATTAAAAAGAAAAAAATAGAAACAGAACAGAGGCTCTACCTGTTATTTTTTTAAAGATTATATTTTTATTTTTATTTTTTATATAAAACTCTTAAAATCTTAAAACTTTAATGTTTGTTTAATTTAGAGAGAGAGAGAGAGAGAGAGAGGCAGAGTGCAAGCGGGGAAGGTGTACAGAGAGGGGAAGACACAGAATCTGAAGCAGGCTCCAGGCTCCGAGCTGTTAGCACAGAGCCAAGTGCGGAGCTCGAACTCAGGAACTGGGAGATCATGACCTGAGCCAGAGTCAGATGCTCAACCAACTGAGCCACCCAGCCACTGCTAAATTTAAAAAATATATTTATTTATTTTTCAGAGAGAGGGAGAAAGAGCATGAGCGGGGGAGGGACAGAGACACGGGGACAGAGAATCTGAAGTGTGCTCCGTGGTGACACCAGAAAGCCCCGATGCTGGGCTCGAACTCACAAATGACCTGAGCCAACGTTGGGCACTTAGCCGACCGAGCCACCCAGGCACCCCAAGATTTTATTTTTAAGTAACCTCTACACCTAACGTGGGGCTTAAAGTCCTAACCCTGAGATCAAGAGTCACACGCTCTGCCAACTGAGCCAGCCAGGCGCCCCCTCTACCTGTCCTGACCTCACCTACCTCTCCTACCTAGCTCATCACCAGCCGCTCTGGCCTGGTCCACTGCATCCCAGCTGTGCTGCTATGGCCATCTTTGTTTTATTTTTTAAAAAAATTTTAAAATGTTTTATTTATTTTTGAGAGAGAGAGAGAGAGAGAGAGAGACCGCGTGAGCAGTGGAGGGTCAGAGAGAGAGGGAGACACAGAATCTGAAGACAGGCTCCAGTCTCTGAGCCAGCTGTCAGCACAGAGTCCGACGCAGGGCTCGAACCCACGAGCCGTGAGATCATGACCTGAGCCGAAGTCAGACGCTTAACCGACTGAGCCACCCAGGGGCCCCAAGCCATCTTTGTTTTAAAGATGAGAAAGCTGACCCTCTGAGTGGTTTCTTAACTTGCCCCTATGAGAGATGCATTCATTTGCATCACAATAGATTTTTTTTTCACCCTTGACTGTTAGCTCTCTATGAGCAAGAAATGTGCCTGGCCCGTGTACCACGTGGTAGGTGCTCAGGAAGTGTGTGTTGAATGAATGATTGAATGAAGGAATGAACCCGTCAGGATGCAGGTCTCCTTGCCTCCCTCTTCAATCTGCCTGGCGGTAGCAACAGAGCAAGACATATGGGTTGATGGGAATGAGCTTATTCCATACTTCATAAGAATAGTTCGTTATAAAATGAGATCTATACCAATGTAGTTGGTATTTTTGGGAAGAGAAGAAGTCCAAGAACAGACAGGACAGGTGTAGAGGGGGGATTCTAGCCATCTGGGGGTTCTAGTGAGGTCTGGTCATACAGCAAAAAGTCAGGGGCTCAGTCGGAGGAGTGTGCGACTCTTGAGCTCAGAGTTGAGTTTAAACCCCACGTTGGGTGTAGAGGTTACTAAAAAAAATTGGGGGTACTGAAAAGAAAGGGAGAGAGGCCCGGAAGTTGAACTCGACCTTTCCAGTTGGTGTTGGGCCCATCTTGAGTGCACGTAGGCATCTGTGTCTACATGTCAGTATTATGACAGAGGGAGGCGACAACACGCCCAGTTCCACTGTCTGCCGCCCACAGATGTGCCTGTTAACGATTTCTTGTTTCCCAATGCAGGCAGAGTACACTAAGAGGCCGAGTGCGACTGTTCCCTCCAACGTTCCCTCGCGCGGGTCCCTTTCATCCAGCGAGGATGGCCTCAGTGGCCATTCCAGTCTGTCAGATGGGGAGCTGGCCCGGAACTTACAGGACAGCATCAAGCGCCGCATCCTTTACCTCTCAGAGCAGCTGCGAGTGGAGAAGGCCAGTCGGGATGAGAACACCATGGGCTACCTCAAGCTGGTGTCCAAAGCTGACCGGCACCGGGCCCCCCACATCCGGCAGGTCTTTGAGAAGGTGAACCAGCGTGCCTCTGCCACCATTGCCCAGATTGAGCGAAGGCTCCGCCGTTGTCACCGGCAGCTTCAGGAGCTGGAGGAGGGCTGTAGGCCCAAGGGCCTCGCGCTGAAGGCAGAAAGCAGCCCACATCCCTGCAAGCAGCCTGGTGAGAAGGCCCCGTTTTCAGAGCCTCCCAGGCCAGGTGGGGAAGACACTGACCTGTCTGATGTCGTCAGACACTTGCCCTTGGTGAGTCACTTCCCAGCTTTACAGCCGGGGAAGTCCTCGGAGGCAAAGCGTGTGGCCCAGCAGCGAAACCGGCTGTTGTGGAAGATGAAGGAAGAGCTGAGAGAAGTCAGGGAGCTCCACCTCAGCCTCCAGGTGTCCTATCAGAGCCTGAAGGAGAGTCGTCTGATGGACCTGCAGGTGTCGCTGGAGTCCCTCCAGGAAGAGAAATGCAGGTGAGGTGGCCCGTCTACTGCAGCCTTGGCTGTGGGGCCAGCACCCCCACTGGGACCGTCAGCAGGAGAGTGAAGGGGAGCAAGGACATGGGTTTGGAGGGTCAGGGGGAGGGGCAGAAGAGCCGGGCAGTGTTTCTCTGGGCACCTGGGCCCCACAGTGGAGAGGGCTGCCTGCTGTTGCACACCCACCTGGGTCCTCTCCTGGGAAACGAGGCTCCAGCTCAGGGTCCCACCAGGTGATCCCAGAAGCTGTAGGCTCTCCCTGTGGTGGCGGGAGACAGTTGTGGTGGTGGTGAGCCCGGCGGGTGCCCATGACCCGTCAGAGAGGGGTCCTGCAGGTCCCCATCTGAGAGAATAACGTGTGAAGCAGGATTACCAGCCATGATCCCCTCACCTGTGCTCATGGCTGAGCTGGGGCAAATGGTCTTATATGGGATATTTCTTCTGAAAGTGATTGCCTTCTGGCAAATGCTTTCTTCCCACTGTGTGGCGGGTCAAGTTTATTTTTATCTAAGACAAGACTAGGGCCCACAAATGAGGAGGGGAAAGGCAAACTCAGCCTCTCAAAGGACCTGCACTATTCCTATTTGGACCTTTCTTGGGGTCCTACCGGCCCTCAGGGGTGCCACACTCCCCTGGTCCCCACGGTCTGATGCATCAGGTTCTTGCATTAGCTCTAATCCTTCCAACAGCCTGGCCAGAGAGGGAGGTATTACTTGGATGGCGCAAGATTCCCAGCAAAGTAAGAACTCTGCAGTCCCTTAGCACCAGTGTGTGTGGGGGGGGGGGCAGGGGGGGAGAGGCACTTGGGAATCAGTCCTCTTCTGCTTTCACTGGGAAGCGTTACCTGCAGGTACACTGCTTGACAAGTCCGTGAAGAATGACTCAAAACTACTGCGGGGCAGCCCAGTGTCAAATAAGACCACCAGTTGGAATATCCGGTTTCTTTCGGGAGTGATGTTTGTAGGGCATGGCGGCCAAGCTCAGCTCTTGGGACTCTTAATGGCCCCTCTGTCAAAATACCATTTCTGAGGTTACATTTATATAAAGCAAGACTGGAGCTCAGTGCCAGTGACACATATCCCCGTAAGTTCCCATCCTGCCCGGGCCGACAGGACTGTTGTGCCCCTGTAAGCTCTCAATCCCTCACCAAATCAGGATGTGCCTGCGGTGCGGGGGGGCAGGGTGACCTCTGTCCCTGGGTTCCCTGGGAATTCCGCAAGCTTGCACTTCTGCAACGGCGGCCCCCCACCCACACTGGACTGCGATAGGAGTGTGCAGCAAGCTTCCATTGTGTTCAGCCACGGAGATGTTCTGCCCGTTGGCCGCAGCAGTTAGCCTACCTTGATAAATCTACATTAGAAGCAACAAAGCAGGTCTGTAGGCTCAGATTTGCCAGGAGACATGGAGAATGGGCAGGAGGTGACTTTATATAATAACAGTGACAGCAGGGAGCAAGTAGCATTGTCACCTGTGGTGTTCAACTACCCGCTTTACAGATGGGGAAACGGAGTCTCAGGGAGGCACAAGCCTGAGAGCATGTCAACATGTCCTGGCCATGTGGCTTCCTAATCTAGGGTGAAGGGGACAGAGGAATTCGTTGAATTTTTTAAAACGTATGTCTCCTTCCGATCTTTTAAAAAACCTTTATGTGAGCTAGATGCAGACATGACCTATGTGTTGAAGTCAGTAAAGTGTCACCTGGTGTCCACACCTGTGTGGTCACCACCCAAGCCCCTGTGATTGTCACATCTCCTCTGGTGTGTCACAAACTGAGGTTTCAAACTGAAAAGTCCTATGACACTTCGCACAGGTAAATCTGTTTCCTTTCAAGAGGGCTTTCTTCCTTTCTTTCCTAAACATTTTAAAAATGTTTTATTTATTTTTGAGCGAGAGTGCAAGTGGGGGAGGGGCACAGAGGGGGGTGGAACAGAAGATCCGAAGCGGGCTCTGTGCTGACAGCGAGCCTGCTGCGGGGCTGGAACTCATGAACCGCAAGATCATCACCTGAGCCGAAGTTAGATGCTCGATGCCTGAGCCACCTGGGTGCCCCTTTTCTATTTTTGAATTGAGATAAAATTCACAAAACAAAATGATCCATCTTAAAATGTGCAATCCAGTGGCAATTAGTACATTTGCAATGTTGTGTAACCACCACCTATATTTGGTTCCAGAACATTTTCATCACTCCGGGAGAACACCCCACTCCTCCCCATTCACCTTACCCCAACCCCTGCTAACCACCAGTGTGCTTTCTGTCTCTCTGCATTTGTCTCTTCTGGATACTTCATGTAAGTGGAATCATATGGTATGCAGTCACTTGTGTCTGTCTTCTTTCATGCAATGTAATATTTCTGAGATTCATGCAAGTCGTGCATAGGAATAGATCACTCTTTCTTGCTCAGCGGTACTCTATTACATGGATGCACCGCAGTTAGTTTACCTACTCACCTGCTGCTGGTTGGAGCTGTTATGAATAAAGCTGCTGTGGACTTTCCTGTACACCAGCTTCTGGTGGCTGCCGGGATCCTTAGCTTGTGGCCACATCACTCCAATCTTCCAAGGGCAGGATCTTCACATCTCTCTCTGCTCTGTTTTCATGTGGCCCTCTTCTCTGTGTGTAAAAGCTCCCTCTGCTTCCCTCCTCTAAGGATGCGTGTGGTTGCACGTTTGCTCAGGAGGACCTACTCCATCCCTGCTGCATTACCCCACCCTACCTGCAGGGCTTGATTCCTCCTACAGTTGTTTCTTCATCTCAGACTTCTTCAAGTTGATCCCTGCTCCCCCATCTTGCCTCGCCTACACGTGTACATACCTATTATTTCCTTCTCAGAGTCACAAGATCTGAAGACCCCATTGAAAATGCCAGTATATAGAACTTAGGACATCAAAGCTACCACACTGCCCCAAAAGTAAAAGCAGCCTGGAATCTGGCATAGCCACCAAAGACATGTTGTATTGCCCTCCTAGCAGCCAATTTATCTATGACCTGAAATTACATCAAATTCCCAAGGACAGGGGAAAACATTTCCCATGAGCAAGAAGTTAATTTATTTGCAGGGGGAAATGAATTGCTCCTTTTGCTTTCCTGACCCTCCAGTAGGCACCAGGAAACAACACAACGTGACCCCGAAGAAAGACCCCAGACAGAGCCTTCAGTTATGTAAGATGACCTAAAATCAGCCATGGGTGACAGAGGACAGGAATTCTGCAACCCACAGTAATGGGTCTGAGGACTCTAAGCTGAAGTGCACCATCTATTTAAATGCATCCCCTTTGGAGGGGTGCCTGGGTGGCCTCAGTCAGTTGAATGTCCAACCTCAGGTCAGGTCACGATCTCCTGGTTGGTGAGTTCAAGCCCCGCGTCAGGGTCTGTGCTGACAGCTCAGAGCCTGGAGCCTGCTTCGGATTCTGTGTCTCTGTCGCTCTCTGCCCCTCCCCCACTCATTCTCTGTCTCTGTCTCTCAAAAATAAATTTTAAAAAATTAAGAAATAAAAAAATTATCAAACTTCTTTACACAATCACAGGTGAGAAAGTTCTCACTGAAAAGGCCCCAGATTAAGGGAGTTCATTGTGTTAGGACAAGAAGCCCCATTCCCCTTGTTCTGCTCCTTGTAATTTATTTCATGAAAGCTAGAACACAGAGGAGAAAGAATTCTACAAAAAAAAAAAAGAGAGAGAGAGAGAGAAAGAGCCTTAGGATCCAATGTTTGCCAAAAGCCAACGCTCAGGTATGATCAATAATATACTCTTCTTTGAGGCGCCTGGGTGGCTCAGTCGCTTAAGCATCTGACTTTTGATTTTGGCTCAGGTCATGAACTCGAGGTCGTGAGATCAAACCCCCATCAGGCCCTGCACTGAGTGTGGAGCCTGCTTGGGATTCTCTCTCTTCCTCTCTCTCTGCCCCTCCCCTACTCACACTTCCTCTCTCTCTCAAAATAAAATAAACTTAAAAAAAAAGAATATACTCTTCTTCAACAGCAATGATGTCTAGGACAATTTATATTAGAAAGGGCGGGCTTCACAGCTTTGGAAGATTTGGGGGGCATTTTGGTTGGCTGGTCGTCATTTTGTCTTTGTAAGAGCATTGTCTTTTTTTTAATGTTTATTCATTATTGAGAGACAGAGAGAGACAGAGCATGAGTGGGGGAGGGTCAAAGAGAGGGGTAGACATAGGATCTGAAGTAGGCTCCAGGCTCTGAGCTGTCAGCACAGAGCCCGATGCGGGGCACGAACCCACAAACCACGAGATCATGACCTGAGCCGAAGTCGGATGCTTAACTGACTGCGCCACCCAGGCGCCCCCGTAAGAGCCTTTTCTAGAGTGGTCCATTTTCTGGACTAAATGCTCCAATCAAAAGATATGGTGTATCAGAATGGATTTTAAAAAAGACCCATCTATATGCTGCTTCCAAGAGACTCATTTTAGACCTAAAAACACCTCTATATTTAAAGTGAGGGGATAGAGAATCATCTATCATGCTAATGGACATCAAAAGAAAGCTGGAGTAGCCATACTTATATCAGACAACTAGATTTTAAACTGAAGACTGTAACGAGATGAAGAAGGACATTATAACATAATTAAGGGGTGTTCCAATAAGAAGATCTAACAGCTGTAAATATTTATGACCCCAACTTGGAACACCAAACATATAAGTCAATTAATAACAAACATAAAGAAACTCATTGATAATAATACAAGAATACTAGGGGACGTTAACACCCCTCTTACAGCAATGGACAGATCATCTAAGCAGACTATCAACAAGGAAACAATGGCTTTGAAAGACACACTGGACCGGATGGACTTAACAGATATATTCAGAACATTTCATCCTAAAGCAGCAGAATACACATTCTTCTCGAGTGCACATGGAACCTTCTCCAGAATAGGTCACATACTGGAACACAAATCAGCTCTCAACAAGTACAAAAGGATCAAGATCATACCGTGCATATTTGCAGACCACATGCTATGAAACTTGAAGTCAACCACCAGAAGCAATTTGGACAGACCACAAATACATGGAGGTTAAAAAAAAACATACTAAGGAATGAGTGGGTTAACCAGGAAATTCAAGAAGACATAAAAAAAAATACATGGAAGCAAATAAACATGAAAACACGACAGTCCAAACCCTTTGGGATACAGCAAAGGTGGTCATAAGAGATAAGTATATAGCAATACTGGCCTATCTCAAGAAGCAAGAAAAGTCTTAAATACACAACCTAACCTTAAACCTAAAGGAGCTAGATAAGGAACAGCAAATAAAGCCTAAAGCCAGCAGAAGAAGAGACATAATAAAGATTAAAGGGGAAGTAAACAATATAGAAACAAACAAACAACAGTGGAACAGATTGATGAAACTAAGAGCTGGTTCTTTGAAAGAATTAATAAAATCGAAAAACACCTAGCCAGACTTTTCAAAAAGGAAAGAGAAAGTACCCAAATAAAATCATGAATGAAAGAGGAGAGATCACAACCAACACCACAAAAATACAAACAGTTATAAGAGAATATTATGAAAAATTATATGCCAACAAACTGCACAATCTGGAAGAAATGGATAAGTTCCTAGAAATCTATAAACTACCAAAGTGAAACAGGAAGAAATAGAAAATTTGAACAGACCCATAACCAGCAAAGAAATAGAATCAGTCATCAAAAATCTCCCAACAAACAAAAATCCAGGGCCAGAAGGCTTCTCAGGGGAATTCTACCAGACATTTACTTTTTTTATTAAAAAATTGTTAATGTTTCTATATTTTTGAGAGAGAGACAGAGAGACAGAGTATGAGCAGGGGAGGGGTGTGGAGAGAGGGATACACAGAATCTGAAGCAGGCTCCAGCCTCTGAGCTGTCAGCACAGAGCCTGACTTGGGGCTCGAACTCAACGAACCATGAGATCATGACCTGAGCCCAAACCAAAAGTCAGATGCTGAACCAATGAGCCACCCAGGCACCCACCCCCCCAGGCATTTAAAGAAGAGTTAGTACCTATTTTTCTCAAACTGTTAAAAAAAAAACAGAAATGGAAGGAAAACTTCCAAACTCCTGTGAGGCCAGCATTACCTTGATTCCAAATTCACACAAAGACCCCACTAAAAAGGAGAATTACAGGCCAATATCCCTCATAACATGGATGAAAAAATTCTCAACAAGATACTACATTAAAAGAATTATTCACCGTGATCAAGTGGGGTTTATTCCTGGGCTGCAGGGATGTTCGATATTTGCAAATCAATCAATGTGATGCACCACGTTAATAAGAGAAAGGATAAGAATCCTATGATCCTCTCTATAGATGCAGAGAAAGCATTTGGCAAAATACAGCATCCATTCTTGATAAAAACCCTCAACAAAGTAGGAATAGAGGGAACACACCTCAACATCATAAAGGCCGTATATGAAAGACCTATAGCTAATATCATCCCCATTGAGGAAAACCTGAGAGCTTTTCCTCTATGTTCAGGAACACGACAGGGATATCTACTCTCACCACTGTTATTTAACATAGTAGTGGAAGTCCTAGCCTCATCAATCAGACGACAAAAAGAAATAAAAGGCAGCCAAATTGGCAAAGAAGCAGTCGAACTTTCACTATTTGCAGATGACGTGATACTCTATGTAGAAAACCCAAAGACTCCACCAAAAAATTACTGGAACTAATACACAAATTAAGCAAGTTGCAGAACATAAAAACCAATGTACAGAAATCAGTTGCATCTCTATACACCAATAATGAAGCAGCATAAAAAGAAATCAAGGAATTGATCCCATTTACAACTGCACCAAAACCCATAGGATACCTAGGAGTAAACCTACCCAAAGAGGTGAAAGATCTGTACTCCAAAACTACTTATGAAACAACGTGAAGAGGACACAAAGAAATGGAAAAACATTCCTTGCTCATGGATTGGAAGAACAAATATTGTTAAAATGTCCATACTACCCAAAGCAATGTACACATTTAATGCAATCCCTATCAAAATACCACCAGCATTTTGCACAGAGCTAGAACAAACAATCCTAAAATTTGTATGAAACCAGAACAGACTCCTATTGGCCAAAGATATCCTGAAAAAGAAAACCAAAGCTGGAGGCATCACAATCCCGGACTTCAAGCTGTATTACAAAGCTGTAATCATCAAGACAGTATGGTACTGGCACAGAAACAGACACATCGATAAGTGGAATAGAATAGAAAAACCAGAAATGGGCCCACAACAATATGGTCAACTAATCTTTGACAAAGCAGGAAAGAATATCCAATGGAAAAAAGACAGTCTCTTCAACAAACAGTATTGGGAAAACTGGAGAGCCACATGCAGAAGAATGAACCTGGGCCACTTTCTTACACCAGACTCAAAAATAAATTAAAAATGGATGAAAGACCTAATTGTGAGACAGGAAGCCATCAAAATCCTACAGGAGAACACAGGCAGCAACCTCTTTGACCTCGGCCATAGCAACTTCTTACTAGACATGTCTCTGGAGGCAAGGGAAAGAAAAGCAAAAATGAACTATTGGGACCTCATCAAGATAAAAAGCTTCTGCCCAATGAAGGAAACAATCAACAAAACTAAGACAACCAACAGAATGGGAGAAGATATTTGTAAATGACATATCTGATAAAGGGTTATTATCCAAAATCTATAAAGAACTTCTAAAACTCAACACCCCCAAAATAAATAATCCAGTTAAGAAATGGGCAGAAGACATGAACAGACATTTTTCCAAAGAAGACATCCAGATGGCTAACAGACACAAAGAGATCATCATCATCATCAGATGGCTAACAGACACAAAGAGATCAGGCATCATCATCAGGGAAATGCAAAGCAAAACCATGATGAGGGGTGCCTGGATGGCTCAGTCGGTTAAGCATCTGACTTTGGTCAAGTCATGATCTCACTGAGTTCAAGCCCCACATCGGGCTCTCTTCTGTCAGTGTGGAGCCTGCTTCAGATCCTGTCCCCGCTCATTCTCATTCTCATTCTCTCTCTTTCAAAATAAATAAATTTAAAAAAACCATGATGAGATACCACCTCACACCTGTCAGAATGGCTAAAATTAACAACTCAGGAAACAACAGATGTTGGTGAGGATGTGGAGAAAGGGGAACCCTCGTGCACTGCTGGTGGGAATGCAAACTGGTGCAGCCACTCTGGAAAACAGTATGGAGGCTCCTCAAAAAGTTAAAAGTAGAACTACCCTATTTACACAAAGGACACGAAAACGCTGATTCAGAGGGGTATGTGCACCCCGATGTTTATAGCAGCGCTGTCAACATTAGCCAAAGTATGGAAAGAGCCCAAATGTCCATCAGCTGATGAATGGATAAAGAAGATGTGGTGTATATCTGTGTGTGTGTGTGATGGAATATTACTTGGCCATCAAAAAAGAATGAAATCTTGTCGTTTGCAGTTTTTTGGATGGAGCTAGACAGTATAATGCTAAACGAAATAAGTCAGAGAAAGACAAATACCATATGATTTCACTCATGTGGAATTTAAGAAACAAAACAGATGAACATAAAAGAAGGCAGGGTGAAGAGAGAGAGAAACAAACCACAAGAGACTCTTAAATACAGGGAACAAATTAAGGGTTGATAGAGGGAGGTGGGGGGTAGGCTAGATGGGTGATGGAGATTAAGGAGGGCACTTGTGATGAGCACTAGATGTTACATGTAAGTGATGAATCACTAAATTCTATGCCCGAAACTAATTTTACCATATATGTCAACTAACTAGAATTTAAATAGAAATTGAGATTAAAAAATAGACTGGTCCATTTGCCTCTGCAACTGTAGGAGTGGGGCACAGAGGATCCTTGACTAAGGGAGGGACAGGGAAGAGTCAGCTGCCACAGGGCAAAGAGCCTGGCGGCCAGAGACCAGGGGAGACTAATAGAATATCCTTATGAATTAATATTTTCTTCTTGAGTAATCTATTCAAGAATACATTTAAGAATATATTTGTAAATTCTTATAAGTATATTAATGACAAATCTATTCCTTGACTTCATGTCCATGAAGAATATATTCATGAGGGGCACCTGGGTGGCTCAGTCGGTTAAGCATTTGACTTCAGCTCAGATCATGATCTCACAGTTTGTGAGTTCAAGCCCCACGCCGGGTTCTGTGCTGACAGCTCAGAGCCTGGAGCCTGGTTCAGATTCTGTGTCTCCCTCTCTGTCTGCTCCTCTCCTGCTCATGCTCTGTCTCTCTCCCCTTCAAAAATAAACAAACATTAAAATGTGTATTTATGAATATATATATATTCGTGAGTATATACTTGAACATAGTTAATATCTTGAACATTCTTGTGTCTGAATCCTTTATGTAAATAGACAGTCATGGGAAATGACCTTTCGAGCGGACACTGTACTGCCTCCCCCTCTCTGTGGGCATTGTCAGTCCACTCTCTTCTCAACAGGGAGCAGGGCAGAGATCAATGGAATATGCCTTGAAATGCTGTCATGAACCAGCTCTTGATAAATTGGCTTTCAACAAATGCCTAGCGGACATCTCCATTTGGGTGTCAGTCAAGTCCTTGAAGCAAGTCCAAACTGACCCCCTTGCCTCAGATTTCCAGTCTGCGGGACAGCACCATCGGTTATGTTCTTGTGCCCACCAGAGCCACGTGAACTGATCAGCCACATTCTCCATTGCCCTGTGTTCCACAGGGTAGCAGGCCCCAGCCATTCTGTGTCTCCAGTACCTTTCGGCTCCTCCAGGAACACCGTCCCCGACCCATGAGACCAGTGTTCCTTGGCTCTTCCCTAAATGACGGTGCTAAAAGCCACCTGGCCTCAGTCCTCTGGCCCATCCTTCCTGGTGCCCAAATGAAGCACCTCGAAGTTTCTTTAAATTATGGAATATTCCAAACCCAGGGAGAATGTAGAAGATAATACGATCAGCACTGTATACCCACCCCCGGCTTTCTCAAATCTTAACATTTAGCAAATTTGCTTCAAATGTTATTTTGTTAAGAAGTAAAACTTTAATGTTTATTTCTGAGAAAGAGAGAGAGACAGAGCGCGAGCAGGGGAAGGGCAGAAAGTGAGGGAGACACAGATTCTAAAGTAGGCTCCAGGCTCTGAGCGTGTCAGCACAGAGCCCGACGTGGGGCTCGAACCCATGAACCGTGAGATCATGACCTGAGCTGGAGACGGACGCGTAACCAACTGAACCACCCAGGTGCCCCAAGAAGGAAAACTTTAGAGGGTTCACTTGAAGCTCTCACACTATCCCTTCCCCAGCCGCACCCCACTTCCACCCATCTCGCTATCCTCATTGGGCCCTTATCTTTTTCATGCATGTTTTTATACTTTTACAACTTCTACACATAGCCATAAACAACTGGTTAGTGATGTTGTTTGTGCTTTTTAAGAGGTCTACTGAGATATAAGTTACACGCCATGAAATGGACCATTTTAACTAGACGTTTCAATGACTGTTAGTACATTTGCTAAGTTGTACGACCATTACCACAATTCAATTTTTTGTTTTTGTTTTAATAACAGCTTTATTGAGATATAATTCACATCCCCATAAAATTCACCCATTTACAATCAGCGGTTTTCAGCATATTCACAGAGTGTGCAACCATCACCACTCTCATTCCAGAACATTGTCATCACTCCAGAAAGAAACCCCAAGCCATTAGCAGTCACTCCCCACTCGCTCCCCACCCTCGGCTGCCAGGAACCATTCATCTGCTTCTGTCTCTACGGATTTGCCTCTTCTGGACATTTTGTATAAATGGAATCACACACCATGTGGGCCTCTTGTGACTGCTCCATCCCTATAATCAACAGATTTTTATGGAATGATTACTGCTTGCCAAACACTGATGCTGGGAATTTATATGGGATTTAATAGCAGGCATGGATAACGTAGATTTTCATTTCTACAACTTCTGGTCTATGGCTAGTTTCGTAAAGCTGGTTTGCAAGAGGATCTGTATATGAAAGGTAAATGAATATCAGTGTGTGTGTGTGGCTCGTGTGCGTTTCTGGAGTGTTCCGAGGCCGACCTGGAGGAGGCGGGAGGAGGAAGGTGGAATCTGAACCCAGCTCTAGTCTTGACATAGGACTGCTCCCCACCACACAAGCCCTGGGCAGGGTACTCAGGGAGTATTGCTTTCTCTTTTGCTCCCAAGACAAGCATCGATGGAAGAACAGGTGAATGAGCACGTCCAGGGGCACCTGGATGAGATTTGCCGCCTCAAACAGAATCTGGCCTGCGCTCAAGAGAAAATCGCCTATCTGTCCTACGAGAGAGCCAAGGAAATATGGGTGAGACGCTTGCGGGGGAGCTTCTCAACAAAGGGCCAGTGAGGACACAGGGAGGAGAGAGGCAAAGATGAGCAGGTCCGCTCTGATAGCCCGCAGTCTAGGGGGACGGACCGGTCCTCGGGCTGCCCCTGCTGAGGGCTCAGTCGCGACTCCACGTGTGGCTCAGGGCCAGAAGCACGCAGTGTTCGTGTCCCTGCCGCACCCCTCCCCGCCCTGACCCAGCCGAGCTCATCTGGGGCCCTGCAGCTTTCGTACCGGAGGGCGCCTCTGAGCCGGCCGGCACGGGCGCTCTCGCCAGGCACCCCTGCTTCTGACCCTGGGTCAGCAGGCAGGGGTGAGGGGTTTCCCTTACCTTCACGGTTAGGCTCGCTCTCTTCCACACTCTCAGACCCTACTCCCGTCCTTGGTCAGCTGTCGCGTGGCTTAGGCCACACGGGATGACGGAGCGTGGCCGAGTCAGCTGAGCCCTTCGCCGTTCCCCGGGGGAACGCACACCCGCCCAGGGCTGGGCCCTGAGCATGTAAACGCTCTAGGTTCTCGACTTCCCTCCTGAGTCTTCAGCCCCCCGATATTCGCCGCGCACCCCTTAGGAACCCGGGTAAGAGACCGCACTTCCGTTCTGACCTCTCAGGAGGCCGTGTGTTCTCGTCACCCACAGGAGGTCATGGAGACTTTCAAGAACCGTATATCTAAGCTCGAAACTCTGCAACGAGTAACACAGCTGGAGATGGCGGACAGCCGCAGGATCCGTCCCCACGAGCTCGCGCTCCGGTTCGCGGGCCTGCTCCTCACGCTGGCCGCCGTCCTGCTGGCCTGCACCTGCACCGCGTGCGCCGGCCCCGTGCCGCTGCTGGGCTCCCGCCTGCGCGCCTGCGCCGCCCTCCTGCTCGTCGGGCTCGGGGCCCTCGCCTGGCAGACGCGGCGTGCCCTCCCTGCCGTAGACTGGCACGCCTGGGTCCCCTCCAGATGGAGGCCGCGTCCCAGGGAGTCCGAGCCTCCGGCAGACGGGCCTCAGAGGGGCCGGGGCTGCTGGCTCAGGCCGCCTTCCGGGTGCTGAGGGCGTCCAGCCGACCCTACCCCGACAGCCGCTTCTCCTCGCCCCCTTTCTGACTCCATCACTACCAGCCCGCCTCGTACGTCCCTGTCTCGCGATCCTTCCTTACAAGCTGCGGACACAAGGCTTGGAAAATATTAAAGCCTCTGAAGCGCAGCTGCTCTCCTCTGTCCCCCTCGTGCCCTCTCGTGACCCCGCGGCTGAACCCTCGGAGGCTCAGGTGTCCCCAGACTGCAGTGGGAGCCTCTGCAACCTTCTGGTTTTTGGCAAAGAGAAACTACTTTTATTGTGCAGGGATGGAGAAGAAGGGGCAAGGGGGGCGTGGCCAAAGCGCCGGTGTGTGGGACAGGGTTTACGTTTTCTGGTAGGAAGCAGATCTTGTTGTTGTCATGGCTGGGAGAGACTCATGCAGGTGACACTGAAGACACAGACGAGGCCTCCGTTCTGGAGGCGCTGGACAGTTCAGAGCCATCGTCCACCTTCTTCCCAAAAAGCTGCATGATGCAGTTTCGAAACTGGCAGGACAAAAAGTGTTACTCAGCAGAGCAGAAAGGGCCCACGTGCCATGCTAAAGGTCATCCTTGGGGGATTCTGAGGAGGATATTCATTAGGGGTCACCCTGATGACGGAACACCCTCTCCGCTGCCGTTCAGAGTCCCGTACAGAGACTAGAGGAAGCCTGAGGTTATTACTTGCGCATGGGGATGTCTACTCCTGACTGCTCATCTAATGTAGAATCTCATGGTGACTATTGTGGATCAAGCTGTAACACCACGTCCCCCCCCCACCAAAGCTGTGTTCAAGGACTAACCCCTAGAACCTATGAATGTGACCTTATTTGGAAATAGAATCCTTGCAGATGTGGTTGAGATGTACATTGCCATGAGGTCACGTAGAGCGGAGTGGGTCCTAATCCAATGACTGGTGTCATTATAAGAAGGGAATTTGGACACAGACTCAGAGACGGTCATGTGCAGGTGAAGGCAGAGGTCGGGGTGACTTGTCTAGAAGCCAAGGGACACCAAGGACTACTGGCCACCACCGGAGGCTAGGAGACAGGAGGGAACAGATTTGCCCTCAGAGCCCTCGGAAGGAAACAACCCTGCCCACACCTTGACCTCGGACTTCTGGCCTCCAGCACTGGGAGAGAATAAATCTCTGTTGTTTTAAGTAACACCCGCCCCCCGCCGCCATTTGTGGTACTTTGTCAGGGCAGTCCCAGGAAACTTCTACAGTGACCAAAGATGATGCCAGCTAAGGGGCCCATGCATAGGGTGACCCATCTCCAGAATGTCTGGGAAGAGACTCAGAGGCATTTTAGTGAAAAGGAATGTGATTGTCCTCTTGTTTCTATCCCTTCCATTTTGAGGCCATGCAAGCACTAGTTAGACAACAGTCTAGCTACTACTTCATGTCTATAGCCAAGAGAATCTTCTGGCACCAAGAGGGCCCCACTGCTTTTCCCCTAAAGAGATTTGGAATGTCTTCATTTCTCAAGTTATGTCTCATATCATCACTGAGCTAACCCCAATGTCTTGGGAATGCAGACCAGAGGCATCTCCTGTATATTCTAGGCCTATTCTTGACCACCTCCAGCTCCCTCCAACATCAAGACTCTCACAAATAAAACACATAATTATGGAAATCAGTAACACAAGAAATGGACCGGGTAGCAGAATTGACTTAGCTGAGGAATTCATCTGACATCTACCTCCTGAGCATCCACTGTGCACCAGACTGTCTCGGGGGGTCAGCAGTGGCCAACGAGAGCGGCACTGTCTGCCCTCCTGAGCCCCAGCACAGAAGCTTCTCTCAGAGAAGGGATAGCGGTGTGGACAGGGTGGAAGCAAACTTCAAAAGCCCGGAGAGGTCCAGAAGTGCAGACATCTTGTCTAAGGAGGGGGAGTTTGGGGAGGGGAGAAAGGAGGAGAAAGGAGGGGGAAGGAGGGGGAGAGACTCAAGTAAACAAGTACAAGCACAAGGCAAGGTAGCCGAGGCTTCCACAAACAAAAGCCAGACCTAAAAGGGGACCCACATGAACCAGGAAACGAGTCAGGGATGCAGCTCCACTCGAGGTATTGAATTGCCAACAACGGAGTCCTGGGGGATCAACTGTGTCCTACTTAATACCTGAACATTTCAAAAAGACCGTGTGCTTAATGAGCCTCTGCGGAGTCAGGGCCAGGCCAGAGCGAGCAGGGCCTTGGAGCAACTGGGAAATGGAGGAGCCGAAGAGCTGGCGGCAAGGACTGGGGACCGGGTCCGGTACAACGCCAGGCCCGTGCGCGGGCCGTGTCTCCGGCCCCCGGACCTTTCTGGTCACCGTGAAGTCACACACTGCAGCTGCACCTCAGCCAAGTAGGTGTGACGGATTCAAGGAAGAAGGCGGCGAGTTACAGTTGGAGGATGGGCCTCAGTGGTCGCCTGTAACCTACCAAGAGGTCTAGGAGTTGGGGGCAATTTGCTGCCGAGGCTCAGTATACCGGCCCATGATGGCTACCATGTGACGACACCTCGGGCAGGACCACAACGTGTCCCCTCGAACTAGCCCATAAAGTCACAAAAGCCACCTGTCCGTGCAGCCGAGAAGGGCCTGTCCGTGTGCTTGTTGGGGTTAGGGTTTAAAGACGGAAGGATGAAGATTGAGAGGAGAGTTGTGCCTATCAAAGCAGGAAGGGCACGGCGAGGGCCAATGTAGACACGTTCGGGCGCTCCTTTGGTGTGTGAGCTCCGGGAGGGCCCCCGAGGCCAACGGAGCCGAAGAGCAGCAACGTGGGCGACTGCGCCGTGCCACTGCCCGCGCGGTCAGGCCGCTCTGACGCCATCCGGGGGAGGGCTGGCTGGGGCTAGGTCACGCGCTGAGCCTTCTCTGGTCGTGGTCCCGGAGGGCATTAGCGGGCTCTCCCTGGACACGATTGCAGGGGGGAGCCATCTCTGGGCCCTTCGGGGGTAAATTGCTGGTCTGCTCTGCCAGTGGTGTGACTTACCTGCCGGTTCATAAAGACATAGATAACGGGGTTGTAGATAGTGGCACTCTTGGCAAAGTAGGCCGGCAGGGCCGCCGCCAGGGGGTGGAAGGCGTAGCCGGGGTGGGCAGCGGCGAAGCACGCGAAGAAAGTGTAGGGCCCCCAGCAGAGGCAGTAGGCCAGGACCATGACTACCACCATGCGCGTCACCTCCTTCTCTGCCTTCTGCGTGGACTCGGATTCCTTTTGCTGTTTTGCCACCTGGGGGAGACAGAGATTCACGCCCAGGGACGGTGCGCGGGCTTGTCCCTCGGGGCTCTGTATCAGGGCGGTGAGTCAGGGAGGCAGCAAGGGATGGGCGATGTGGAGTCATCGAGAGGAGGCGATGGGCCTGCGCCTGCGCCGGCCCGTCCGCGGCCGGCTCCCGCCCGACGGAGTCCACGGCCCGGCCCGCGTAGGCTTTGAGGGCGCGCGGAGCCGGCCCTGGTGAAGGCGGCCCTGAGCCGGGGCTTTCAGAGCTCGCGGCGGGCTCGGCTCCCGTTAGGAGTCTGGGGAGGAGGCCAGGAGGCCATTCTTTGCCTCACCCGCTCCCGCATCAGCGTGCGCCCTCCCCTGCTCGGGTCTGAGGGCCGAGCGGGCCGAGACGCGGAGGCCGGACGCCGTCGGCTGTGGGCAGCGACACAGCCCCCAGCTAACAAGGCCCAGGCGCTGGCTGGACACCTGTGCGAGCCCGCGAGGTTGCTTCTGATCCCTGACCGCCAGCGGGGCTGGGGGAGGAGGCGGGGTGGGGGCGAGTCACGGGCTGAAGGCGGGGAGCTTGTGGCCCTCTCTCTGGAAAGTGCTCGTGAACACGTGTCTCTCGGATCGTGGGCACAAGCAGCTCCGTAGCAGAGAGGCACCGCCCCGAAGGGCCGTCTACCACGGGCACCGAGCGGGCGCTCAACAGGAACAAACGGCACATCGAATCGAACGCGAGCGGGTCGCCAAGGGGACAACTTACGGAGGGGGTTCTTCCTCTTCCCCCTCGCTCCGATTGCCTACGGAGCGGGGTGGGGGATGGCTGGGGACGGGATCAACTTCCCAGTGAGGAGAGTGGAGGGCGGGTCTGGGGGGCAGAGGGCACACGTGAAGCCACTCCTCGGCCTGCCCCCACAGCCCCGTGAAGGGGACACGGTAGCTCTGGTGGCAGCCTTTCAAAAAAAAAAAAGCCTTTTGGTCTGCAGGTTGCACTTGCGCACCTGGCTGGTTGCCCTTGCGCTCCACTCCCTGGGAAAGGCAGGCTTCCTACCCAGGGGAGCACTGTCCCAGGTCAGGGAAGAAATGCGGCTCTGCTCCCTTATTGGGCCCCTGCACAAAGCGGGGGACAGTCCCTTCCCATCGTGTAGGGACAAGGACAAGGGAGCCAGGGCTGCAGCGGCAGCCCCAAAGGAATTAGAGGATTCATGTCTGCTTTGAGGGCAGGAGAGAGATTCTCTGTCCCAGCCTAAACGTCCCTGGCCCCCCCCCCCCCCCCGCGATCCTGTCGGAGGGGGTGGGGGTGGAGCCAGGCGGGCTCGGGGTGGGGGGTGGGAGCTCACCGCTCTGATGGCCAGCCACACTTGGAGGTAGCAGAGCACGATGACGCTCAGTGGGATGATGCAGCACGTGACCATGAGGACGATCATGTAGGACTGCACGCCGGGGTACGAGCTGCCGCTGAACACGTCCGGGCCGCACGATGTCTTCAGGCCATGGGGCCAGTACCTGGAGAGAAGGACTGGCAGCCTGTCCCGATGCTGGCGGGGCAACCTGGGACCCCCCAGTCCAGGCATGCTGCTGACTGGGGGAGGACGACTGGTGGCTTGTTTGAATTGAGGTGAAATTCACGTTACGTGAATTAACCTTTTTTTTTGAAGTTTATTTAATTATTATTTGAGAGACAGAGCGAGTGTATGTGTGCTCACGGGCTGGGCAGGGGCAGAGAGAGAGGCAGAGAGAGAATCCCAAGCAGGCTCTGCACTGTCAGCAGGGAGCCTGACGTGGGGCTCGATCTCACGAACCGTGAGATCATGACCTGAGCCGAGATCAAGAATCGGACACTTAACCGACAGAGCCGCCCGAGCGCCCCTAACCAACCATTTTTGAAGTGAACAAGTCAATCAATGGCAGTTAGCACATTCACAGTATTGTTTGTGCAACACCACCTCTGTCTAGTTCCAGAACGTTTTCACTGCCCCCAAAGAGAGGCCTTGGGCAGGGATTTGGTGACCTTTGTCCAGTTTTGGGTCTCATAGCCCCTTCTGTTTTTATCGTGGTAAAATACACATCACATCTGAGCCCCCAAAGAAGCAGCCTGGCCAAGACACGAATGGCCTATAGGCCCAGGTGTGCCTACAGCCCAAGAAGCCTCTGAAAGGGAGGCTCCTCAGAAAGTGTGAGAAATAGGCCTAGGGCAGAGTGGGTGAGAGGGCCCTGCTTGCACTTACAGCTGCTCCCGTGCCTTGAGCTTGTCGCCTTTCTCTGTGTGCTCCGGTGAGCCATTCACGTTTGGCAGAAACAGACCTTTCTAGAGGCTCAGAGATCACAGGGCCCATGTCCATGTCGCAGCCAGGCAGGTTTATACGTTCATAGGCACCGTGCCCTCAAAGGGGTCCCAGGGAGAGTTGGGGCCATCCTCACTATACTTGTGGGGCCGCAGAGGCCCAGAAACAGGAAGCGGTTGACCCCAAGGTTACAAATGGAGTCATGAGTCTGCCCCTCCCCGCTGTCCTTCACCCTCTGTCCTAAATGAGCTGCATCCTGACAGACTGGCATCCTTACCTGCTCCAGCCGAAGATGGGTGGGGCTGTCCACACGGCAGCCCAGATCCAGGAGAAGGCAATGCCCAGGATGGCCAGCTTGGCATCAAATCTCACGTTGCCAAAGGGCTTGCAGACTACGAGCCACCTCTCCCAGGAAATGACGGCCAGGGACCAGAGACCCGTGATGCCTGCAGGGACAGCAGGCAGGTGAGGGCTCCGAGCCTCCCACATCACTTCTTCCCCCCCCAGACCAGCCGACACTTTTCAAGATCAGGAGCCATCCTCCCCACCCGTGTGAAAAATCTAATTCTCCAAAAAGTGTACTCAGCTCCGGGGGGGCTGTGGGTCTTTTGGCCAATTCCTCTGACACCCTCTTCCCCCATTCTTTCCTCTTGGGTCTGCACCGCCCCGATTCCTATCTTTCTCTTAGTTGGGCACCAGCCTTTCGTCGGATGCAGACGCAACTCCTGACAGCCGTGCACACACCCACGTGACCACGCGGAGGTGCTGCGGTCGCAGCCAAGGGCAAGGAAACAGGACGTGTCCAGCGACCTGCGCCCTTTCGGCCAGTATGCACGTTCACTTAGGCGTCCAGATTCCCCACCACTGCCCACCGCTCGGCAGGTGGAGATGGTGTCTCCCTGCCCTGCTCCGACACTGGAGCTCTGTGTGCAGAATTTAGGGCTCCATTAACTGGGGCGGGAAAAAGGACAGCTTTTTTCCACTGAACTCTAATGGACACTTGGCACCGCCTTCCATTATGAGCATGGCAGCATTAGCAGTGCCTGAACTTGGTCACTTTACAGGGGCAGCAGACGCTTCCCAGTGTCACCGTATTCATTACCACTTTAAATTTCAGTGGCTGTCAGGCCAGATCCAGTTATTTGATGCTTCAATAAAGAATGGTATCATTAATACTTCTAAAAGATGCATTTGCCAATAATGTTAATGAAGGACTATGTCACTCATTAATATCTAATACTTTGATTGCTATATTTCAGTATCGTTGGACTCCTTTGTAATTCTACGGATCTTATGGTGCACGTCGGCAAACGTTCTTCTGGGGAGGGGTCCACAGGCTTTCCCTGGTCACTCCCGTTCTATACCTTTGGGACAGTGCTGGGCCATCATCTGTAAAACGAGAGGCAGTTAGATATGGGGGGTGGGTGGGCCGTGTCCTGCCCTCTACGGTGAGTGGGCTTCATGTTGGCACGTACCTCATAGGGTTAGGAGGGGCCGATATGCTCATTTAAATCTTCCCCCAAGTCCTGCCCCCATATCACCGATGGGAAAGTGGAGGAGTGGAGTGGTAAAGTGACTTCGTGGCGTTCGCGGCACTAGCAATTCAAACCTGGGGCCGGGCTCCCCCTGCCTTCCCCAGGCCCTGGCTGTCCTAGGGTCTTTTTTTTTTCTCTTCTTGATGTCCACCCTGCAGAATCTGAATTGGAGACCAGTTTAGGTGACAATTACAAGAACCCAAGTTAGACGTGGGCACTAAGGACCCAGGAATGGAGACCCCATGGTCCTGGGCAACTTTGAGAAAAGGAAGAGCGGCTGCGAGCCTCCAGTGGTGTGACAGCGGGGGGCCCAGAGACAGGCTCCCTGTCTTCTTGGACGCGCAGCAAGGTGAACCCCTCCGCCCTCTGTTCACTCAGGGGGCGCTCCTGCAAGAGCTCCCGGATGGGGCCTCGGCCTCACCAGGCCCGCCTGTGCTCCCCTCCCTCGTGGGCCCCGGGGAAAGCAAGCGGGCCTCATGGCAACGCCCCACGGCCCCGGGGCCCCACGCGTGACACACCCAGCTCCTGCTCTAGCTCCCTTGCCGCTCCTGCTGCCATGGCCTTGGCTACCTCACTCAGCCTCTCCCCGGGGTCTCCCTCTAGTCTCCTCCTCCCGGAACCAAGTCCGCACTTCTGAGCATGCCCGCCTCACACAGTCCGCCGAGCCCGCTGCTCACCTGTCCTCTGCCCACCCAGCTGCCGCCTCGGCCCTGCTCCCTTCTCATCTGGCTGACTCAAGGTTCAGGCGCTCCATCGCCTCCTCCAGCACATGGTCCTCTGAGGGGACCGATGGGGCCGCTATCGATGGTGCCACGACCGATGGTGCTCGCTATCTGGGATAGGGACCCCTCTTCCCGAGACTCGGGAGTACCTCGGGGAAGGGATCCTATACTCCTGGGGCCCAGCACATGGGGTCTTCTCTGCCAAGGTTGACCGGAACAGAGCCACGGCCCACAGACAGTTTAGTGATGAGGACGGGGATCTGGGATCTAGTTTCAGTATCTCAAAAGCTCTAATGGGAAGTGTTTCTGGGAAAAGCCGACACGGGTGAGCTGAAAGAACACATTCCCGATGTGAGTGGAGGTTCTGTTTGGGGTGACCAGAGCCCTCCCTTCCCACATTGTTCTGGGAAGTGCTATATCCGTCTCCTCCTATGCCAGCTGCGTGGCCCCAGCCTGGCCTGTCTCCGGGTAGGCCCTTGGGATGCCTACTTGTTGGTCCACAACCCGGAACCCTCCCCACCATGCTGACCCCAGCCCAGTTTCCCCTACAAGTCCGTCTCCCTTCAAGTGCGCACCATGGGCACACCTAGGGGGTGCCGTGTGTGTGTTTCCTTTACACACAGCAGGCTGGGTCTTCCCCGAGCCCGGGCACCTGGCTGGCCTACCACACAAGGAGACAGTGTAGCCTTCCACGACACACATAGGGTGGCCCAGCACAAAGTAGCCATAGATCTGGTTCACGACGCTGATGGTGCTGGCGATGATGGTCTCTGCCAGGTCGGCAACCGCCAAGTTCACCAGGATCCAGTTCAGAGGGTGGCGCAGCTTCTTGAACTTCATGGTGGCCGCCAGCACGAGCCCATTCGTGAAGACAGACGCAATGACCACGAAGATCATCCAGGCGCTGGTGACGTGATACACCCATCGGGGAGCGATGTGGTAATTGGGACCTTCGAAAGGGCCTAGGAGGCAGGAGGCACAGAGTGGGGACAGGAGCTGGGCATCAGCGTTACCCAACTGCACGGCTGTGCCCACCCCACCCCTCCCTTCCTCGTCGGAGCCTCCTATCACCCCTCCTGCCCTCCTGCCCACTACCCTTGCCTTTGCAACCAGCTCTTTCCCTCTAGCTTTGCCCACCTGCGAACAACCTTCCCTCCATCCATCTTTCAGGCCAGAGGCCATGGCCCACCACATACCGGCACAGCCATCCTTGAACTTAACAAAGTGGAACTCCTCATCAGCTACTCCGGGTATCACCCTCCATCTGATTTGCCACCCCTGTGTGCGGGCCAGCCCTCTGGGGGGCCATGGGCAGGCCTCCGCTCCCTCGAACCCCTGCACCCGCTGTGCTGCCTCCAGTGAGTGCCCCGTGACTTTCTGTCATTGGATCTTTGCACACATTCTCCCCTGCACCGGGGTCCCCTTCTCTCCCATACCATAGAGCCCAGCTCGGCTGGCCTTGCCTTCTGGAAGCCTTTCCAGATTCCTCAGCTGAGCGTCAACTCAGCCCCGTGGGACTACCACCTCAATGTGCCTCTGTGACATTCTACCCTGTACCGGAGCCACCCACGTGCACTTCCCATCGTTCATCCCACATGGCAGGTTCAACACACAATCAGTGCTCAGAGACTGGATGAATGATTGAGTTGTGGGTTGAGTTGCGTCCCCCCCCCCCACGAAAACGACATGTCGGAGTCCTAGCCCCCAGTACCTGCGAATGGGACCTTGTTTGGAGACAGGGTCTGCACAGAGATGGTCAAGTGACAATGAGGTCATTGGCGTGGGCCCCAATCCTGTAGGACTGGGTCCTTAGGAAAAGGGGTGGTTTGGACCCAGAGACATGCCCACGGGGAGAAGGCCACGGGAAGAGCAAGGCCGAGATCCGGGCGATGCTTCCACAGGCCAGGCAACGGCCGCAGGCGGCCGGGAAGAGCCGGAAACCGGAGGAGAGGCCCAGAGCGGACTGTCCCTCGGAGTCCCTGGAAGGAGCCAAGCCCGCCCACGCCCGGCCCTCGGACTGCTGGCCTCCTGGTCTGCGAGACAAGGAGCTTCTCTTGTGTGAGCCACTCAGTGTGCGGTGCTGTGACAGCCGCCCTAGGAAATACACACGCGATGAAAAGGAAGAGTAACTCCCCTTTATTAAGACGCAGCGTCTCTACACCTGTCTGTGCTCAAGGACCTTTTTCACCACCGTCATCTTGGGCAGAATACTTGAAGGAATGATACGCCAGCACGTGCCGCCACGTAACGAGGCCTGCTGGTGCCCGGGAAAGCTCCCACGCGGAGTCCCCACGTTTACCAGGACACTTCAGTTGTATGTTACGAAAATCCAACTCAACTAGTTTTAGAAGAGCAGGGCTTTCTTGGGTCCCCTGGCTAGGAGGGGTGGGGTAGATCTCACCCCCCCAGCACAACCAGACCCCGCAGCACCCACGACGTCCCAGAACTCTGTGCGTGAGCCTCGTTCGCCGCGTTCACAGGGAACTCCTGGAAACTGGCAATATCTGCAGCCATGCTAGGTGGCACAGACCCCCTGGGGACAGGCCTCTGACTGCCGAAGGCCTGCGTGCTGCCACTTTCTGTACAGAAGGAAGCAGAGGGAAACCACGAGAATGCTGATAGACCAGAGAACAGAGGACCCCCAAACAGATCTTGCCCAGAAACTACGGCGGCTTAGTCTGAGAACAGCAGCCGGACTGGGAGGTGTATGGAACGCTCCGGCTTTTAAACAGCCAGAGCATCCTTCCCGGACAGCCCACGGCATCCAAATTGGACAGGGCAGGGACAAGAGGGACAGGGCTGTGCACAGTGGGGGAGGGGACGGACTGCTCTGACTGTGGGAGGTCACGGGGGAGGGTCTTCTAGCGGCGCAAGCAGTGCTGGGGTCCCAGCCGGCCCGTCCCTCCTGAACTCTCCAGGACTAACCTCAGAAAGAAGTGGGCACGACAAGGGTGTCCCCGTCTGGGAGGGAGGGAACTGGGTGTGGGGACGGGCGAGGAGGCAGGATTTCTCTGAATATACCTACTTCTCTAGATTTTAATTTGGAACCTTGTAAATATTTTATTACATAATTTAAAAACAACATTAAAATTTAAAAAGCAATCCCTGAAAATCAAAAATAAAACAAACGAACCTAATGCACATCCACTCAGAGGCATAATCACACAGAGAGGGACTGTTCTAAACGACTTGGCGGGACACGAGTTTGACTATTCGAACCTCGTGGCATAGACCCTAAGGACGAAAAGACCGGTCCAAATGTTGAGCTTTGGGTAAGCGTGTTGTTGATGGCAGTGTTGGTGTCATTATTCTGAGACCATTGTGAGTGCGTGCGATATAAAGCAAACGAGTGATTGAATGATATTCTAATTCTTCTACCCAAAGCCCTTGAGAACAGGATTCTTAGTGGGAGAGAAAGGAGACCCAGAGGTCAAACCCGACTGGCCCCACTGGGAAACCAAGTGATTACTTGGGAGAAATCAAAGGGAAGAAGAAGCATCTCTTCTGCTTTCCCATACACTCTGTGCCCCCGGGGAATCCAAGAGGAGACGAAGGCAAGTTTCACTCTATCAAAGGACTCCAGCCAATGGACGGAGACAGGGTAAGGGAGTCAGAATGTTGCCATTTTGCAATCCCCAGTGGTTCCGTGGGTCCAGGCATCGAGCTTCAGCAGCTGCCAACACCCCGGAAAAGGGGGCACCCGCCTGATGGTGAGGAGATCCAACCGAACCCAAAACACATCCAACTGGCCTCCAAGCAGAGGTCCAGGTCAACTACCAATTTACAGAAACATAACCATGAACAAGATGGGAAGGGCATGAGAGGCCACACATGGGAAACCATCAGCAGAGTCCGAAGTGGAGGAGTAAGGGGACAGACGACCCATCTTCTCGAACAAATAAATTACAAGGAGGTAGAGAGGGAACCCCTGACTTCAAAGAGGACAAAAAGAGATAATGATCCACCTGAACGTGTGGACCTTATCGGAGCCCTGATTCAAGCAAGGTGAAAAAAAATGTGTGACTGCTTTTTCAACACAGATTAGGAGATTCGATAATATCAAGGCAATGTTACCTTATAGGTGTGACAGTGGCATTGAGGTTATGTTTTAGAGTCCTTTCCTCTTACGGGTGCATACTGAAGATTTACAGAGGGGATGAGGTGACAGCTTAGACCTGCTTCCAGGAATCGGGAGGGGTGAGTGGAGGCAGTTACAGATGAAATAAGGCAAGTGACGGATACCCTGGGGTGCGTTGACCCTTCCCTCCACTTCGGTAGATACTTGAATTTTGCGGGGGAAAATGCACAAAAAGGAATCTCAGGCATCAGTGAAGGCCCCTGGGCCTCCAGGCAGAGCACTGTTGCATCGCCATCAAGGACATTCTGGGACACGAACAATCAGGTCAGGGCAAACTTGAGAATTCTCAATTAGTTTGGCCTGGGAACCCTGTTGCTGACCATTGGCCTGGCTGTCAGGGAGCTGGTGTGGCTTCTGGAAACCATGGCACGTGAGACCTTCTTGAAGGAACAGATGGTCTCTGGTTTGGAGGAGAGACTGGGGAAGGCGGGCCAGGGGTGGGGGGTCACTAATGTCCTCAGTTCTTTGCAAGGCTGGCGTGCAAAGCTTTTCGACTGGCCCACTTCCGGGGCATGACTCAGGCCGCCTCCGCGCACTTCTCAAGTGTCTGTTGGGCCTAAGTACCCTTTCTCCTGGGACACCTCCCAGCGGAAAGGCTGCCCTGGGAGCCAAGCGAGTCCCCTCCCCAAGAACGTGCAGCCAAAGCCTGCAGGCCCCGGATGCAGAGTTGGACAAGACGATCACTCTCGTCTCTACTGACCCTAAGGTTGGAGAAGTCACTTACTTCCCTGGGCCACCCGCCGCTTGCCTCCTTTTGGCTTCGGGAGGTGCAAAAATGAGTCGGACCTGGCTTCGTCCCCAGGAAGCTCAGGGCAGTGCGGCCGGATAGACACACCAGAACCGAATGTCATGAGTGCTCACTAGGAGCCCGGGACCACAAGGGAATAGCTACTGAACATTCCTGGGACAAGGATGCTCAAAAGGTCTGGGAAGCCTATGTGGTTTGAAGAGGCATATTCCACATTATGGTGTCCTTTTGTGTTCAGAAAGGACCGCCTCCCCCCCCCCCCATTTCGTGGCATCATAAAGGCTAAGAGAGAAGACCACCTCGGCTGCTGCCGTTGTGCAGAAGAGAACTCTCCCGAGGCGGGCGGGGGGCCGGTGGCCCTCCGTGTGGCCACGTGGGCCTCGGGCCCCTGGAGGGCCGTTCCAGCCTCCGCGGCACCTGCTCGCTCACCTCTGGTGGCGTTGCTGTTGGTGTAGGTGAAGATGCTCGCCTGGGTGCTGTCCTCCGAGCCGGCCTGCGGCTGCCCGCCTGCAAGCCTTTGGGGGCCCCACCGCTGGGTCATGGCTCCAGAAAGCCCTGTCCCCAATGCCTGCCAGCCCTGGAGCTGCTTGGGGGTCACGGCGCTTTATACCAGCCTGCGGGATCAGCCCGGCCTTCCTCACCTTAGAAGCTCCCGAACCCTTCCCACCTGATCTCTTAATTGGGCCCGGGACTTAGACCTCGTCCTCCCCCAGCCCTCTCCTCCTGGCTCCTAAGGTGAGCCTGCGGGGGCGGCTCAGAAGGATTTTCTGGGAACCCACTTGGAGCCCCCCGCCTGCCAAGGCGGCTGCAGGATCTGTCGTGGGCCCTCACTCGTGTTTGTGTGCGCTTTCCTCCCTACTGTCCAGTGCTCGCGCTTAGGCCAGCTGGGCCCGAGGGTCGGGCTTTCCAGATCGGCCCGTGGGTTAGGAAAGCAGCCCAAGGCCCAGAGCCCCGGGGGGCGGGGGGCCGGGAAGCGGGGCCTCCTTGCGGGTGGGGCCCCTCCCCCAGGAAGGGAAAGACAGGCCTGGGGTGGGGTTCCCCTGCTCCCCCTTGCTCCCCGGCTCCCTTTGGCTTCCCAGGAGCCACAGCCACTTCAGGCAGCAGGGAGCTCGTCCAGGCCCCCCAGGGGCCTCCCCGCGGCACCCGGAGGTGCCCACGGGCACTTAGAGTCCACCCGCTCGAGTCTCCTTCCCCTGAGTTCACGCCCCTTCCTTGGACTGCTCCCGACCACACCTTCCTGTCGGCTTGCCCTCAAAAGCAAACCTCTCAACAGAGTGTTCCAGACGGGCTGCCTCCTCTGTCCCTCTTCGCCCACTGCAGTCTGGCTGCGGCCCCGGGCTTGGCAGCGCTCTGATCGCGTGCCGATTGCCTAATTCTGCAGCCCCTGTCCCCCTCGGCAGGGGCGCGCACCCTCGCTCGTGGTTCCTGCCAGCTCCGCTCTACGCGGTCCCGAAGGTCAGGGGCCTTCATCATCACCTCCTTCGGGTCCGCCTGAAGCTCAATACAGCCAAGACCTGGGCGCACGACCTCACCCCCCTGCTCTCGGGGCCGTGACTCCTCAGCACCCCAGGCGAAGGGTCCGGGAGGAAGGCGCCCCGGCGCGGCCACCCACAGTGAGAACGGCCCCGGCGCCGCTCCGTGCCTGGCGCGCCAGGTGCCAGGCTAGGGGCTCTGTGTGGAATCGGAGGCACGAGTCCTGACCGCAGTCTGCCAGGGCCCACTGGCGGCCTGGAAAGCTGGGCTCGTTGTCCAAGGGCGCCTGGAAAGCTCTGTTTCACCTAACCGCGAGAGAAAGTGCACCCAGTGTTTACACCCCTCGGTGTCTACTCAAGGGCACGGAGGCCACATGCCCGCACACAACCCGGTACAGGGGTGCTCAGAGGAGCCCTCGTCACGGCAGGTGAAAATGTAGAAACAGTCGAAAGGGGAGTCAACGGGTGAACGGACAGACGGAACGCGGTCTGTCCGCGCGATGGCATGCCACCCGGCGGGAACGAGGGATGGAGCTCTGACCCCTGCTGTGACAGGAGCGGCCCCGGAGGACGTGGTGGGCTGAGAGGAGCCGGACACAGAAGCTCACATACCGTACGCGTGCACCGACGGGAGATGTCTGTCCGGCACGGGCAAGTCCACGGCAGACAGGTGCTTGTCGGCAGCCGGGGGCGGGGGGTAGGAAACGGAGAGTGACTGCATAAGGAGTATGGGGTTTCCTTTCGGGCTGATGTTCTGGAACTGTACAGGTGATGGTTACGCATCATCGTGACTGGACTAAATGCCAGCGGCTGGGGGCCAATGGGGAGCGACTGCTCGTGGGAACAGGAGTTCTTTTGGGGGTGATGAAAATATTCCGAAATTAGACCGTAATGGTGTAGCCGCTGTGGAAAACAGTCTGGGAATTCCTTAAACAATGAAACACGGTGTTACCATACGGTCCAGCAGGCCCATTTCCAGATACATACGCAAAAGAATGGAAAGCAGGGGCTCATAACATGAACATAGCAGGGACCTCACAACGCAGCTTGACGCGACAAGGTCACATCCCTAGAACTCAGCCCCAGGTTGTTGTGACTTCCAAGTTTATACTTTTCCCTCCTCCTGGGTCCCAGGGAGCTTTATCTGTCTGTCCCCACAAGGCTCAAAGAATCAGAGCATCCGAGATTGTCAGAACTAAAAGTGGGCCCCCTCCGAGGTCACGTGCCCAACCTGGCCCCTTCGGAGCACTGGACAAAGGATCGCCTCTTCCCAGCACCGCCAGGGACCGGCAGGGTGGCCTTGGTCGGGGCGGCCCTGACCTCTCAGGCCAGGTGCACCTTCTATCTAAAGGGACATGACCAAGGCTGCCTGCTCCCCACTCCACGGGGCCACCATGTTGCTTGGGAGGTGACATGCCACCTCGGTGGGGGTCCGTGGGGGAAGCCTCCAGCTTGTCTAGCATTACGCTAACGACTCAGCTCGGTCCTGGGTCTGCCCCAAGGCCCCGGGGAAGGAGAGGGCAGGGGGCAGAGGGAGGAGGAGGTGGAGATGGCAGTGAGGCCTGGGCCGTCGCCGTCTCTGCAGAGTGGGGTGCTAATTGATGATTAGGGCTAACAGAAGATCAAGTCTCATTTTAGCCTAAAGCAGATTACTGCCCTGGAAAGTCACCCGGCACCTGGGCACCCACGTGTGCTCCCCGAGGCCCACTCTGGGTCCCACGCTCTGGCACAGGGTGGATGAAAGGGGAGGGGCCCTGGAGAGGGAGAAGAAGAACGAGGGCTTGGGAGAAAAGGCGTGTGAGGAGCAGCAGGAGAAGTAGCGGGGGGCGGGGAGGGGGAGACCCTTGACAGCTGCGGGTTTTCGGTTCACGCCCTCCCAGCCCCCACGGGACGAATGTGCTTTGAGAAAATGGGCCCCTTCGGCCAGGCGGGGCACGCAGCCTCCACCCTGCCCCAGTTACGGCGCCCTCGCTGCCAGCTGGGGCCGCCCGGCCAGGCTGGAGGAGGAGATGCCAGCCTTGTCGCTAATCCGACTACTCCTAAGTGATGCGGCACGGGGGGTGCCGATTAGGAGCCCTGGGAGCCGACTGTCACCTTGATTCCGCTCTTGGCTCTGGCCGGCGGGCCAGCGGCTTTGTCATTAGCAGCCACTGGCTGCCAAAGGAACAGGGCGAGGAACCACTTGCCATTCGTCTTGGACTTTTGTGTGCGTGTGCGATCAAATATACAGAACATCAAAGTCATCGTCTGAACCATTTTTTTTCTTTTCTTTTTTTTTTAAATTTATTTTTTGAGAGACAGAGAGAGACAGCGTGAGCAGGGGGAGGGTCAGAGAGAGAGGGAGACGCAGAATCTGAAGCAGGCTCCAGGCTCTGAGCTGGCTGTCAGCACAGAGCCCGACGCGGGGCTCGAACCCACGAACCGTGAGATCATGACCTGAGCCGAAGCCGGAAGCTTAACCGACGAGCCACCCAGGCGCCCCCGTCTGAACCATTTTTAAGTGTACAGCACATTCACGTCACTGGGCTGCCATCCCCCCCCCCCGTCCACTCCAGAACTCTCCCCAGCCTCTCAAACTGCAGCCCCCTCCCCATTAGACGTCGCTCCCCCTGCACCCGCCATCCTGCGTTCCGAATCTGTCACTTTGCCTACTTCGGGTACCTCACGGGTGGAATCATACAGCGTCTGTCCTTTTGTGTCTAGCTTATCTCACTTGGCATGATGTTGTCAAGGATCATCCGTTGCCCTCGGCCTTGGAATACATTTCCACACTTCGTCAGAGACCCGTGAACACGCGCTGTGTGTATAAAGGCCAAAGGCAAGGGCTGGGCTGTTTCGCCAATCCTGACACGGTCCCGTGGCTTCCTGAACCGCTCGCCTCGGAACCTGACAGCGACCAGATTTTCTCCCCCCTCCAGCCGACCGATGCCCCATACCGCCCGTGTCCCCCTCTCGGTCCAATGCCCATGCTCCCCAGCTCGGTCCCGTAATCTCCCCCCATCTGCTGCGGGCCTCCCGGAGCACTGCCACGCCTGCCCCCTGTGACCTTGAGGAAGTCGGTCACCATCTCTAGAGCACGTGTCCTCATCAGGAAGGTGGGGATGACACTTACTGGCTGTAGGGCTTGAAGGACGTCATCCTTTTGGAAAGCTCTAGCACAGTACCTGGTGCAGAAAATTCAGTCCGCGATTCATCCCACAGATGCTCGTCAAGCGCCTGCGGCCGGCACTGTTTGGGGCCCCAGTGCATAGGCCGGGAGGACCCCTGCCCTCTTGCAGCTGCCTCTCTAGTGGGGGCGGGGAACATGGACACCAGACATGATATGGAAGCTGTGATGAGGATGGGGAACAGGAAAGGAGGACAGGATGCAGAGGTGCCAGGGGCGGAAGGGAACGGATGTCCATTTCATAGGGCGTCAGGTGGGCCTCTCTGAGAAAGGCCTATGTGAGCAAAGACTCAAAAGATGGAGGGAAGAAGCCATGCGGAGATCTGAGGAAGGCATCCCAGGAGAGAACCAGGAAGTAAGTGCAAAGGCCCTGGGGCAGGAGCATGCCCGGGGCGCCTGGAGAACAGCGAGGAGACCAGGGTGGCAGGGGCAGCGTGAGCGAGTGGAGACCAGGAAGAAGAAACGCCAGAGAGGGCATGGGGGCCAGAGCTTGTGTATCCTGGGGTCCAGGTTTAGCATGTTAGCACTCACCGTGAATGAAATGGGGAGCGTGGCATGATTTTGAGGGAAAGGTGATGCAGCGTGACGTGGCTGCTGTTCTGAGAGGAGTAGGGGCCAAGGCAGAAGCAGGGAGATCAGGGAGAAGCACTTTGGTGGCCCAGGTGACAGATGGTGATGGCTTCACCGGGGAGAGGCCAGTAGGATGGCGAGGAGTGTCAGATTCTGGGTAGACTCTGCAGGTAGAGCCAACAGCGCTTCCTGGTGGCACAGGTGGGAGCCACTGGGGGAAGGGAGGAGTTAAGTTCGACTCCAAAGTTTGGGGCCTGAACAGCTAGAGGGGTGGAGTTGTCCTCAGCAGAGAAGTCAGGGCCACGGGCGGCGGGGGTTGACCACGAGCATCAGGAATGCAGGCGTAAATGGCCACACAAGGAACAAAAAGGGCCTCACCGGGCGCCTGGGGGGCTCAGTCAGTCAAGCGTCAGACTCTTGATTGTGGCTCAGGTCATCATCTCATGGTTCATGAGTTCGAGCCCCATGTCAGGCTCCATGCTGACCGTGCAGAGCCTGCTCGGGATTCTCTCTCTCCCTCTCTCTCTGCTTCTCCCCTGAGTGCTCTCTCTCTCTCTCTCTCTCTCTCTCAAAAAAGGGGGGCCATCACCTCGACCCACAGACATTATTCAAACAGAATATACTGAACAACTTATCCCAATCAGCCAACTTCTAGAAAAACACAGCTTCAAACGGGCTCGAGAAGTAGAAGATGTGAAGAGTTCTGTATCTATTAAGACATCGAAGCCCTAATCACAAACCTGCCCGCAAGGAACGTCTCTTCTGATGCCAGTGCGTGTCGCCTCGTCGTCGTTTTCAAGGCTCGTTTGTACTGTTGTCCCCAGAGGACTTTGTAGCCACACAAACAGACAGAATCAATAAATCAGAGCTAGAAAGGTGGGGTGCAAATATCTGAAATCTCAACAGATTAAAATCCGCCATACCTCCACCCCCGAATTCTGCTGGCTGTGGTAGCCACGTGATCACCACGGACGAGAAACCCCGAGTTTTGTTCATTTATAATATGAAATTTTACTCCAGAAAAACCTATTGGGTTTCTGTTGCTTTTTCTGCTTCTTCATTTCTTTTTATTTGTATTGTTTTAAGTTTATGTATTTATTTTAAGAGAGAGAGCGAGAGACAGAGAGAGAGCGCATGCTCAAGAGAGCAGGGGAGGGGCAGAGAGAGAAGGAACAGGCTCCGTACTGTCAGTGCAGAGCCCGAAGCGGGGCCCGATCCCACAGCTGTGGGGTCACGACCTGAGCCGAAATCAAGAGTCAGATGCTTAACCAGCGGAGCCACCCGGGTGCCCCATTTTTTCCTTGTATTTTTCAATCGATTTCTCTTGTTTTTACTTGAAGCAAAAGTGTTTTATTTCTAATCTGCTCCGTAGTTACAATCTAGTTCGGAGCCGTGCCTTAAACTGTTCACAATTTCTGCTGTAGTTTAAAACTGTTTCATGTTTGGCTATAAAGAGCCTTCAAGAAGATATGGTCTACAAAGCCGATCACAACAGGACAAATACTATAGGATTCCGCGTATATGAGGCCCTTAGAGTAGTCAAAGTCCTAGAGACAGAAAGTAGAAGGGTGGCCGGAGGAGGCGGGAACGCGGGGTTGGTGTTGAATGGATACAGACGGAGTTTCAGTTTTGCACAATGAAAACGTTCTCAAGCTTGGCTGCACCAAATTGAACACCGCTGAACTGGGCGCTTGGAAAGGATTAAAATGGTAAAGTTTATGTCACGTGTGTTTTAGCACGATTAAAATTAGAAAATATATATTCTCCATTACACTAACCACGGCCCGGCCGATGGTGACGGTGCACGTCTGCACGGCACCATAAAAACGGTAAAAGTCACCTCTGGAAACCGCGTGTCACATCAAGAGAGCGGCGCTTCATCACCTGCGTGTGTGAGAGGAATCCGGAGGAACGCAAAGAAGTCACTACACAGTTGACACTGAGGTCTCTAACGGGCCAGCGTGTGGGTCTATGAGAGTCGCACCGCGGGGCGCCTGGGTGGCTCAGTGGGTTGAACGTGGACTTTGACTCAGGTCGTGATCTGGCAGTTCGTGAGTTGGAGCCCCGGCGGGCTGTGTGCTGACAGCTCGGAGCCTGGAGCTGCTTCCGATTCTGTGTCTCCCTCTCTCTCTCTGCCCCTTTCCCCCTCCTCTCAACAACAGACAAACATAAAAAAAAGAGTGGCACTGGTACTTTGCAGATATCGGTGTTCCTACTGTGCCCAGGCCAAAGAGGCCGGTCGCAGGTCTGGCTTTGAGCCCGAAGCTGGGCTGGGCCAGGGCCTGTCCCTTCTTAACTACCTGGGCTTGTCCAGCCAGCCTCTGGCCGGGTGAGGTGTGGCTCAAGCATCTGATGGTGGAGCCCGCAGTGTCCCGCACGCCCGGGGACAGGGTGTGCACGCGGGGCGGGGCGGTAAGGCCCGGCTCCCGGCTCCCGAGGCTGCACCTCGGTCCCCAAAGGCTTCTCTTTGCGCAACAGTATCACTGCGTGCAAGCTGGCTTCTTTATATCGGAGGACACAGAGGATTCAAAGTTCGCTTTCCAAATCCTCGTCGTCAGCGTAAGAGAAAGGAGAGCCCCGTAACAGCGCATGTTAAATGCCAATCCTACCTGAGCTCATGTATTTTGTAATGCTTATTTTATTTCTGAGGGATAGTGCGAGCCGGTGAGGCTCAGAGACAGAGGCGGCCAGAGGATCCGAAGGGGACTCGGCGCTGTCTGCACGGAGCCCGACGCGGGGCTCGAACTCCCGAACCCGTGAGACCACGACCGGAGCCGAAGTCGGGGACTTAACGGACTGGGCCCCCCAGGCGCCCCCTGAGCCGGCTGTTTTAAATACGCGAGTACAGATGACACACCGCATTCGTATTTCCCAGCGCCGCCGTCAGAAGGCGGACAAGGTGAGCCCGCAGCGTTTTCTGTTTTGCGCCAGAAACGGCGGGGACGGGCAACAGCACGCGGGAGCCGGCTGGGGGACGGTCCCCTGGCCGGCCCCGGGACAGGTCGGGCATCGGAAGGGATTTGCGACGGGAAGTTCCGTCCGCGCGAGGCCCTCCCTCCTCAGCGGCGCGCAGAGCGTCTCGCCGTTCGCGTCGGAAGGACTCGGGGGGGCCCGCGGCGGCCCGGGAGGGCGGGGGGCGCGGGGCCGCGCGCCGGCTCTCGGGCGCCCTCTGCCGGCGCCGCCCTGCGCTCGCCCGGGGCCGTTTCCGCTTTCTTCCCTTCCGCCCGCCCGCGTCCTCCGCCGCCTCTCGGGTCGCCTGCCGTCCGCCGGCGGGATCGGGCCCGTCCCCCGGGGCACGCCGCGGCCCTTCGTGCCGCCCCGCTGCCCGGCCTCACCCGCTGTAGTGGCTTCTGGCCCTACAGGGTCCTCTGGATGCTTCCTGGTCTCAAACACACGGACACCGTTGGGGGGCTCAGGGGCAGTGTCCCTCGTTCCCCTTGTGGTTTTGGGCTTTTAGAAGCGGGGGAGTCCGGGTGTTTTGCTGCCTTCCGACTCCTACCTGAAGCCAGAGATCTCTTATCTTTTTTATAATTGACTTTTAAATTGTGGTAAAAAACACATAACGTAACGTTTACCGCCGTAACCGTTTCTGGGCGTGCAATTCAGTGGCATTGGTGCATCCGCATTGTCTTTATTGTCTTCTTTTGAATGAAGATCATTCATTCAAGTTGCGATTCCAGTTAATTGGTTTTTTATTTTCACTTCCACAGACAGTGGGACTCGGACAAAAGCTTACACAATATACATGAAATTAAAATTATCAACAAGATGTGCCCATACGATACGGTTCCCTTTAACGGCCCGCCACTGTTAGGGAAGATATTCCAAACAAAAGCCCAGGGTGAATCCATTTTAACAGTATTATTTCCCATAGCTCAGGGTCCTTTGTTTTATTGTGTATATTTCCTTTATCTCTTCCTGTGTGTGTTCTTTATCTGTCCTCCCTTTTTTACACAGTGCAACAAGAGATACGCTTTGTTTCCATTGTTCTAGAAATGTTCTTACTGGCTTTGAGTCAGGGAGCCAAGGACAGAAAGCTTGACCCCACTGGGTCTCACTGCAGGGCTCCCTCCTTTTCTGGTGGCGTGACATGTGCCGTCTCTTGCTGTGACCCTCTGTGTCGTTAGCGGAGGCCCCGGGGCCATCTTCTGTGAGGGCCATCCACACCTTGTGCTGTAAGGCTGGGTGTCTCAATCTGATTAGTTAAGCTTTACCCTGACAAGTGACATTTCTGGTGAGGTTGTGGTCACGAAATGGATTTCTCCCCTTATGGTCTAGGAGGCAAGAGGATCATCTCTCATTGACCGATACAAATAACCACTTCGCTCTGAAGCCCCGCGGCCCGTGGGGAAAGGCCCAGCGTGCTGCCGGGGCGACAATGCTTAGGGATGAATCAATTGCCTTCGGTCAAGTTCTCCTTTGACTTGCTACAAACCGCACCTGAGGTTGGTGATGGTCGGAATGTTGGTGTTCTGCCCCCCGCCCCCAGCTCTTATGCTGAAATCATAATGCTCAGTGTGCTGGTATTAGGACGTGAGGCGTTTGGGAAGTGATTGGATCGTGAGGGGGGAGCCCTGCCGAGTGGGATTATGCCCCGAGAAAGACCCCTTCCCCGTGCCCCACGTCAGGACACGGTGTGAAGTCTGTGACCCAGAAGGGAACTGTCATCCAACCATGCGAGAAACCAATTTCTGTTGTTCATAAGCCGGCCCAATAGACGGTATTTGTGATGGCAGCCTCGATAGGCTAAGACCCTCAGTTGGTACCAAATATTGGGGCGCTGCTGTAACAGATCCCTCGATGTGTGGAAGCAGCCGGGTCCTGGGGAGAAGCTGGAGAAAGCCTGCGGTGCCACGAAGGGACCTTCAGAGGCGATTGTGATGAGGTCCCGGACGTTAAAGAGGAGAAGCTGGAGAGAGAGTCCTCATCTTGTCACACGCCACCTAAGGGTCGTGAGAAGAACGTTGGAGGGATGAAGGAGAAGAGGACATGTCGTTGGAAATTGTAGGAAAGGCCACCCTTGCTAAATGGCCAAGAGCGAGGCTGAACTGTGTTCACGTCCTGGGGTTTTGTGGAAGGTGGAATTTGTGAGTGACTGGATTGGATACTTGGTTGAGAAAATATGTACATAAGCGGTGCCACTTGCCTTCTCTTGACCGCTTACAGGAAACTTCGAGAAGAAATGACTTAAAGATGAAATGGTTAATCAAAAGGGAAGCAGAACTTAAACATTTGGAAAATTCTCAGCCTGGCCGCATCGCAAAATATGAGAGAGCACATCGGAAGAGAGTGCTACAGGTGTGGCCGGCGCGGGTGTGAAACCCTGGACCTCATCAGCCACCCCAGCAGGGACGCTGCCACTTTGCACTGAAGGGGAAGGAGCCAGGCAGGAAGGCGGGCAGGCTTGGGGGCGGGGCCAGAGGGCTAGTCTTCAAGATGAAGGAGGGACCCCAAAGTGTCTTCAGAGATTTTCAGTGCTGCCGCCTCGGCGTCAAACAGGGGCCATTGCCTGGGTTTCATCAGGCCAGATGCCCCCGCCCGAAGCTGTGGGGACAGGGTCTCCCGAAGCCCCAGAGACGGTGCGGCCGAAAGCACGAGGACTGACTACTGCCTGGCAGAGCTGTGGGGGGCAGGGCTCCCTCCACCGGGATTTCCAAGGACGGAGCCCCCTGGAGACGCAGGCGTATCACCCAGGCCGAGGGCCGTGGCCGGGGTGAGGCCAGCAAGCGCCGTGGGCTTGGGGCCACCCCGAGACCCGCACTGTAGAGAGGCTCCAGGCACGTGGCTCCGGCGCCTGAGAGCTGCCCTGCGGGCTGTGCCCACTGTGTGTGGAAGGCAGGACCCCCACCCCAGTGGGCCTGAGGGACAGAGCATCGAGTTCAAGAACGCGATTCTCAAAAGTTCAGGTCCGATGCCGCGTGTCCCGTGGGGTTTTCTACTCGCCTGGGACCTTTCGGCCCTTTCTTTCCGATTGCTCCTTTTTGGAATGGGGGTGTCTACCCTCTGCCCGTCCTCCCCCTGCATTTTGGAAGTGCAGAACTTGTCTGCTTAAAAGATTTGCAACTGGGGGCGTCTGGGTGGCTCAGTCCGTTGATCCTCTGACTCTTGATCTCAGTTCAGGTGGCGATCTCACGGTTCATGGGATCGAGCCCCGCATTGGTCTCTGTGCTGACGGTGTGGAATCTGCTTGGGATTCTCTTTCTTCCTCTCCTCTGCCTGTCTCTCAAAATAAATAAATACAACATTAAAAAAATATTCACAGTCGGAGAGGAATCTGCCTCAGGGTGTATCAGACCTCGAGTCTTAATCATTTCTGATTTATGGAATATGTAGATGAGACTCTGCACTTGGACTTGAGTCAATGCTGGAAGACCGTTGGCGCTGTTGGGATGGGATGAATATATTTTGCAGGCGAGGACATGAATTTTGGGGGGTGCAGGGTCAGAATGCTAAAACAAATTTGAATGACTAGAAGTCAAGGTGACTGCTCTCAGCACAAATTTCTCTCTCAAAGGACAGGCGTGTGGTTTTGAATCCACGCGTTACACAAGTGTCCGAACCTCCATCCGTAGTCATTGTCTTCAGGTTTTTCTTCTCCGTTTTCTGCACGGTAATACTTCTCCTTCCCGTGGTGGCATCTAGGAGACGTGATGTGATCTTGTTGTCGGGGGGCCGCCCAGGCCAGTCTGCACCGGCATCACCTGCTAAATGGAGAAATAGAGCGAGAAGAGAAGGCTCCGTGTATGTGACTACTAGAAAATGGGGCACCGAGGACAATGCCAAAAATATTGCAGGAACAGTTTCACTTGTTCCCCAGAAGGCCTCGGCGATTCTGCCCGACTCCCCTGGTCGTGGGCCAGAAGCCTTCCGGGTGGACTTGGTCCTAGGTGTTCTGAGCTGGAGTCCTCTACGAGCTTTTCAGGCGTATTGTTCGAGAACCTGGGGGCTGTTCTCAGGACTTTCCGTGCGTTCTACCATTTGGTCTGGATCTCGAGTGTGTCTGCTGGCAAGCCACGCCACAGCTTAGTGGCCTAAACCAGCACTGATTTGTCTCATGAGTTTGTGTGTTGACTGGGCTCTGGGGTCCCTTGTGTGACTTCACCCAGCCGAGAGCATCGCCGAGGAGGCTCCGTCTCACGTCTGGCAGTGGGTGCTGGCTGTCAGCCAGGCCACATGATCCTCTTTCCCGAGGCAGCTCGTCCGTCGTCCGGGGCCCATCTGTCCTCGTGGCCTCGAGAGGGCAAATACAGACACCGCGGAGCCTCTCCCGGCTTAGGCCCGGAAGTCACCCAGTGCCATCTTCTGCCACCTTCTGCTAGTCAACCCGAGTCACCGGGCTGGCCCTGGCCAAGAGAAGGGGATACAGACTCCACCTCTTGTCGGGAGGAGGAGTGGTCAGGTGGTACTGCAAAGCGACGTGCAGAACGGGAGCGACCGAGGCAGCCATCTTCGGAGACCGTCCGCCTGTCCGATGAGAAGTGCTCCGTCATCCCCACATCCAAGAGCAAAGCCAAGGGACCAGAAGAAGTTGTTAAACAGTTGGCACCGAGGTCTCTGGGACGGGCGCCTGTGGGTCTGTGACAGCGACACCGCCCTTCCCAAGTGTCGGCGACCGCGTTGTCACCACCGGACAAGCCTGGACGTGGGTGCGGTAGCCAGGCTGTGCGCCACGACCCTGTCCTGCTGGCCGTTTGTTTCCAACCACCTTGAGCCCGACAATCTGTCCATTCTGTGTGTCACTAAGGCTATTAATGAACAAGGGGATTTTAAACGTTGGAATATGATCTTTCACAAGGTATAAAAGCCATTGTGCCAAGAGAACTCGTACTCGCTCTTGCGTAAAAACATGAGCATTTTAAAATTCATTCTAAGAACTTTTGCAATGGCTGAAACACAGTTTAAGTGTTTTCTTATTGAAGAGAAATTCATATAACATGAAATTAACCTCACCACTAATTCCAGAACGTCTTCATTATCCCAAACAGAAACCCTGGACCCACGAACAGGCCTGCCTCAGTCCCTCTTCGCCCCCCACCCCGCCGCCGACACCCACCCGTCTGCGTTCTGCCTGCGTGGACTTGCCCGTGCCGGACAGACATCTCCCGTCGGTGCACGCGTACGGTATGTGAGCTTCTGTGTCCGGCTCCTCTCAGCCCACCACGTCCTCCGGGGCCGCTCCTGTCACAGCAGGGGTCAGAGCTCCATCCCTCGTTCCCGCCGGGTGGCATGCCATCGCGCGGACAGACCGCGTTCCGTCTGTCCGTTCGCTTGCTGGCTCACTTTTCCACTGTTTCCGCCTTTTGACCTCTTGTGAGCTGCATCCTACTTTTGAGATTCATCTACACTGTGTCACTACTTTCTTCCTTTTTACCACAACATATTTAAATTAATGGCGTCTTCATAAATGCCCGGGGTAGCTTTGATAATCCCACTGTTTGTAATAACTGGGGCGCATCGTGATCACGCCTCATTATTCCCGACAGCCCCCTTTATTCGCATGCCGCGTACAGTGGGTCCCCGGGGCCAGCCGGAGGGGCAAAGCTTGGCGCGACGGCGCGGCCATCAGCCAGGGCAGTGGCGGGGAGAACACTCTCAGGGACGTTATTAATTTGCGGACTCATCTCGGTGAAAGGCAGCATCAAAGAGAGCTGTCAGAGGAGTCTGGTCAGTTGCTTGGTGAGAGCGCAGGTGCCTTGACCGTGTAACCAGAGTCACGGTATTTGATGACAACCCCCAGGAGGAAGTAACGTGATGACCGGCTGGAATTTTAGCTCCTCCTCTAAGAGCGAGCCCTGTGGCCACTTGGTGCGCTCGCTTGCCCGGCTTCTCATCACTGGCCTCCGCCGTGAAGGAACCTCGCTGGCGCAGCGGACGCGCCGCTCCGTGCACGGACTTCGGGGCTGTCAGTTCCTCCCAGGCTGGGAGAGACCTCTGCGCTCTGAGCAGGACACCAGCGCCCCGAGGCTGGCGATTACTTCAGGACCCGGCCTCTCCACTCTACCATCCGTAAGCTTTTAAAGCGGCCGCCGACTTGGGGCGCCCGGGGGCTCGGTCGGTTAAGCGCTCCTGGTTTCGGCTCAGGTCGTGATCTCACGGTTCTCGAGATCAAGCCCCGTGTCGGGCCCCGGGCTGACCGTGCAGAACCTGCTTGGGATTCTCTGTCTGCCCTTCTCCGCGCCTCCCCTGCTCTCGCTCTCTCTCTCAATAAATAAAAGTAAGTAAAACACATGTATTGACTTAATACGCCTCTAGATGTTATTATGCAAATGTACACTAATGTCCAATCACGGTAAAGGTGTTCACACGGCAATGTTATCTAAAGCTTTCAGTCTTTATTTAGGTGTTTAAAATATAAGTAAAACAACCGGGCAGAGCACCGAACAATGTTTATACTCCAGCGATTTTCCGAGTTTGAGCTGTATGTGGGACAACTGTGTTTATACACAAACAACAATACATAAGTGAAAAGTAAATGACTAATGAGTACTTCTCCATTCTCTGGCTGTAGGAATTTAAATTCCTTTGGAAATTGTCCAGGTGGAGATTACGTGCTAATAACCACCTCAGTTTATTATTCACCCAAGGTCACAAAGTCAATGGATTAAGAAATTATAGGAGGTTGACATGGAAGAACAATACAATCACAGTTGATGAATAAAAAATAACTCACTTGACAAAGTGGAGTGACTTTGTATGACTAAATAATTACTGCTATTGTTGGGAATTTAAAAGGATCGATTTTTTAAATAAAGACATTAATTATTTTAACTCGATTTCGTTCAACGCCTGCGTACACACTTACATAACCATAGATACTTAGTGTAAGAAATGATAATGTATCTGATCTATAGGATAAGTACGACGATCTGGCAAAAACCCAAATGTAGCATTTGCATATTTTTTAATGCTTATTTATTTTTGAGATAGAGAGACAGGGGGGAAGACAGAGAGAGAGAGAGAGAGGATCTCAAGCTGGCTCAGTGCTGTCAGCGCAGAGCCCGATGCAGGGCTCGAACTCACGGACCGCTGCGAGGTCATGACCTGAGCGGAATTCGGATGCTTCACCGACTGAGCCCCCCAGCGCCCGTGCATGATATTTTATACTGTAATAAAATTTGGGAGAAGACATATCTTTTAAATGAAAATTAATAAAACAATTTATTCAAGGGTTTACCTTGCAAAGAAATATTGAAGGAATTTGGGAATTTTCTATTGTTTTCTTGGCTTTATTTTGCCAAGTGGAGTACAACAAAAGCCACAACTTCATAAGTGGGGTCCAAAGCTTTGAATCCCAAGTAACGAGGGGTTGCGTCATCTGGAGATGAATGCCATGACCAGGGCCTGTGCCCCGCAAGGCCACCCAGTCCCCAGCCTGAATGGGCGGAGAATCCCGTGACTGGTGGGGCCCGCAGCATCGGCCATTGGGCCCGTGGAGGCACGGGCGGCAGGGCGAACCTCTCTGCCCCCCCTTCCTGTCAGGCTGGAGGCCACTTCCCCATTTGTCTCTCTTACGTTGTTAAAGGCCTTGAAGTATTAGTAAGGGTGTTTCATACAGGAGGGGTTCCTGAAGCTTCTTCACAACGGTTGATGCTTGGCCTGATGGCAGTGTGTGTTTCCTTGTCCCTTATCCTCTAACCTAGCAACCAGGGCATCATGGCAGTTAAAAAACACACAACAAACCCAGTTTTCATTTTCTCTTATTCAAAACCGTTTTTAGAGAGAGGAAGAGTTTATTGTGGAGACAAGGCTACTTGTTTAGGGCTTGGACTAATAGCTTAGTTGGTTTTATATGGTTTTACATACATATTTCATCTTTGCTTATTAGAGTACAGTAGCCAAACATTCAATGATTTTATTGATTAATTTTTCTCTTTACCTTTTTGAGCATCTGGAGATTGCCTTTGTGCATAGAAAAAGCCATGATATTGATGAGGGAGACAAAGGCAAGAAGGATGTAGTTTAGTTTTTTTAACGTTTTTATTTATTTTTGAGAGAGAGAGAGAGAGAGGGAGAGAGAGAGAAACAGAGCATGAGTGGGGGAGGAACAGAGAGAGGGAGACACAGAATCTGAAGCAGGATCCAGGCTCTGAGCTGTCAGCACAGAGCCCAGCGCAGCGCTCGAACTCACAAACCGTGGGATCGTGACCTGAGCCGAAGTCGGACGCTTAATCGACTGAGCCACCCAGGCGCCCCAAGAAGGATGTAGCTTAAATTCCCCTACAGCCTGCAGCCCATTGCTAAATGTCAGACACCCGCAGCGTGTAACGCTCCCCGAGACGTTTCTGGCTGCCTTTATGCCCTAATGTTGACACGTCCTTAAAAACTAAAAGCAACCTTATCTTGACAAGAGCTAAATCTTCAAGGTCCTGTGAGACCCTGCTTTCAGCATCCAGAAATTCCTTGGAGACTTGCGTCACATATCACTCCCCTCCCTCCACAAACTTAAAAGCACATCCTCAGTCGCCCCTCACAATCCCAGCGCAGCTCTTTCTGCCCACGGGTCCTGTCCCCGTGCTTCCATAAAATCACCTTGTGCACCAAAGACATCTCAAGAATTCTTAGCCGGTTGCTTTCGAACCCCGCTTCAAATTCCATCAACATGATATTGCCCCCTACAAGCTCAGTATCTTCCGTTTGTTTAAATTTCTGAACAGGCATACCGGAGGACAGATCCACATTGCATGGGGACTGAAGTTTACGCAATTTGGGTCCCCCTTTAAGAAAAAGAATACAGGGACACCTGGTGGCTCAGTCGGTTAAGCGTCCAACTCTTGATTTTGGCTCAGGTCATGATCTCACGGTTCTCGAGATCAAGCCCCACGTTAGGATCTGCGCTGACAGTGTGGAGCCCGCTTGGGATTCTCTCCGTCCCTCCCTCTCTGCCTCTCTCTCTCTCTCTCTCTCTCTCTCAAAATAAATTAATAAATAAACTTTAAAAAAAAGGAAAAAGAATACAAAGTTAGTTTCAAAAATGTGTATGTATTTGGCAAAATAAAAGCAATCACAACAAATTACTCCCTGCTCTGGCACCAGCCCTTTGGCTGTGGCCTGGGGCGTGGGCTGAAATGGCCCATCTCCCCCTCCGTGGTGGCTGCTGGGTCGCTGTCAGGGCAGCGCCATCCCTGCTCTCTCCGCTGCAGGACCATCCTGATGAGCTTGAAGCCCGGTTGCAGCCTCCCTGACCACCCTAACCACCCGCCCTCCACCCAGCAGCCCTCCTGGAGTTCCCTCCCCTGGAGGAGGAAGAGAAGTCAGGCTACTTGAGGAGGCCTTCCAGCGCTGACCAGGGTGTGACGGTGGCCTGGGCCTCTACTGCCTGCTCCCTCATCCTGGGGACAGCCCTCTGAGCTGTTAGGCGGCTGGCAGTGAGAGTTTTGCTCAGGAAACCTGCCTGGGCTCAAACCCAGCCGGTGGTTTCTTGTTTCCTAACCTGAAGGGGCCAGTACTTTCACAGCATCAGAGGTGTGGGCTTACATTTTAAAGTGTTTTCCTCCAGTCTTCAAACGTTTTTGAAACCAACAGAAATAGGAATTGGCTTGGGCTCTGAGAGACTCAGTGTCCTCATTTGTTCATTTCCTCCGGATGTGGGCAAACTCCTCCGACGGATACGCATACAGAGGCAATGCCCCGCCTTCACCCAGTCGAAGAATCTGGAGACTGTCCGGGAGGCCTTCTGTGGGGGATAGAAGTCCCCCCGCCCCGCGGCGACCGCGCCTGAATCGGGGATCTTCGCTGGGTACCAAGTTTCAGCATCCCCCTGCGGTGCTGAGCGGACAGGCTCGGGGACCCCTGGGTGCAGACCGACCTTGCGTGCGGCGCCGCGGAAAGCGGGTACTTGGTTGGAGGGCAGGCTAGGAATCGGCGCGAAGGCTCCACCTCACACTGGCATCCGCAGCTTCTCCTGCCGTCCTGCCTTAGCCTACGTGTGCGTTTTCCGGAAATCCCTCCGGATCTTCCGAGGGGGGGAAACGAGGAGAAGCAGTCAGAACTAGGCTCAGGGAGCTTGGGTAGAGACGGGGCTCCCGAACCGGCTGGAACTCCGCCTGCTTCCCTCCCAGGATGAGACTCAGAGCCGCAACGGCCCCCCTCCGGAGGTCACAGGTGCCCCAGCCCCCCCCCCACCCCGGGAAGCAAACTCTTCTCCAGGAGACCGGTCCAACGCGGGCACCTCTCTCGCGAACCTGTCCCAGTTCCACAGCTACTTGCGCGTATCTTTCCTTAAAAGACACTGCAGCGCCCCGGTCCCCTGGACTCCAGGGAGCAGAGCTCAGGGTAGAGACCACAGGAAACAGGCAGAACCAGTTCTGCAGCCGGCGCTGGCGCTGGCAGCTGACGGTCAGCAGACCCCCCCCCCCGCCCCGCCACAGGGAGGGCCACACCGGGCTGGGGCCGCCGGCGCACAAAGACTCTGGCGTGTCACTTCAATCTGGGAGACCTCACCCAGGCTTGTGATTTCTAAGCTGGGAGACGGACCCGCTAAAGAGCTCTGGTCAGTTTTGTGTCCTGGGACACGGTGACAATTCGCTCTCGCCGTCTCCGCGGGAAACACCCGAGAAACTCACGAAGACGGACGGGGAGGCCAGAAACCTCAGGCAGCCGCCAGACCCTGCAGCCAAGAACCCGAAAGCCTGCTCAGTGGCTGCGAGCCACAGTCATCTCCCCAGCGGGTAGCCACCCCCCCGGGGACGGAGTGCTAGAGACCCGAGGACCCTCACCCCTGGGACTTCGCCAGGGCCACGGCCCCGCTTCGGTGGCAGCTCTCTTGAGGTGAGCGACTGTGGAAGCAACAGTCTCAGCCAGAGACACGATACTTGGTGAGGGAAACAAAGGCAAGGAAGATGTAGTTCACATTCGATCCCCTTACAGCCTGCGGTCCACTGGGAGACGGCAGACGCCTGCCGCGTGTAAACTGCTCCACATGTTTCTGGCGCCTTCACGTTGACACGTCCTCAACAACCAGAAGCAACCTTATCCTGACAAGAGCTAAATCTTCAGGGGCCTGTAAGACCCCCGCCTACAGCATCCGGAAATTCCTTGGAAACCAACTTTATCTCTAGCCCCCGCCCCAAACCTAAAAGTGTGTCACCAGTCACTCCTCACAGCCCCAGTGCAGCCCTTTCTGCCCACGGGGCCTCCCCGTGCTTCCATACAATCACCTTTTCGCACCAAAGACGTCTCAAGAATTCTCTCTTTGCCATTTGCTCACGAACCCCACTTCTAGTTCCGTCAGCAAGCGCACGTCCAAGGGCAGCGAAGCAGCCAGCTAGAGAAGCCTGGCGGCCGTGCGGCTCTCGGGGACAGGCTGCGGAGGAAGAGGAGCGTGTCCGGGCGTTTCTTACCGCGGTGCAAAGCACGTTACTTCCCCAAGGGCAAAAAATGTGCCTCGTCTTTATGACTTGTGCGGGTCACACATGGGGCACGTTGACCCAGATAAATCTCCCAGAAATGCCAGCGAAGGCGATCTTAGTTAGAACTAACAAGCACTATGGTTATGAGCTTCAACCAGAAATACAACGGACGAGAGGCGCCTGGGTGGATCAGCCAGATCAGCGACCGGCTCTTGACTTCGGCTCCGGTCAGGATCTCAGCGTCGTGGGATGGAGGCCGCGCTGAGCGTGGAGCCTGCTTGGGATTCTCTCTCTCTCTCTCTCTCTCTGCCCCTCTCGCTTTCTCACTCAAACAAACAAACAAAAAAAAAATTAAAAGAAAAGCCAAAAATCCCCAAAGAAACACAGTGGAAGAAAGTCCAGTTTTTTCTCATCGAAAAGTCCTGCTTTAGGCTGGGAGACATTCCACTTTTTCTTAAGTTTGGATAAAATTTACCCACTTGTACATGGGGTCTTTGTGTCATTCCCACTTCAGACACCAATCTAGACCGTCGTCACCAGAATGGTGACATGATCGACAGAGCAGGGGGCAAAGCAGATCTGCCTGGAGATCGTGGATGCCTCGGGATCATAATAACATTTACATACGTCATCAGCACAAGAGAAAAGGCACCGATGAACCATATCCTGAATGGAAAAGGGCGCATAACCACAGATGCAGCAATGTTTTAAAATAATGGGTATTGCGAATAACTTTATGCCAGTACATTTGAAAATGCTGTTGACGTGAACGAATTCCAAGAAGAGAAAATGACCAGTATCGACTCGAGAAAAGACAGAGAGTAATCAGAGCTCCTTCCAGACGTGCGTCTGCCCTTGTTTCCCGGACTTTCCTCACACAATGGCCCCCAAATGCCAGGTCACTCCCTGGAAGAAAGAAAGCCAGCCCGCCTCCCACCCCCAGGCCGGAGGAGACGTCCACCTCTCAGCACTTACCGAAGGGCGAAACGGAACAGCAAGAAGCAATTGAACATATCGATGAGGGACAGAATGAAAGAGACAGACTTAATGAACAAGCCACTGAACCCATTTGGAAAGTAGAATGGAAATGTAACAGACCTCGCCAACCATTTTTGACAAGAGTTGAAGGACAGAATTCGAAGATATTAAATCAGGTTACAGAAGAGATTTTTATTTTGCTGAAAACCCTTACTTCAAAAATAAAGATCTCTCCAAAGAATGTTGTGTGAATGAGAGCCGTGACCCAGCTTCCAAGTCCACTGAAATCAAATGGAATCTGACGAAACGTTCAAGTCAAACGCAGGAAGAGACAGCGTGAGGGACCAGAGGGCTTCGTCACCTGGTTTCCCGACCATTCTGCTGCAGGGGCAGGTGAGTCAGGAGAGGTCATCAAAGATGCTATTTGGGGGCGCCTGGGTGGCTTAGTCGGTTGAGCGTCGGACTTCCACTCAGGTCATGAACTCACGGTTTGTGAGTTCGAGCCCCGCATCGGGCTCTGTGCTAACAGCTCAGAGCCTGGAGCCTGCTTCAGATTCTGTGTCTCCCTCTCTCTTTGCCCCTCCACCCCCTTGTGCTCTGTTTCTGTCTCTCGAAAATAAAGAAATTTTTAAAAAAATTAAAAAAAAAAGATGCCACTTGGCCAAATCCATGACAGCATTACTTGGTTCCCGATATGGATGGTGCAGGAGGGGAAGGAGTGGAAGATGATGATGATGATGATGATGATCAAGAAGAAGGGCCGGAAGATATTGATGAAGAAGGAGATGAGGAAGAAGGCGAAGAAGACAAAGATGACGATGAGGGGGAGAAAGGAGAAGAGGACAGAGGAGAAGCTGACACATGCAAGGCGGATGGATTCCAATCTTCTTTTTCTACTGTTCTCCGGTCCCGGGGAGCCAGTCAGTTGCCGTCTTTTCTTTTTCCCTCCTCTTGTGCTCTGATTTGTGAAGTCTCTTTTCTCTCCCTTTGAACCATGGTTCTCAAATTATTTTGGGGGGAAATCCCTGGAGCAGAATATGGTGGGAAAAGAAACTCTGTGCTTTTCTGTTCCGAATTCGTTTTTAGCCCTTCTTGTCTCTACACAAAGCGTATGGAATCAAGACCACTGTGCTCTGTGGGAAGAAAGAACACCCTTCTGCTCCCCTCGCTCTGCCGGAAGCTGGAGGGTGTGAGGCCCCGTGTAGGAGTGTGTAGAATACTAGCTTTCCCTCCTTTCTCTGTACGTTGTGCTCAGAGATGACACTGTGTCTCTATGAGAATGTGGACAGTTAGCACTCACCAACATGTATCTGTCTACTGTCTCTTCTTTAAAAAAAAAAAAAGAAAGAAAGAAAGAAAGAACCCTTGGAGAATAGGGTCTTAGAAGGTCTGCAAAGGGTGGGCTTGTGATGTTTGGGTGGGTTAAGTGGGCACTTTGACAACACGGCTTCTCCTCTGGTGTATTTCGTTGTGATCTTTAGCAGACATCCCTGCAGTTGAAGATGACACTTTTATTTGTTTGTTTGTTGGTTTTGAAGGAGACAGAGAGAGTGCACAGGGAGGGGCAGAGAGAGAGGGAGACAGAGAATCCCAAGCAGGCTCTGCACTGTCTGAACAGAGCCCAGTTCAGGGCTCGAACTCAGGAATCAGTGAGATCATGACCTGATCTGAAATCAAGAGTCGGATGCTTAACCGACTGAGCCACCTAGACGCCCCTGTTCCTGTTTAAATTTCTAAATTTTCTTTTTGTTTCACTGAGAAAGAAAGATAATGCTCAGTTTTAAATGTTAAAATGTACAAGTTGCTTTTCTACAATAAAAATGTGTGCGCTCATGCGCACACACACACACACACACAGGCAAAGAAAAGGCAGAAACCCTAAATAGTCATATAATCATAAAATTATTTTTACCAGTAAGTATCCCCCCTATAGCAAACTCCAGGCCCAGATGACCTTGTCAGCAAGAGCTATCAAATATTGAAGAATAACCAGTTCTAGTTTTGTACACATTCTCTCAGAGAATAACCAAAAAGGATACAATTTTGTTAGAAGGCAAACATAACTCTGACACCAAAATGTGTCAAGGACATTATAAGAAAGAAAACTATTGGCCAAGCTCACTTGTGAGCATAGATGCAAAAAAAATCCCAGCAAAATATTAGCAACATATAAAGATGATAACACATGGTGACCAAGTTGCATTTATCTGAAGGCCGCAAACTTGGTTTAACAACAGAAAATTATTTATTGGGGTGCCTGGGTGGCTCAGGCAGTTGAGCACCTGACTCTTGATTTCAGCTCAGGTCATGATCCTGGGGTCGGGGGACTGAGCCCCGAGCCGGGCTCCTCACTGAGCATGGAACCAGCTTGAAATTCTCTCTCTCTGTCTGCTCCTCCCCATCTCTCTCTCTCTCTCTCTCTCTCTCTCTCTGTCTCTCTCTGTCTCTCTCTCTCTCTGTCTCTCTCAAAAGTAAAACAAATTAAAAAATAACTTAAAAAAAGAATCCCTCTTAAAGAAGAAAATAATGTACTGTAATTAACCACATTAATAGATTAAGGCAGAAAAATTACATGATCATCCCATTAGGTGTAAAAAAACCCCCATGTGATAAAATTCAACATCCATTCATCATTAAAAAGAAAACCCAGGAAACTGGAAATTAAAATGAGCTTCCCTAGCAAAAGCCCTATATAAATAATTATGGCCACCACCACATTTACGGGTAAAATATTGAAAGCTTTGCCTCGAGATGGGAAGTAAGAAAAGTCAACATTGTAATGTCAGTTCTAGTCAGGGCAGTGGGGCCAGAAAAACAAGTAAAAGCTAAAGGCAAGGAAAGACTCATTATTCACCAGTGATTTGATGTGTATTATGATACACCAAAGAATCTAGAGATAAATTATTATCGTTACTAGGAGGGTTTAACAAGGTTGCTGGATGTAAAGTCCATATATAAAACTAATTTATATTTCTGTCAGGAGCAAAGAGTTCAAAATGAAATTTTGAAAAATAATGTACCACTTGCAATAGCATTATAGTTTTTCAATGTTTTATTTATTTTTGAGAGAGACAGACAGACAGACAGAGAGAATGAACAGGGGAAAGGCAGAAAGAGAGGGAGACAAAGGATCCGAAGCGGGCTCTGTGCTGACAGCAGAGAGCCTGATGTGGGGCTCGAACCTACAAACCATGAGATCATGATCTGAGCTGAAGTTGGGTGCTTAACTGACTGAGCCTCCCCGGCGCCCCCGCAATAACATTAAAAAAATAGGGGCACCTGGGTGGCTCAGTCAGTTAAATGTCTGATTCTTGATCTCAGCTCACGTGGTGATCCCAGGGTTGCAAGTTCAAGCCCTGCATTGGACTCGGCGCTGGGCCTGAAGACTACTTTTAAAAAATACTTAGGAATACATTTATAAAAGATTTGCAAGCCCTTTGTGGAAGAAATGATAAAACTTTAATGAGAGACATTAAGGAAGAAGATCTCAGCAAATGAGATGCATACATGACCGGACTGGAAGACTGAATACTGTGAAGGTGTCAATTTTCTCCGAGTTGCTTTATCACACATTCGATGCCATGCCTATCAAAAGCATAACGCGACAAGCTGACTCTAAAATTTACTCCCCTGCTTGCGCTCTCTCTCTCTCTCTCTCTCTCAAAAATAAATAAACCTTAAAAGAAATTTTTTTAAAGGGGAGGGGTGCCTGCGTGGCTCAGTCGGTTAAGCGTCCACCTTCGGCTCAGGTCATGATGTCACAGTTCATGGGTTCGAGCCCCACGTCAGGCTCTGCACTGACAGCTCAGGGCCAGGAGCCTGCTTCGGATTCTGTGTCCCCCCCCACCCCCTGCCCCTGCCCTGCTCGGGCTCCGTCTGTCTCGGTCTCTTGAAAATAAACAAGCGTAAAAAAAAATTAAAAAGGGATGTCATACAGGAATGAAAATCAATTAACTGTGGCTATACTTAATAACACACACATGAAGGGTAGTGAAGGGAGAGAGAGACACAACTGATGTAGACGCCGTATTTCCATTCACAGAGGCCAAACTAAACGCTGGTTTGGGGAAGCTTCTTCAGGCGGTAGACTCCTAAGGAAAAACCAGGCGATGACTATCACAACAGCGCAGGCCGGAGTGACAGCCGGTGACTGTGGACCGGCACCTGGCCATGTCGATTTGTTCAGCTGCCAAGTGGCGACACAGCTGTGCGCTTCAGAATTGCCCTGTACACCGTGCGGTATATTTGATGCTCCGTGTTTCAAACAGCTTTAGTCTGATATAACGCACAGACGTCAAAGTACGCTGTCTAAAGTATACAGTTCGGCACGCTTTGACACGTGTTTACTCCCGCAAGACCCCCAAGTCTTCTTCGTGCCCGTCTGTGACTCCTCCCTCGCACCGCTCCACAGAGTCCAATCCCCGGCAACGCCGATCTGCTTTCTGTCCCTGCGCGTTCCTTTGCCTTTTCTCGGGCTGTATGTGCACGGAGTCATGCAGTGTGGACCTTGTTCTGTCTGGCTTCTTTCGCTCAGCGTGCCTGCTTCGACACTGTCTCCGACTAGCCTTCCCTCGCGTGGGTGTAGTGCGACACGCTTGCCGTCCATCCTCTGAAGGAGGCCCCCCTGTCGCACCTGCTGAGGACACTGACCTTCTCCCTGGAGCAGGGAGACCCTGTGAGAGTCTCGGGCCTGTGTGCTCTGAGTGGAGACCCCGCCTCTGCCCCCAGATGCGGGCCTCCAGCTGCAGCGTTGGCCAGGTCTTCCCCGGAGAGCTGGGGTGGGACTGAGCTTCCAGGCGCTCTTCCGGAACCGAAGGCCCGCCGAATGCCCCACGCGTGCGTGACAACAGGCACATCCTCCCAGATACCGGAGGAAAATCACTACCAACCGGGAATTCGATAAAGTAGCCACATTATCGCTGATACCTAAAGGCAGAATACCGGTCCCGGTTTGGGGGCGGCCAGTCTAGCTCGGAAAAGCGTCATAAAAAAGACAGACACATGAGGTCCTTGGTCCCCATCCCAGCCCTGCCGGATGCCCGTCTGGGGAGCCCTGTTTCCCAGGAGTCACTCATGACCTTGCCCACGGGCTTTCCCAGAAAGGCGCAGCTCCCAGGGAAGCTGAGGCCAGACCCCGGCCCAGCAACTCCGTCCAGCTTCTCTCCGGTGCTGAGGTTGCCCTCCCCTTACTCACCATTCGGCTTTTATATTCATCAGCCTTCTCGTGCCTTTCTTCCAAGTGAGCCTTCCCTGTCACCCTGCCCAAACTTGCAACCCTCCCTCCGTGCATCATTCTAGACCAGAACTAGCAGAGTGAAGAAATCGGACAAAGCTGCCACTTCCTTCCTGACACCGACAACAGAGGCATGAGGGATGCAAGTGTGTTTGGGGAATTTATGTGTTAGGGCGACTGACATTTGAGCGCTGACTGAGGGCCAGGCACTTTTCAGGCCCCAGATGGAGCAGAGGACAAGGCGCAGCCCTGTCCTCATGGCGCCCACCTTTCGGGGCAGGGGACAAAAGCTAGCGAGCCTCCAGGGTCTGTAACACCGGGGAGACACAGGCGCCCAGAAGAGAAGCAGAGCCAAGGCGCAGAGTGGGCCAGCACTGCCGCTATTCTTACGTGGGGTGCGTAGTTCGCTAAGTAGTCAGACAAGCAGCGTCACAGATTGCAGTGTCAGCCAGCTATATTGGAAAGATTTTTAAATTTTCACTGTATTGTGATGTTTTTACATCCAAAAAAAAAAATAAACTTTCTGGCTGGGGAGAGACTGCTCTTCCATGGCCAGCCAGTTCTTGGACGCAGGTCAAGCCAGGAATGCAAACGAGCCAATCCCGTTCAGGAGCTGCTCTGGCTGGCCCCGACGTCACGGGACGCTCTATTCCTCCGCCTCTGTCATCCCAGGGTCAGGTGTCAGGCAACTAGACACCCCCATAGCCCAGGGCCCACTGAGACTCTTCAAACTAGTCAACCCGAAAGTGTCCAGCCCGTCCCGCCTTGCCGCTCTCTCGGCCTAAACCTTCCCCTCACTCCTGTCGTCTGCCCCCTGCCCGCCCTGGGGCTGCCCTGCGTGGCCCTGCGTGGCCCTGCGTGGCGCGCCCCGTGTCCGGAAGCCCATGAGTGGAATAAACTTTGGTTTCTTTAGCGCCTCCTGCACCTTCTCTTCGGGTTGCACCTGACTCATCATCCCGTAAGAGAACACGAAACACTCACTCGCGTCCTTCCCCTTGCTTTGCCCCCAGAATAAGACGCTCCTCTTTCCGCCCGTTTCTTCACGTATTTCCAGCAAATTGCGCTTGCTCTGCTTCAGCGACATCCTGCTCTGTCCATAAACCTTCGTTACGGTGACGTCTTCGATGGCAACGTGCTCTCCTGAGTGACGTCCATGGAGACTGTGTGGGCGCTCTTTAACAGTCTTTGAATTCCCCTTTGTCAGACGCTAACATTGCTGTTTCCATCGACCCCAAGGAGAGGCGGCAGAGGGCAGAGCCGGCGCCCGGGCCGCTCCGACCAACGCGCCCACGTAAGGCACAGCCCGGCGAGCGCCCGCCGCGCTACCGGTGAGCGTCAGATCCGTGAAGACCCACCGCTCTGGGACACGGGGCCGTGCGGGCACGGAAACGGTAAGTCCGAGGATGCGAGCAGGCCCGGAGGGAGAAGAGGCGGCAGAGAGCTTCCCCGATACCCCGAGCCCTCAACAGAAGTTGCTCTTGTCGGGAGATGTTGTTCAGTGGTGATCAGTCGGGTAGGAGAGGTTGGACTGGATTACTTAAAGGTGTCCATCAAAGCGCTAGAAGATCTAAAAGCAATCCCGCAGACAAAACGTTTGGCGGAGCAGCAGGCAGGGAAGGAAGAGAAATGGTGAGGAGGATGAGTGTGCTCACCTCCTTGACTTTCACTTATTTGTCCGTTTGTTCATTGAGAGAGAGAGAAAGTGCGCGCACGCCGGAGGAGCGGAGAGAGACGGAGAGAGAATCCCAAGCAGGCTCCACGCTGTCAGCGTGAGTCGGATGCAGGGCTCAAGCTCACGAACCATGAGATCATGGCCTGAGCTGAAACCAAGAGTTGGACACTTAATCGATGGAGCCACCCAGCCACCCCCACTTCCTAGACTTTTATTTACTGTTTTTAACTTTTTTTTTTTTAATGTTTATTTATTTTTGAGAGAGAGAGACAGAGCGTGAGCAGGAGAAGCGCAGAGAGAGAAGGAGACACAGAATCTGAAGCAGGCTCCGGGCTCTGAGCTAGCTGTCAGCACAGAGCCCGACGCGGGGCTCGAACTGACGAACCGCGAGATCATGACCTGAGCCGAAGCCGGCCGCTTAACCGACTGAGCCACCCAGGCGCCCTGCTTCCTAGACTTTTAAAGTTCACCCACAGGCCTGTCTGTCCTGAGATCCACTGTTCCCCTCTCCCTCACCCCGTAGGGAGAGGCCTTGCTGCCAACCTTTCCCAGGCTGGTTTCTGGCAGGGATTGATCATGGAAGGCGTAAGCAAGACTAGAGAGGAGGAGGAAGGGGACAGTCTTCCTCTTTGTCTCAGGGGCAGCAGCTGCAGCTCTCACCAAGAGCCCTCCTTGATTCCGGGTCTTCTCCCCATGCCCGTCCAGCCTAGGGGTGGCAGCGACTTCCTACCCAGGTGGATCTCCAAGCTGCCTGCATATTAACCTCCCAGTCGTCCTAGGTGCCCCCTTCCTGGCATTCAATGCCTTCACTTGAAGTGGTCTCTGCTTTCCTGGGAGGACCTTAATGGCTAAAATAGCCAGTTCGAGACCACAAGAAGGAAAAGCCCATGCTGGGCATCTTGGCAGAGGGAAGTGAGAGACGAACCACTGACCACATACCAAGCCAGAAAGGGTCCTGAAGAAATTTCAAAAAATAGAAAAGAATACGAACACACTGTTGGAATAGAATGTTAACAACTAAAAGGGAAAACAAAACAAAAGCCTGCGTTTAGAATTTAAAACTCCCTTAAAAAAAAGTCTTTGGTTAAAAAAAAGCAAAGAAAACTTGCAGAATGCCCAGAAAACAGGAATGATGAGAACACAAAGTACTGAGCTGATTCACAGAGAAACCAGAGAACTGATAATCTCAAAACTGGTTCTTTGAGAACCCAAACACAACACAAAAAGATAAAACAGTAGCCAACCTACGTAAGGGGCAAAAACAAACAAACAAACAAACAAACAAAACCCAAAAGACAAATTAGGGGCGCCTGGGTGGCTCAGTCGGTTAAGCCTCCAACCCTGGATTTCGGCTCAGGTCGTCATCTCATGGTTGGTGAGATCGAGCCCCGCCTCAGGCTCCGCACGGACGGTGTGGAGACTGCTTGGGATTCTCTTTCTGCCCCTCCCCTGCTCGAGCTCTCTTCTTCTGTCTCTCAAAATAAACAAGTAAACATTAAAAAATTTTTAAAATGGGGCGCCCGGGTGGCTCAGTCAGTTAAGTGTCTGACTTCGGCTCAGGTCATGATCTCACGGTTCGTGGGTTCAAGCCCCACATCGGGCTCCGTGCTGACAGCTCGGAGCCTGGAGCCTGCGTCAGAGTCTGTGTCTCCCTCTCTGTCTCTCTGCCCCTTCCCCTGCTCATTCTCTCTCTCTCTCTCTCTCTCTCTCTCAAAAATGAATAAACATTTAAAAAATTTTAACTAAAAAAAAAAAAAAGAAAGAAAAAGAAAACAAAATTAAAAGCCCAAACTGGGAAATAACAACAGATACTGATGAAGTCTCTAATCCTCCAAGACCTCACAGAAGGGCCATCAGCCCCCCCGGGGTCACAAACAACTGGTGATGTAGGCAACAGAAAAAGTGTTATGGTTGAGGAACCCTTAACCACAGAGAAAGTTCTCCTAAAGACATCCCTGATGCTGCTGCCACTGCTTCAGGAGTCACCTCCAGACCCGACCCAGTCCAGGAGGAGCAGAAGGGCTGTGGCTTCCCGGAAGGCCCCGGAGGACTTCCCGGAACTTACCATTGGCCAGAAGTCACTTAGCGGCCACCACAGTTTCCCACAGCAGGATTTCTTCCTGAATCACACAGGAGAGCCAAGCCAGAATCTAACCAGGGCTCTACAAGCAAGGGGGAAGGGCCTCTGTCCCGAGGGCGCCTGGGTCTCTTCAGGGCAGTACTCAGTCCCGGCGATCATTTGCCTCTTTCAGCACCAGAGCTGTGCTATGTCATCAGTGCCATTTCAGAGGGCGTTTGGGTACCTGGTAAGGCAAGTCTTCCCGTGAGTCACCGTTTTCTTGGCCCATCTTGTATATTTACTCTGACGAATCCTAGAATCGTATTGTCAAGTTCTACGACACTCGGGGAAAAAATGGGCATCATTTATTGGAGCCCCCCCAAATCCCAATGTTTCTGTTCCCCTTTCATCCACTCTTTCACTTCCTGGAGATTATCTTGCATCTTTATCAGGATGAGATGTAAATGGTAGCTCCGACAGTGCAGAAGTCAAGTGAAGCTGCTATCGAGTGGTCAAAGATACATTGCTTTTGAAAGTTAATGGAACAAGAGTTTCCAGTGTATTATTTATACTTATACACAACTAAAGATAGCAGTATGACTATCAAATCCGGTGTGGCAGGGGTCCCCAAGGCCACTCTCAGGAGCACTTGGGTCTGCTGAGTTAACCCTTTGCTACACATAAGGAGAAGAGGGCAGTGTCCCATCCTGCAACACAAACCTATCCCTCAATGTTTTGTGCATAGGCTGACTCTGCAAGTTGAAAACCAAAAACACAAATGCATGTTACAATGTTTATGTAAATATTTTTTGATGCCAGATGGAGAGACATGCTAGGATTCCATTTCCCTTGTACAAGTCAAATTTGATGAGCCCTGGGCCATCAGGAAAGAGTGGTTTCAGCCTCAAGTTGTTTGTCTCTTCTTATGCACCGTCAGTTGGTAAACTTATATGTTTTGCTTTCTTTCTTATTTTGATTGTAAATTGACCATCAGTTCTTTTTTATCCTGTTTCTAGAGCTGTTTCTAGTTGTTTTCCCTTATTTTCTTATACTAATTACCATCAACGCATTCAGTTTTCTTCCAACTCCCGATCGCAACAGTTAATATGTTGAGTTCACATACACACGCTCTTTCTTTTTTCAATTCTTGGAGTCCTCTCTCCCAGAGCCTGCCATTGTCCTAGACCGATCTGCACTGATTGCCAATCAGGCCTTCTGCCCAGTTGGCATCCCCAGTATTTCCTATCACTGTGGTCCTGGATTAGATCCACTGTGTTGTGGATCCCACATTTTCCTTTTTCTTGGCTTACACCCTTGTTTTGCTGGAGAACATCCTCAAGTAGATTCTTAAGAAAGTATATTTGAGAGGTGAGTTTTATTAGCCCTTCCATATCTAAAAATATTTTAATTCCACTGTCACACTTGATGGATATTTTGGCTAGATTTCTAAAGTGAAATTCATTTTCTCTTGGAATTTTGAAAGCATCACCCTATTACCTATTATGTTTTTAACATTGTCGCCCTATTATCTTTTATCGTCCAGTGTTGTTATGAAGTCTAATGCTACTCATTGTGATTCCTGTTCTTTTTCTCAGTTTTATCTTTCAAGAACACTTGTTAGTTGCTTGCTGGACTTCCTAGATTATTCTTTGAAGTCCTTATATTTCCTCTCATGTATTTTTCGTCTGTATTGTTTTTTTATTTTTTTTATAGTTTATTTATTTTTGAGAAAGAGAGAGACAGAGCAGGAGTGGGGGAGGGGGAGGGAGAGAGGGAGAGAGAATCCCAAGCAGCCTCCATGTTGCCAGCGCAGAGCCCAACTCGGGGCTGGAACCTACAAACCGTGAGATCATAACCTGGGCCAAAATCAAGAGTCAGGCATGTAACCAACTGAGCCACCCAGGCGCCCCTCTACAAGTGTACACAGTAAAATCTAGTATATTTTTCTGCTTTTCAATGGCAAAAGTGCAAGTGTATATTATTCAAGCCTCATTTATTAAAACCAAGGAATTTAGCAGGACCCTCTTCCTTGGTTTTCTCATTCCAAAATGTCTTGACTTCTAGTCTTGTACACTTACTCTTCCCAATCTTGAATGCACTTGTTACAGTTCACAAGAACTCCTTGACTTTGACTTGGGAAAAGTAATTCCAGATTAATTTCTGAAGAATTGACATCTTCTTGCAGCAGCAGCTCCAAAGCAGAGTATGAGCTGTGGCGGCCGGAGTCAAAGCAGGACAGGTGTTTAGAGACTCTCTTCTCCTCTTTGACCAAGTTTTAGTTGAAAGGGGTGCAGCCAAAACTAACTAAAGGAGGCATTATGCTTCCAGAAAAATCTAAATGAAAGGGTGGAGAGATTCAAGTAGTTGGTATGAAAGTTGGAGGTCAAGTTCTTCTCCCAGAATATGAAGGCACCAAAGTAGTTCTAGATGACAAGGATTATTTCTTATTTAGAGATGGTGACATTCTTGGAAAGTATGTAGACTGAAATACATCATTATTGAAATGGCATCAAGTGAGGCTGCCCATTCCAGGGAAGTTGTGAAATCTTTCATCAGGTAAACAATTTTCGTGTCTCTCTTTTATAATAAACTAATGATATCCAGAGTCTCTAAAATTTAGTTTTAGGGTACTGTTATAAACTTGACCAAATAAAAATGCATAAATGAATGGTTCAAAAAAATTGACATCTTTAGGAGTATGGTAGTTTCTTTTCTAGACTCCCTCTAGGAGTATGGTAGTTTCTTTTTTTTCCCCCAAGTCTTTTTTTATGTTTTTTTTCAGTAAAGTTTTATAGCTTTTAAATATAGGTTTTTGGCATTTCTTGAGTTTATTCCCAGCTGTTTTATAATTTTTGTAGCCAGAGAGAGTTGAATCTTTTTTTAATTACATTTTCCAGCTTTTTAAGAAATATTTATTTTGAGTGAGAGAGAGAGAGAGAGAGAGAGAGAAATAGCATGAGTGGGGTTGGGGTAGAGAGAGAGGGAAAGAGGGAATTCCAAGCAGGCTCTGCACTGTCAGAGCAGAGCCTGAAGTGGAGCTCGAACTCACGAACCGTGAAATCACGACAGAAGCCAAAATCACGAGTCAGATGCTTAACCAACCGAGTCACCTGGGCACCCCACATTTTCCAGCTTTTTATTACTTGCTGAGGTCTTTACCGGGTCTAATAGGTCTTTCTCCTCACAGTGAAACACAAAGGATGAGGTTTAAAAGAGAATTGGAGGAGGATACATGTGTTCTATTTTACATGAATGATGTTGCACCATAGATCTGTTCTGTTTCTTGCTTTGTTGCCACTTAATACCGTTAAATATGCTGTTTACTCTAAGTTTTTTAATAGATATGTTTGGTCAGATTGAGGAAGCTCCCTTCTATTCATAGCTGTCTAGGTTGTTGTTTTTCTCATAAGTAGTTGTATTTTGTTAAACATTTTTCCTGTATCTATTGAAACAATCATATAATTTGTTCCCCTTAAATCTGTTAAGGTTGATTTTTTAATTTTAAACCATCCTTGCATTCTTAGGATAAATCTCAATTTGGTCATATCATTATATTCTGCTGGACTCTGTTTATTTGTCTAGAATTTTTACATGTACTTACACATCCTGCGGCACACTTTCATTGGCTCATTATAGTAGTTATATTAGTCTCATAAAATAAGTTTAGAGGTTTTTTTTCTGTGTATGGTTGGAATTATCCATTCATTAACAATTTGGTAGAATTCATCTATAAAGCTCTCTGAGCTATTTTTTTTTTCTTTTATTGGCAGGGGGTAGATTTTTAAAATACAGTATATAGTCAATTTCTTTGTGGTTATAGAGGGTCTATCCAGGTTTTATGTTTCTAGGGTCAGTTTTGGTAGTCTGTGCTTTTCTAGGCATTTATTCATTTTGTTTATGCTTTCCAATTTTCTGACATACAGTTGTTCATAATGTCTTTTTAAAAGTGTATGTTTTATCTATTATCTATTGTAGAATTTATTGTATCTGTGGCTACATCTTTTATTCATTTCTAATGTAATTTGACTTTTCTCTCTTCATATCTAGACCGTTAAAGGGTTGGCTCTTTTCCCCGGATTTTCAAAGAATCGGCTTTTGGTGTTCTCAATCCTATCATTTGTCTCTGTTTCATCCATCTATACTCATCCTTATTTTTCTTCCTTCTATTTTCTCCAGGTTTACTCTGCTGATTCTTTTATAGCTTCTTGAGTCAGATGCTGAACTTGTTGGCGTATTAACCCAAACACCTACTCAACATCTCCACTTGCACATCTAAGAGGCACCCCAAGCTTAACGTGGCCAAAACAGAACTCTTGATCTACACCTCCAAACATGTGTTTTTCCTACAGTTTTCCCCATCATAGTGAAAGGCACCGATTCCTTCAGTTGCTCTGTGAAAACCTCAGGAATCATCTTTGTTTCTTCTCTTTCTCAACAGTCTACATCCAATCTTTTCTGCTCAATGTTGACAATATAGCTTGACTCTCACAACTTCGCAGAAGCGCCACTGCTACCACGCTACTTAATGCCACTGTCGCCTGTCCTAGACTGTTGTCAGGGCATCCTGATTGGGCTTTTCCTCCTAGTTTTGTCCCTCCGTGGACGTTCTCCACACTTCACCTCCAACAAAGATCTGATGATGTTAACTCTCAGTTTAAAATCTTCCCAAGGCTTCTCATCTCAGGAGATCCCAGTTCCCATGGTGGCTCTAGCTGCCTCTCCAACTGCACACCCTACCATTCTCTAGCCACATAAGCTTCCCCGCCACCCCCAGCATTCCGGGCATAGTATCTCCTCAGGGCCTCTGAACTTGCCAAATGGATATCTCTTCCCAGATATCCATATGGGGGGATAAAGTGAGGGCAAAAGCCTATAGATATCTAGATAGCTCCCCCTTCACCCTTGTTTTATCTGCCTCAAACCCCTTATCATTATGTGACATTATATTATATACTTATTTGTTGTATTATATGTTTAGTATAAATCTTTGCCACAAGAATGTTGGTTTACTGTCTTGTTCAGTACTGTCAATCCAGAACCTGGCATATAGCAGGTATTTAATAATAGAAGTTTCCTTGTTAAGCATAGAACTAGTACAAGGAGCATTGGATGAATTGGATGATGGCTGGAATCTGAGGAAGGTTGCCCTGAGAAGTAGTCCTGTCCTGAACACCCCATTAGATAAAACTTTTCTCATACTCTTAAATATTTTCCTGACGCAGAATTGCTGGATCTTAGCTCCCAAAATCAGCTCCTCTAGGAAGTCTTTCCTCTCCCTTCCTGGCAGAGCTAAGTGCTGCTTCCCTTGTGCTCTCATTGCCCCTTCTCCACACCTCCAGCAAACCATCTGATACAATGATAGATCTCGGTGCAGCCCTGGCATGCACCGTCTTCTCCCAGCAGAGTTTCAGGAAGGCCAGGGCTTTGATTTGTTATTTATTCCTTGATCCTATGAAAGTGTGGCACACGGCAGGCTCAGATGAAAGAATGCAACGGGCAGGCCCCTGAAACGAAGGTCCCTGGAAGGTCCCTCGTCTGGAACAACGTCAGGCTCCAGGACAGGCAACTTTGCTGCTTCTACTGAAGGTGATGATATTGAGAAAATGCGGGTGCGGTGAAACTCTTATGGCAGCGTAGTTTGTGCGTTTGTGTACAGAGGGTCAACGGCTCCGAAGGGCCACGGAAAAAGGTATGCGAAGCCTAGGCCTTCACTTGCCCCAGCATCCGCAAGGGCCTATTAATCCTTAATATTCAAATTCCTCCCACTAAACCAGCCCCTCCGCGCCCAGGCCGCCTCTTTTCCCCAAATGACGGTCGATGGCAACCAATCGGGAGCTTGACACTGTTTCCACCCCCTTTTCCCTGGCCGGAACGGACACAAATTCCAGCCAATCGGCAGCGTCGTCGCCGAGGCCCCGCCCCTCCCTGGCCGCCGCACCCAATGGCGGGCGGGTTCGCGGCGGCGCCGGGGGCGGGGCGCGGGCGCGCAGGTGCAGCAGCGCGCAGGCCGGCCGGGAGGGCGGGGCGCGACGTCGGCCGTGCGGGGTCCCGGCGTCGGCGGCGCGCGCGCTCCCTCCTCTCAGAGAGAGGGCTGTGGTAAAAGCCGTCCGGAAAATGGCCGCCGCCGCCGCTGCCGCGCCGAGCGGAGGAGGAGGAGGAGGCGAGGAGGAGAGACTGTGAGTGGGACCGCCGCGGCCGCGGGCGGGGACCCTTGCCGGGGGGCGGAGGGTAGGGGCGGGACGTGGCGCGGGAGGGGCCCGCGGGGTCGGGCGACACGGCTGGCGGATGGCGTCCCTCCTCTCTACCCTCCCCCTCCCGCCGCCACCGGTGACGGCTCCCCCCTCGGCCCGTCACCCGCACTCGCGGTGACCGTCCTCGGCGCGATCTGGGAGGGCCGACTTCGCCTGGCGCCCTCCTCCCTCCCGCCTCCGGCGCGCATCCCGGCCCCCGGGCCCGCGGGCGCCCCTGTCGCCGGGGTTTTGCCTGTCGGGGCTGCGCGCGCGTCGTGCCCTTCTCGGGGCTTCGGGCCCGCGGCGTCGTCGCGCGCCCGCCGCCCCGGCCTCTCCCTGGATCGCGCTCTCCCCTCTCCCTCCCTCGCGCGCCCCCTCTGCCGTTACTCGGCCCCCCCACCGGCGCGCGTGCGCAGTCCGCCTCCCGTCGGGAGAGTGCGCCACAAGGGCTCCTGCGCTCGCACCCCCATCTCCAGGCTTTGCCTCCCCCTCCTTCTCGCCCATTCCATGACTTTCTGCCCCCACTGCGAGCGAGTCGGTCCACCATCTCCTTTCCGTTCTAGCAGGAGCAAGTAGGTGGGAATTATTGCCCACCCACCAAAGGGACTAGACATTGTGTTCCTGGTCCCACAACTCCTCATAGAGGCCGTTATAGTTCCCATCAGGAGCCGTAGGTAGGGGACTGCGTGTCCGGGAGCGCCAGAGGCTCTTCGGTGGGAGTGCGCCCCCAGGGTCTTTGGGGGGTTCCGTGGCCTCAGAATGTGAGCGCCCTCGCATCCTCCCCGCCCCCCTTCGCCGGAGATCTTCCAGTTACATAAGTGGAGTGGGACATAGTATGTAACCGGCTCCTATGGTCCTGGAGCGCGCCCTGCTCAAGATCATCATTACCAGATGGGGCAAGTTCATCGCATCGCTGTGGTTCCTGTCACTTGCCCCTGAAAGTTTATTTCCTTTTTAGTTTGGTTATAAGTGAACCACCCAAACTGAAACTGAGGTGACTTTTACGTGGTGTGGCAATGTTTCTGTGGGTTTTGCCCCGAAGACTTACTGTCATCGTAAAGAGTCTAAAAAAATTGCTCTCACCGAGAAGACCGTTGATGACCTTGCTAAGTGGACCCGAGGCTGGCAAAGCTTGCTCTGGAATACCTACCTCTGTGGTGGTCGCCTGTGTTGTGAGTGTGTGCGTTGTGGATTGGTCACAGCAAAAATGGGCTCCACCACAAAAGTGATATTCCTGACTCATGGTCAGGCAGATGTGTGCTTTGGGTTCTTTTTCCAGGAACAGGAATGGACTCTGCAGAGCCATTCACACGTTGTGTCTCTGATGTGTGGGATCAGTACCCCCAAATTGTGAGATGGTAGGCTCAAAATCAGGGGGGTGGTTGGTGATGGTGGAAGCAAATCCAGCAGCGCGTGATGCCGAGTGGCTTAGACTTCGGAAGACTCTCACAAGTTTTAGGTGTTATACTAGAAAAACGAAGCTTATTTGTGCCATGGTAGTAAAATTCACTGTTGTTAGTAGGCAGTTATTACTTGCGGAGAAATTTGGGGTTCGTAGCCAGATTTTTCATTTGGATCTCAGCGATTTCAGTTAAAAAGATTAAGCTGACCTCTTGGGTATTTTGAAACATGCTGGATCCTTATGAAAACAAAAACGGTGTCTGGGTTTTTTAGGTCTTTTAGGAATTTCCACCAGGGATTTAGGGACTAGGCTTATTTATGGGCTTTTTGGGACTTCTTTTTCAAACTGCAGTCAAAGACACCGAAGAACCTTAAGGGCACAGTCAATCCAGTAGAGTACAGTTGGTTAAATAAGTTGCCACAGATGCTGATTTGTGGCATGTCAGCTTCGTGGCCGATCACTGAGGTACATTCCTATCCACACACACAGACACACAAAGATTCCAGGGTTTGTGCATCTGAGCCTCTGACGTGACAGGATGAGGACTCTGCTTTGTTTTGCATCATTGGCAACACGCTTGCCTCCCCGGCTGCCCCTCCAGTTAGCTGTTCATCATACCCCTAGCCTTCTAAACAGCACAGGCAGCTTCCGAAGTATACTGTCTCTGAAAAGTGCCTGGTGGCATCTGAAGTCCGTATATTCCACCAGCTTGATTGTATGGCTTTTTTTTTTTTTTTTTTTTTTTTTTTTTTTGCTGTTATGAGCCTATCACACTGTCCTATTTCTTGTTGTTACAAATGTGCCTGGAATGCTTTAAACCTAGAGTAGCAAGTCTTTATTTCACTTGATAGAGCATGATGTACTCAAACCCTACTCCCACTTTTGTGCTGTTTCCCTATTGGGAGGGTTAGAATAAAATTTTGCGTTCTGTTTGCAATCTCCAACCAGATTCATTGTTTCTTCTTTGCTCTGTCTCTGTGTAACCAAATCTAGAGGGTGGGAAGGCCGACTGTGGAGTTTGGCTAGAGAAGTCCAATATGACGTTGCCCCCACCCGAGTACTGCTTCCTCTGTGTGGACAAAGAATGAGAAGAGCAGAGGTAAAATGGTTAGTTCCTTACTCCAGTCCTGTTTCCACTGCTGATGTATCTGCCTGGGACTATTTGCATGATACACATGTGTCCTGGGACCTGTAATCTTTTCAAAAGGTGAATATCAGTGGACATCTTTTAATTGGCTAAGAGCCGTTTGTCCTAAGGCGCCTGAGTTCTCTATGAGAATACCTACCTCTGTGATGGTCTCCAGGAGAGAATCACAGAAAACGTTTCGCATTTGAACTACAGTCAACTACTTCGAATGATGCAGGGATTAGGGGCCCCCGACCCTCACCCCCAGTGCAGGTGAAAATCCACGTAATAACTTTTGACTCCCCCAAAATTTAGCTACTAATAGCCTGCTGTTGACTGGAAGCCTCACCATTAACATAAACAGTTGATTAACATTTTGTATGTTATACGTATCCTATACCGTATTCTTACAATACAGACAATAAAGAAGACGTTATTAAGAAAATCACAGGGAAGAGAGAATACATTTACAGGACTGTACCAAAAAACTCTGCATATGAGTGGACCCGCACAGTTCAAACCTGTGTTATCTAAGGATCGACTGTAGTGTCTGGAGCGTTTCAAGTGCATGGGATTGGAGGGGTGGGGGAAACCCAGTCCTCGACTGGTGGTGAGTCCCAGGGAGTATGGCAGGACACCTGCTTGTTGTCACCACCCTCTACTTTGGTGACGTGCATGCAGACCAGCTTTCTGTGGCTGGCAGACACAGCCTTTTTCTTTGGTAGAGCATTATTGCTGCTCCGACAGAAGGACCTCCTCCAGCCAGATTGCCGTTGTCACCACTGGGCCTTTACCTCGTTTCCAGCGAGACAGATGTAAATGGGTTCCTCTTCCTTGGGCTCGCTTACACAAAAGTTACGCTCTTCTGCCTTTATCTGTTCTCTTCTGCCTTTCTCTTGCAAGGACCTTTTTCTTTTTGAAATCTTGATTGGCATGCCATTACTAAATACTTGGTTCTACCATTTTTGATGGTAGGTAATGATGTTCAGGGAACTGAGTGGGAATTTGGTGGGAGGCAGGGTATCCCCACTCCGGTATCAAAGAAGGGGTGGCCATTCTCATGAATAAAGCCTTGGCCTTTATAACTTCTTCAAGGCACACTTATGTTGGGTCTGCTGGCATATGAAGGTGTCCTCACCGTGGCTGTTTTTTAGTTACTACAGATGTCTGAACTCTCAGGAGCAAGCCTTAGGAAGGGTTCACTTGTCTTCCTTGCCTAGGAGCTGGGGACATCATATATATGGACCTGCAAATTACTGCTTTATTGGGTGTTTGCCTAACTGCTTTCATTTGCTGGTTCTTTTTTTTCCCATGAAATAGTGAGTTAATCAAAGATCTTACAGTTTTAGAGCTGGAAGGAACTTTAGTCCAGCTCCCTCAGTTTACAAGTAAGAAACAAATTGTGGCTGTGAGAAGTTGTGGCTTTGCAAGGTCCTCCCAGCCAGGATACCAGTTTGATTTTTATTATATAGCTGAGTAGTACTGTTACCTTGACTTCTGGATTTCAAAGCATTCTGTGGCTCTACTATTTAAGGGAATTGTAAGGCCTCACTGCACCTCAACAGATAATTCTAGGTATTATCCTGGTAGTTACAGACCAGGGGTAAAAGACTTGGTTGGTGTTGCCCTTCCTCTGGGTTTAATTACATGAGTAATCGTTTGTGTGAATAGTCTCCAAGTTGTATACGCTAGGCTTTTTTCGTCTAAAGATAAAAGTGCTGCTCTTGGGCCAGTAAGGGTACCAGAGATTAGCTAATATGGGGCAGTTTGGGTTTTAACAAGGAGATGATGGTTATCTTGATGAAAAAATGTAATGACAGAAGTCTTTGAATGTGTTCAAAATCAAAATAGAAACTATCGAACTAATAACTTAGTTTGTTGAACATCACGATTTACTGATCTGAGAGGCTTAACAGTGATCACTCTGAAGCGCACGTGCGTATTTTGGAGGAGGGCTTTGGATCTCCCAGAGTGCTTGGTTTCTGTTGGTGCTGATTTCTCTCTCTCTCTCTCTCTCTCTCTCAGGGTTAAAGCTCCTTTAAGTGATATTACAGCAGCTCATTTCAAATTCAGCTGCTTGAAAAAGAAGGGACACTTTGCCTCTGGATTTTGCATGTTCTTTTTGGGATGACATTTTGATGTTGCATGTTCTCTTGAACATGTGTTCTCTCCCTGAGTATTTCTGTATGACATAGTGCAAGAAATACTTACCGGGGATCACCACTAACAGTGTGCTTTATAGTGTCGAAGTGTCCCTCAGAGGTGACAAGACTTGTGATAGTGTTGATTCTAACACACATGAATCTTTATTCTAGTAATGTGTGTTATGTGCTAGTAATCGGTTTATCCTTTGTTTCTAATAGGTAAGCTGGGAAACAGTATAGTACTTTGTCTATATGTTTATCTTCAGAATGTCCCAAATAGCCCTGGGAAAAAGGTCGTGCAGCACAATGGGGGCTTTCAACTTACAATTTTCTTTGTTTTAGGCTCCATAAAAATACAGACTCACCAGTTCCTGCTTTGATGTGACATGTGACTCCCCAGAATACATCTTGCTTCTGTAGACCAGCTCCAACAGGATTCCATGGTAGCTGGAATGTTAGGGCTCAGGTAAGTAACCTTCCTTTTTTTTTTTTTAGTATATGTCCTGGTTTGGCCATCTGTTTTTAAAAAAAAAAAAAACAAGGAAAAAAAAAAACAAGATGTACTACTCTTGGACAGTATAAACGTACCCCAAAGACTAAAGATATAACTGTGCCAAACTGTGCCATATAATAAAAAAAAGTCACTTCCCTGAGCCCTGAAAAGTCAGTTTGGGTAGGGTTACTTGGTAGCCACAGCGTGATCTGGGGGCGGGCGTCAGATTAGAGCCGGAACTGGTGATCTGCAACTTCAGTTCACCTTGAAGCAGGTCAGCTGAGCTGAGAGCCCTTTGACTGAGCTCTTCACCTGCCACCGCTGCTGTCGCCTAGCGGTCTTCAGCGTGGTGCTTTTTGTGCTTTGGTCTTGGGTAAACGACTTCCTGGACAGTGTTAGTGTGCAGTGGGAAAACATGTTCAATTATGGGAACTGGTGAGTGGTCCCCTAGAAGGCCAGCCTCCAGAAAGCTGTCACAGGGCAGCAGAGCCCATGGCTAATAGGGTGTGCTTGCTAAGCTCCTCCCACGGGAACTGAAGAGAGCACCCACGCACGGGTCTGGCTCTTGAGACTCTAGAGCAGAATGAATGCCTTTTGAAAAGCTGAGGATCCAAGCCACACGAGGTCTGACACTCAGGTGCTCTATCAGCCACACTTTGGGCTCCTTTGGTGCCATTGTGTGGACTTCAGTTTTGTAAAAATGAGCGGTTCCTTAATTTCTCAACTGTCAGGCTCAATATCTCAAGCTTTTTTTAAATCAGTGGTCACTCCCCATGTGATGTTTTGACACCTGGATTTCAAACATTCCATGTGGTAAGGCAGAACATACTACTTCAATCTTTCCATCCCTTTCCTTAGGAAAAAATGTGAGTTTACACATACGCTGCCATTGTGATGCCAGCTGAGACCCCCAAGTAGCAGTTTGTTGTGTCTCTCTGGTAGTTTCGGACGCCTCAGTCTAAAGCCTTGTGGACATCCGTAACGTGGCCTATTTGGGGACTGTGTAAAGGGCCAGGGTTTTGGTGAAGAATAGAAGGTATGAAGGAAGTGAGGAGCACTGCACTGCCTCCAGGTCCCAAATTTGGTTCCACTCCTGATCCTGTGACTCAGATTGTCACTTCTCCTCTACTGCTGCGGGGTGTACTCTGGGCCCTGCTGACAGGACGTTCTTTGTACACCACGTATTTATGCTGGTGGGAGTTGTGTGGCTGGCGCTTTGTGCATTGTCTCAGAAATTGTGCGGACCAAATGTAATATGGGCACTGAATGGGTTTCTTCTGGTAGATGTTAGGCCTGGGGGATGCTTTATGTTTTTAATAGTCTTTTTCTCAGATTATGAATGGATTTTATAAAACAGGCAGTGGTCACTCTGTCTAGTTTCTTCTAAGAAATGTAAAAAATACCTCTTATTACTTATGAGTGGGAAAAACACAGCCATTTGAGCTTCAAGAAACTTTGAAGGGAATTCTCCAAGGACAGAACCTGTGTTTAGTAGATAAGTGTTTGATATCTTGTTATTTTCCTTCTTCTCCTTTTTTAAGAGATTATAAAAAATAATGCATGCTTTTATAGAAAATAAACCATTTTAAGGCCTATCGTGTAAAAAGATGAAAGCTCCCCATTACTTTCCGTGCTCACTACCCAAGTAACCACTATGAATGTAGATGCTTCTGAGTCTTCTCAGGCTATACAAATATGCACTCTTTGCATTTTTAACAGAATGAGGATGATACTGTACATATTCTGCATCTATCCAAATCCATGTGATACGTTTCTCTCTGCCTCATTTCTGTTAAATAGCAGTGTGATCTGGTGCTGACTTAACTGTCATGCATTGTCCCCTGTTTGTTTTCCCACTGGTTTGCTATTAAAGATACTACTGGATTGAACTTCCCCGTGTGCCACTCTTTTTGAAGAACGGCTACCTAGGCTTGGACTTGCTGATGGGTACCACCACATTGCCTTCCAAAATGACTGTCCCTCTTCTCATGACGGTCTGAGAAAGTGCCACTTCCTGTACCCTCCCAGCATTGGATGCCCATCTTTTAAATTTGTGCTCCTTGGGTTATTACTGAGGCTGAACTGCAGTAATCATCAGCCATTTGCTTTTGGTCTTTGTGAATTGCCTATTCATGTTCTGCATTCGGTCTTCCATTAGGATATTTCTTTTACGTTGATTTGTAAGAACTTGTAATGTATTAAGGATATTCTTTGTCATCGTGCAGATGTTTTTCCTACTTTGCCATATATCTTTTGATTCTGCTTGTCTTTGTGCTGTATACAATTTGTTACGATTTTCTTCTTTTGATTTTGTACTTAGAACGTCCTTTCCTACTTTAAGAACGTGTCCGTATTCATCTATATGTTTTTTCTTCCTAAAAAAAAACATGATGTATACTGTCTTATAGGTAAGTTGTCCTGTGTTTTTCATATGGTTATAAAATTGCCTGGTTTTGTATTGAACTTTGGGTAGGGATGAGATCTAGAGCCCACTTAGCCAGTTGTGTCGTAGTTGTTTGGTGATTCAGTCAGTCATCTCGTCTTCACCTTTATCATGTCGACTTCAAGTAAACAAACATCTCATACTTGGCAAGCCTGTCAGCAGATAATCACTGATTCATTCACCCAACAAATATTTGAGCCCCTGATTGAAGGCAGGGGCAGTGTTGGGCCCTGCGAGTGCTGCCTTCTCCTTGACTTGGGGCAGGGCTACAGGGGTGGCAGTGCCAGTGGCAGTGCCAGTGGCAGCGGCTGCCGTGCTCATTCCCGAAGACTCGAGAGAATAGTGGAACTTCACAAAGTAGGTTTTGGGTAAACTAGGAGGAATCCAGAGGGGGTGTGTGCATGTGTGTGTTTTAAATTCTGACATAGAAGTTAGAGCTGAGGGTAGACGGAACCATAAGCATAGTTTGTTTTCTATCTCATATAATTGTAGGCTGATTTTTGTCTTGAATTATGATGAGGGCTTTTTGCTTTTGAAACAGTTCTATATTCGGCTATCTCGGTTGTGATGGAATAAAAGTTGTGTACTGATAAAAATGGTAATTTTCTTCTATGATGATTTTGAAGCATTTCTGTAATAGCTGATAAAAATAAAGACAGGCTTTTGGTGAATATAGTCTTGGGGGAAAAGTGTAATTTTTTGCAGCTTGCATCATTTAAATCTAATAAATAACCTTAAAACTGAAGTGGAATCCTGGTTTGGAATGAGAAACATTTTTTACTTAGAGAAGGGATATGAACGACTTATGATTAAGGAAAAGGCTTCTTGTATGAGGCTGCGTTTTAAATGAATTTTAAAAATGGGTATATGGTACAGAATGAGAAAGGTTGTGTAAAAGGTTATATGGTTAAAGAGCTCCTTGCTACCCTGTCTCCAGAGACTCATTTCTCTCCCTGGAGGCAGCCATCGTTATCCGTTGTTTCTTATTAATCTGCGTGTGTGTGTGCATGTGTGTGTGCGTGCGCAATTTTTAAATCGTGGTAAAATACACATAACAGAAAATTTGCCATCCTAGCCATTTTTAGGTGGACACTTCTGTGACCCTGAGTACATTCGTGTGCAGCCATCCCCATTATGCATCTCCAGGACCCTTTTCATCTTGCAAAACTGAAACCATCTCCATTAAACCGTAACTCCCTATTCCCCCTCCCTAGCCCCTGGTAGCTACCCTTCTCCTTTCTGTTTCAGTGAAATTGACTATTCTACATACCTCATATTATTATGTATTTTATAATTGTGTTTATGTAGTTTGTGGGGGTATGCACACAAATAAGGGTGTGTGTGTGTGCGTGTGTGTGTGTTTACACAAACAGTACAATGCCATGCACATTTCCAAAATTTGCTCTTTTTAGTGGTGAACGTATCTTGGAGATTGTTGATACCAGTTTCTCTAGAGCCATATCATTCTTTTTAAGGGTTGCTTTACTAGTATAGGAGAAATTCCTAGAGATGGGTCTTGCTGGATCAAAGGGTATATGCATTTTAAACTTGGAGAGATATTGTTAAGTCAAGGGGGGGTGATTTTTAATTGCATAGTTTTAAAGAAAAGGCTACATATGAGGAGATGAGCACACGAATTTATGTCTGCCGTGCTATTTGCAGAGACTAGAGAGCTGTTAATTAGGCTAGGAAAAAATAATTTTTAGCAGTTAGCACTAGAAAGCAAAACTTCGGAAGCTTCCATTTCATCAGATGTGACCTCATGTGAGCTGAGCCTGTGAGGCAGACCCTTTACTTGACAAGGGGAACTTCAGCCCTTTCTCATTTGTGAATATTGAAGAAAATGGAGCATTTTTATTCTGCTACTAAGTTGTGGTGGCTCCTTGGGACTCAGTTACAGAGTCTCCTGAAGCTGCTGGACCTTCTGTCTCATTCGTATGGTAAAATATGCATAAGGAATATCCTGGAAGTATTCAGGACCAGATTGCTGTTGCTTCATTTCTCTTTGACTCTTGTATTCTTTATAGAGCAATACTTGATTAATTTACCCTATACCAATTGAGTGTCTATTATGTGTCATTTACTGTACTAGATGGCACAGACTGCCCCTGTCCTCAGTGATATTCTGATCTAAAAGAAGGTACAGATGGGCAGACAGACCGCTATTTACAAGGGGCCAAATGCTCTGATGGAGGAGTACTAACCGCTGAGGGAACACATCAGTGTTAGGTCCCGCCTAGACTTCAAAGTGAGGTCAGGGAGGAGCCTTCTTTGAAGAGTGACCTCCACGACCTGAACCATAAGGCAGCATTAGCTAGTCCAGGAGAAGGGAGAAGGTGTGAGTGGGGGAGAGACCAGCATGTACAGAGGCTCGGACAAGAGAGAACTGTTGGGCTGGGCCCGGGGTGTTTGGAGTGTAGAGATGAGACAGGTGCAGCAGGCCCGGCCTAAGGGCCAGGAGCAGTTTGTTTGCAGAGTGTGCTGGTAGGAAATCAGACCCACCACACCAGCTGTGCCAAGTAGGCTCTGCTCTCCTTCTAAGTTACATCACATTCCGAGCTGTTCCCACGCCCCAGAAGGCAATGTAAGGAGCTCTGGCCATCCATCCTGTCCCCTTTCCATCCCCACGGCTCTGGAGGCCATCTGCCCTGAGCTGGTTTCCCACCCACCCGTCCGGGCCCCAGGGCTCTCACTCCAGGTCTCCTTACGGAACCTTCCTTCCCGCTACTTCTGCCCCAGGAGACCCATGAGGAGAGGGCTTCCCCTTCTCCGACACGCTTCGTTCTCTGGTAGTTGGTCCTGAGAGGAGGGCAGGCGCTTGCGTGGCGTGAGAGTCCACTCTGGTGCCAAACTCACGGCTTAGGTCTTCCGATTTTTATTTATTTATTTATTTTCACCAAGATTTTCATGGTGAAGAAAGCGGCACATAATCAAGCTCACTCTGTCTCGTCAAGGGCCAGGTCCGCCCTGTTGAGCCACCACCATGGACGCACTGCTGTAATCCCCACAGGCCTGGGCTCAGAGCCCTCTTTACCTCTTCTCTGTGTGGCTACTCCTCTGCCCTCCCTTAGGCCATCCTGACCCTTCCACCCTTGAGCTCTTACCTTCCTGCAGTCCTCCTGGCCCTCGTCCTCCCCAGCCTCTGCACGCTGCTCACGCGTTAGCTACTCAGGTGCTTTCCACTTGGACCTCGGGAAGGTTAGAGTTTCCCCTGTTCACGCCAGCCTCCTTTGTGGAGCTCCAGGGGGCGGCTCCCGTGGAATCCCAGGCCCGGTCGCACTGGCTTGCCCGGCCTCCCTGAGGTGGCCTGGTCTCCGCTTTATGCCGCGTTACGCGTGATCGTATATCGCGTTCAAAACCGTTCGTACAGATCTGCAGGAGGGTATCCTACTGGATGTAACATTCCGCAGCCCGCTCTTGTCGCTCCGTACGTGGCTTTTCAGTTTGGTCCACGTTGCTCTGTACAGACCTTCACTCAACATGTCTCCTTTTGCTGTAGAAACATCTTTACAACAGAAGCCCCACCAGAGCCCAGAGGGAGAATGGAATTTAGAGAGATGGGGATTGACATCTGGTTTATGTTTACATCCTTTGGTCCTATTAACCAAGAAGATATTTTTATTTCTTTGTTTGTGAAAGCTTTCCACACACAAAAAAAGGCATCCATTTTCTAGATTTATTAATAGGGCAGTCCAAAGGTTTTATTTTTAGATTTGAAAGAAAGCAAAGCAGGCTTCTGAGATACGCACGTTTCCCTTTGTTCCATCTTCTTTGCGACATTCCGCATTGCTGCTAAAACACAGACTTGAGCACTTTAAAGCACGAGCCGACCTTCTCTACATGTGGATTATTTTTGAAAATATTCAAGTATTTTGGTTTTTCTGGGGCCTCTAGTGCTACTCAAGTTTTGACAGTACTTTGATAAGTTATATTTTAAATTTGTCTATCCATGTTTAATAATAGTTTTAAAATACAAATTTCTGTGTGTTTCTGGTTTTTGTGTTTCTGTAAACAGCAGAAGGTATCGGTCCATATTAAGTACTAATTTGCTCTAATATTTTCGGCTGTTTTTGGAATTACACTTGGCAAAAAAAAACAAATGTCTGCAGTTGTGACAGTTTGTCTTTTTGTTGCGCTTCACTCCAGAACAGATAATTCTAGTGAATTTTTTTCTAGGCTCATAAGAACGTAGGAATGGTTAAAGTCGTCAAAATACTTAAAGGAGTTAGGGAAAGTCGAAAAGTCTTTATGTGGTCACCCTATAAAAAATGTTAACGTAGCTTGTAAGCAGCTGTCTAAAATTGCTTAGCCACTCTTCTAAGTTGTTTAAGACTAACAAAAATGTAGTATTTATTAAACTCTTTATTTTTTTAACTCCACAAGTAAGTTATCATTGTAGAAAATACATATGGAAATCACTCTGCAAATTCCACCACGCAGAGAAAACTGCTACTTACTGTTTGGTCTGTATGTTCCTAGACCAAGGGTTCTGACTCATGGTTGAAAATCCACGGGTTCCATGACCTTGGATGGGAAAAATACTTCATCTTGATTTTCACTAACCTCTCACTGAAAATTCAGTTTTCCCTCAATGACAAATGTAGGCCACAGACCATGGTAGTATTAGGAGTACCTGTGACTTTGTCACCAGTAGAGATGAAAGATGCTTTCTTACCACGTTACAGTTACAGATATTTTGGAAACCTCATTTGTCCTTATCATACTTCAAACTTAGCGTAGTTATTAGACCTAGTTGTTTAATGGTTTCCTAAAGAAGCACCTAATACTCTAGCACCATCTCGATGTGCGTTATTCATCAGTTTCTATGCATTTAATTTCATGCATTTCGAAACATTCTTCTGAAGAGGGTTCCAGAGAGCCAGAAGGGCCGGTGGCACAAGAAGGTTAAGAACACCCAGTGTGACCAGTGCATTACGCCATGCAACTACAGATACCGGAACCGCCAGCCTCGAGTAGTCAGTATGTGGGGGAAAGAGTAAAGAAAGCCCTAGAGCACAAGTGCCAGAAAGGGAGACAGAATGACGTTGAAAGCTTACTTCAGATGATTCTGTCAAATATTTTTATGAACGCATTTAGTGTTTTTACAAAATCCATGCAAAGTGAAATGCAACTAAACCTGTCTAAGAATACTACCACATAAATTTCTTGATAAATAGTAGTCTTAAAGTTACCTTTGCTGTTGGCATTTAAAATTTTTTTTTAATGTTTATTTATTTTTGTGAGAGAGACACAGAGCGTGAGCGGGGGAGGGTCAGAGAGAGAGGGAGACACAGAATCAGAAACAGGCTCCAGGCTCTGAGCTGTCAGCACGGAGCCCGACGCGGGGCTCGAACTCACAAACCGCTGAGATCGTGACCTGAGCCGAAGTCGGCCGCTTAACCGACTGAGCCACCCAGGCGCCCCGCTGTTGGCATTTTAAACATTCTTCTTGGGGTGTGTGGGTGACTCAGTCGGCTAAGCGGCCGACTTTGGCTCAGGTCACGATCTCAGCGGTTTGTGAGTTCGAGCCCCGCGTCGGGATCCGTGCTGACAGCTCGGAGCCTGGAGCCTGGAGCCTGCTTCGAGTTTCGTGTCTCCCTCTCTTCTCTGCTCCTCCTCTACTTGCGCTCAGTCTCTCCCTCAAAAATAAACATGAAAAAAAAAAAACTCTTCTAGAGCCTTCCTTGTGCATCCTTGTGCATACATACATATTGTTTTAAATAAATGAAATCATATCATAATGTACTGTTGTAACTTGCCTTCTTTTCTCAGCGATATGTTGTAGGTATCTATCTGTGTCAGTAAAAGTGGATCGACAACACCACCTTTCTCTAAGATGAAAATAACTTGATTGCATTTACTAAATATAAAAATAATATCTGTTCCATGGAAAATTTTTTAGAAAATAAAGAGGAAAAGTAAGAACTGCCCATAAATCTGGCATCTACAGATAATGCCTGGATAGTGTCTTCACACCATCATTTTTGATGATCACATGACATTTCATTGATGCCTGTGGCTTGATTTAATTTGTGGCATATCAAATTGTTTATGTGTTTTCATTGCTTCGCTGGGTTCAGCTGTGTGCTGATGACTCCACTCTGTGCCTGCATCTCTAGCCTCCCTCGAGCCCCACATCGGATGGCCTCTTCAGTACTTGCGCTTGAGTTCCTCATAGACATTTGAAACTTAACAAGACCCAAACAGTTCCCTTGCTTCCTCCCTCCTTCAAATCTGCTTTTCTTCCTGTCTTTTCTAAAATTTTTTAATGTTTATTTTTGAGAGAGACAGAGACAGAGCGCGAGCAGGGGAGGGGCAGAGAGAGAGGGAGACACAGAGTCCGAAGCAGGCTCCAGGGTCTGAGCTGTCAGCACAGAGCCCGACGCAGGGCTCAAACCCATGAACCACGAGATGATGAGCCGAAGTCGGACCTGAGCTGAAGTCGGACACTCTGCCGACCGAGCCACTCAGGCGCCCATCCTCGTGTCTTTTCTATCCCAGTAAATCGCATCAATATCCATCCAGTTCCCAATGCAGAATTCCAGGAGTTGTCCTTTGATTCTGCTCTTTCCCTTACCAGCAACTCTCGTGGGGATCCACGTTCAAAATGTACCTCCCGGCCAGCCACTTCTCACCACCTCTAATGCTAGGGCCTCAGTCCAAGCCACAGGTCACCTCTCAATGGATGAAGCAGGACTTTGGGTGACATTGAACAGCTTCCTCACTGACACTCATGAAACACCACACATTTCATAGGACTATTTGTTATACTGACACTCAATTCTGAATGATAGGATTGTTCCATATTTAGTAACTTTTTCATCTGGCCAATACAGTTCAGTTTAAGTACTGAATTCCTTGCTGCTCCATCCTGAAGGATCTGCAGTTCATCAGGCTGTCCTCCAGCCGCTCATCCCATGATGGAGTTAGGTGTCTGCAGTACCTCAGGCACTGTAGTAGGCAGGCTGAGACAGATTGGTACCTTTCCTCACGGAACTTAAGTTTGGCGGGAGAAAACAGACTTAAATAACTCGCAAGTAATTACGTAATTACAGCAGGTCAAGTGCTCTGAAGGACGAGTGGCGGTGGCGGGGGGAGGGGGTGGTTACTCACCATGCTCATGAGTAACGGGGGAACAGTTAAGCCTTGGGAGGGATAAGGAAACCTGTGCTAGGGAGGCAGTGCTGAAGCCAAGAATTGAGGGGTGAACAGAAGTGGGCAAGACACAGAGTGGAGCAGGGCTTTCCCAACAGAAAAGAGCATGTGTGAAGGCCCCGAGCCTGCCAGGAGCTTAGCCCTTTAAGGCACTTGTGAAGCCCTGTGTGGCTGTAGCAGAGTTGGGGGCGGGGCAGGTGGCAGTGATGCAGGCAGAGAGGTTGATGGGCTGGGTGCGGGATTTTTCATGTTAATGTCGGAGCAATAGGAAACTATTGAAGGGTTAGGTAGTTTGGGGTTTGAGTTTTTATCAAAATATTACAGCCACTCGATAACAATATAACTCCTCAAAAGAGGTTAGGGTGAAAACAACAGCCTACCCCTTCCCCTTCCTCTTCCACAACCCAGATATGACAGACAGCTTTTAACTGTTTCTACTTTCAGTTTCTTTGATGGTTACCTTCGAAATTAAATCGTATGGTTATCCATCTTTCCTGATTTGCCAACTTTGGGGAATTCTGTTAACTCCCTGAAATGCAAGAGGATGGCTTAGCTTACATCACCTCCCGTGTTGAGAATCACACGCACAATTTCTAACTCCAAATGATGGTTCCTCTTCTGTCAGCTTGAGGCCATATGGCACTTCCCCTTAAGATGAGGATGCTAGTGACCCTGCTTTTCCTCCCACCTTTCACCTCCTAAAAGCCATACTTGATCTGGGCACCTGGCTGGCTCAATCGGGGAAGCATGCAACTCTTGATCTTGGGGTTGTGAGTTCAAGCCCCGTAATCTCGAGTGTGGCGATTATGTTAAAAATTTTTAAAAAAATAAAATATCCTACACTTGACCATATTGATTCTCACAATTAACATTTGTGCTCTGCCCTACAACCACATCCAAGTGGTCATAGGTTAATTCTAAAGTTGAACACCTGTCAACATCCTTGACACTGTTCCACATATGTGAATATTGTTACCCTGAGGCCAAGTCACAAATGCTAGGATTACATCTCCTTGTCTGTAGGTCTGCAGTCACAGTTGCTAGACCACTCAAAGGAGAATGACCAAGCAAGGTAAAAGGGATTCTCCTTTCTTAACACTCTCATCACCTGCTTAAAGTCCTTGCCAGAATTTAACGTGCTTCGTATTTGGACCTTGGCTTCCTTGTACAGATCTTTGTTTTTCCCACTGTTTCTGATTGTCATTTGCTCTTCCTTAGTAGTATTTCCTGGTCTTGTAAAATCTTTTCAGCCATGCTCTTTCTTTCCTGTAGTTCTGCGTCATCCTCTCTACTGCCCCCCCTTGCAGAGGCCTTCCGCTCGGAGCTCTCTGTCCCCTCCTGAAGCCCTTGCCACTGGCTCTTCCCCTCACTGAGCTCTCGGGGTGAAGCCACTGTTTCTCCGAAGCCATGTCTTTTACATGGTTTATTCCTGTTTTCAGGAATACATCTTTAAATAACTTACTAAGATAGGGTGTGTGGGTAGTAAACTGTAATGGACACACTTGTTCCTTACTATATCCATTCCCTCTTTCCCATTCCTAACAGAACCCTGGTATCATTTACCTTTCTACCTCACTCCCACCACCAGCAAGGATCCTTAAGGCATTCCACACATTGCATTCCCTTGGCAACTGTTACTGTTTTTTAAATTTTTTAGAGAGAGAGTGAGTGTGAGCGGGGGAGAGGGGCCAAGGGGCGGGGGAGAGAGAGAGAGAGAGACAAAGAGAAAGAGAATCCCAAGCAGGCTCCTTGCTCAGCGCGGAGCCCAACCCAGGGCCCAATGCAGGGCTTGATTCCATGACCCTGGAATCATGACCCAAGCCGAAACCAAGAGTCGGACGCTCAACCGAGTGAGCCACCTACACGCCCCTTGGCAACTGTTACTGATCCAGCTTAGACCTATGTTCTCAGTCCCCTCAGAATGAAGGGAAGGGCTTTGATGGCAAGTTCAGGGTAAAAGATCTTTCCCTCACTGGATGTAAATAAGATGCTGTTGGCAGCTCTGGCATAACCTCAGACTGAGGTACCAAGGATGGTGGACCAGACGGACAGGAGGAACCTGGGGCCTGCCTCAGTTCTGGGCTTCCAGTTGTAGGAGAGAATACATTTTCTTATTGTGTAAGCCAGTTTGAGTAGGCTTTTCTGTTCCTTGCAGCCAAAAGCATTATAACAGACAAGTCTTCTGAGTCACTGCATGTCTGAAATGCCCTTCTGCTCTTCTACTCAATTGACTGAGCATAGAATTCCAAGTTGAAAATCATTTTCCCTCCTAAATTTTTTTTTCTTTTTTTCTTTTCCATCCCTCCTAATTTTGAAGGCATTGCTTCCATGGTCTTCTAGCATTCAAAGTCACCAATGGAAGAAACATCTGATATCAATCTGATTGTGGTTCTTTTGTAGGTGGTCTTCTTTTCTCTTCTTCCCTGGAAAATTTTTAGGATTTTTTTTTTCTTTTTCTTTAGTGTCTTGAAATTTCATGAGAATGTGTCTGGAGCTGTGTCTTTTTCATTCATGGTGCTGGGGTCATTCAGTCAGCATACTTTTGTCTATTGTCAACTCTTTTCTAAAAAATGTTTCATTTTTCCATTTTCTCTTTTCTGATGGAGATTCCTCTTAGCTTAATTTTGGACTTCTTATATTGGTCCTCTGTCTCAGTCTTCTCTCATATTTTCCTTTTGTTTTCTTTCACTCTGAATTTTGGAAGGTCTCCTAGACTCTATTTCCATCCCTTCTGTTAAATTCTTTATTTCAGCCAAATCTTTTTTTCTACTTACTGTGAAGCCTGTGTGCCCACCACGTAGATTCAACAGTTGTTAACATTTTGATATATTTGCTTGGTCTGTTTAGGTATGTGCATTTTTAGGGGTGCCTGGGTGGCTTAGTCGGTTAACTGTCCAACTCTTGATTTCAGCTCAGGTCATGATCTCATGGTTCGTGGGATCGAGCCCCATGTCGGGCTCTGCGCTGACAGTGCGGAGCCTGCTTGGGATTCTCTCCCCCTCTCTCTGCCCCTGGCCTGCTCATGTGTAGGTGTGCTCTCGTAATAAATTAAGAAAAAAGATACGTGCATTTTTATATCTTTTTGCTGACCACTTGCAAGGAATTGTCAGACATCATGACATTTCATCCCTAAGGACTTCAGCATACATCTCCTAAAAATAAGGATATTTTCCAGTATAACACAGTGCCCTGAGCACACCTAAAAACATTAACAATTCTCTAATGTTATCACCTGACAGCCATTCTAAATTCTGATTTCTCCCAAATGTCTCTTAGTGCTGTTTGGGAAGAGGGGAGCTAGAGAGCAATTAAGATTTATACGTTATATTTGAGTATGTTTCTTTTTTCTCTTGTAACAAGGACAGCCTCCCCACCTCCAGTCCACCTGTGTCATTGGCTTTATGAAGCAACTAGCCCACTTGTTTTACAGAAGGGCCACATTCTAGATGTATCTCTTTTCCTGTTTATCTTTTATATTAATTGTAAACGAGAGGTTAGATTTTAGGGCTTACTTAGGCAAACATTTTGGGCAAGAGTATTTTGTATTAGTATCACATCTGGAGGCATGTTCTGGTTATTGCTCCTGTGGCTCCTGATGCTGTTTTTACCACTTGAAGAAGCAGATGACTGCCAGACCTCTCCATTTCTCCATTGCAGATGTGCAGTTTTCCTGTTGTAACTGATAAGTAATATGTGGTATGCTTTGACACCATACAAAGATCCTGTTGCCCAACAATTCACCTAATGATTTTAGCATTCATTGATGATCCTTGCCTCAATCTGTTATTTCCCTGACAGTTACAAAATAATGGATTTTCTAATTCTGTCATCTCTTCTACGTTCAGTATTGGCATTCTTCTGTAAAGAACTTTCCCTCATCAAGTAAGAAGGAACTATATTTCCTCCTAAAAAGATAGCATAAGTGCTAAATCTCTGCCTTTAATTACTAAATACTGAATTCCAGAGCAAGGAGTTGGTGTCATAGTCACCCCCAGGTGGTAGCAGACTCTTTGCTGTTGTGTTTTTTCTTCTCTTTTATGTCAATATGGACTCATGGATTTTTACTTATTGAATGTTTTGCAATTCAGCTACAGTCACTATCTTTTTAATAAAATTATTCCAGATTTGGTCAGTGGGAGTCCCTTCATGCTGGCACCTGTGTTCTCTTGGCATACTCTCATTAATTAGTCTTTGAGTGATTCTTTCCTTTCTGGCACAAGACATTCCATGTGTGCTTTTCCTGACCCAGAACTGGTTCCAAGAGCTCTTGATTCTCTTTAGTGGAAAATGGTATTTAGGAGCCAAGCTTTGGGTGCTAGAGGTGCTCATTCTTACTGGGGTGACATTCTGTCTAGGCTCTCTCAGTGGACAAAGCTAAAAGATAACGCTGAAAAATATTTTTTAAACTCATGAATACATAATGATGTCTTTAGTGGAAACAACACTTGAGAGTTTGTATTTAACTTTTATTTTATCCTATATATCAACTGAAAATGTTGGTTCCTAATTAACATACTTATTTGCTTTGTCTAGTAATATATGTAGTTATAAAATTATAATACCAATATTACTACTAACCTGCAGTCTCAGGGGCTGAAGAGTCACAGGATAGAGTTCACAGCAACCACAGCAGCTGAAAACCAAGAGCAGAAATCCTGGAAAGCAGATAGCCACAGGCAGGGGACCCAAATTCTTCATATAACTCTGCTAAATTCTAGCTAAGGCAAAAGAAATGAACAGAGATTTCAGATCTTGTCTTGCCCACCATAGGGAAGACAGTTTGGAGTTTGCATTCTGCTGAGGTGACTGCCTGTTAAATCTGTACTCTTTATTGCAACATAACTGAATCCAAAGTCTGACAGTGTGTCACTCGCAATGTCTAGACATTTGAAAAAATACGAAAATGTGAACCTTACTCAGGAGCAGGGGTAAGCAAATTAGGTTCTGTACATACTAACTATTTGAGTCTTTGCCAGCCTGTAGCCTCTGAAAACTACACAACTCTGCTGTTGTAGTGTGAAAGCAGCCATAGACAGTACATAAATGAATAGGCATGACTACATTCCAATAAAATTGTATTTACAGAGATACGCAGTGAGTCAGATTGGGCCTGCAGGTCATAGTTTGCCCATCCCTGTTTCAGAGAAAAGGCAACCAATGACAGCCTACCCCAAGGTGACCCAAGTGTTGGAATTAACAGGACTTTATTTTATTATTTTATTATTTTTTAATGCTTATTTCATTTTATTTATTTTAGAGAGTGCATGCGATATGGGGAGGGGCAGAGAGGGAGGGACAGAGAGAATCCCAAGCAGGCTCCTCGCAGTCAGTGCAGAGCCTGATGCAGGCCTCTATCTCAATGACTCGTGAGATCATGATCTGAGCCAAAACCAAGAATTGGACGCTTAACCACTGAGCCACCCAGATACCCCTAGCAGAGAAGGATTTTAAAGCAGCTGTTGTAAACTGTGCTCAGGATGTAAAAGAAAATATGCTTGTAATGAAAGGACAAATCAGTAGTCCTAAATCCACTCATATCAATAATTCCATTAAATGAAAGTAGATTAGACATTTTAGTTAAATGGCAGAGATTGTAGGCTGAATTAAAAAGTGAGGCCCAACTATATGTTGTCTATAAGAGAAACGGTTTTTTAAAGTTTATTTGAGAGAGAGAGAGAGAGAGAGAGAGCGTGTGCGCACACAAGTGCACACGTGCACATGGGGGGCGGGGGAGAGAATCCCAAGCAGGCTCTGAGCTGTCAGTGCAGAGCCCAATACAGGGTTCAATCCCATGAACCATGAGGTCACGCCCTGAGCCAAAATCAACAGTTGAACACTTAACCGACTGAGTCACCCAGGCACCCCCAGAAGAGAAGCAGTTTTAATATAAAGACACAGCTAGATTGAAAATAAAAGGATGGACAACGGTATACTGTGCAAACAGTAAGCATAGGAAAGCTGGAGTAGCAATACTAATATCAAAAAAAGAGACTTTAAAACAAAGGATATTACCAGAGATAAAGAGACACACACTTCATAAAGCACAAAGGGTCAGCTCATCAGGAATATATTAACAGTCATAAATATGTATGTGCCTAATTATAAAGCTGCAAAATACATGAAGAAAAATTGGCAAAATTAAAGAGAAAAAGACAAATTTCATAATCATACTTGGCAATTTTAATACTCTTTTTTCAATGATTGTTAGAACTAGACAAAAGAATTAGGATATAGATCTGAACATTACCATGCATATTGACCTAATTGATATTTATAGAATAACACTCTCGACAACTGCAGAACACATAGTCTTTTCAAATCTACATAATATAGTTGAACAGTGTAACATTTGCTGGACCATAAACAAGTCTCAATAAATTTCAGAAGTTTGAAATCCTACAGATGATGTTCTTTGATCAGAATAGGATTAAATTAGAAATCATAACAATAAGGTCTAGAAGAAAACCCCCAACTATTTAAAAAATTAATACATTTCTGAATAGAAATAGAAATAGAAGTCAAAAGAGAAGTTAGGAAAAGTTTCAAGCAGTAACAAATTATAATGAAAATAAAACACGTTAAGATTTATAGGATGCAGCTAAAGGAGTACTTAGAAGTTTACATGAGGTATGAACAGCCAAAGAATAGAGATAATTAACAAAACCAAAAGTTGGTTCTTTGAATATATCAATCGATAATCCACTGGCCAGACTAATCAAGAAAAAAAAAAAGAAGTATGTGAGTTACCTACATCAGGCATAAAAGGGATGTTACTGAAGCCTTTTCAGATATTAAAAGGATTATAAGGGAATGTTCTGAACAACTAAAGTTGGCAAATTGGATGAAATGGATAAATTCCTTGAAAAATAGAACATATCAAAACTGACATAATATGAAATAGAAAGTATTTAATAGTTCTTCATCTAGTAAAATATTTAACTCATCATCAGGGCACCTGGCTGGCTCAGTCAGTAGAGCATGTGACTCTTGATCTTGGGGTCGTGAGTTCAAGCCCTACATTGGGTGTGGAGCCTACTTAAAAAAAAAAAAAGATTTAATTCATTATAAGGAAGTCTTCCCACAAAGAAAATTCTAGACCTAAATGGTCTCACTGGTCAATTTTATCAGACATTTAAGAAATAGCACCAATTTTAACATAAACATTAGCGTTTAGAAGATAGAGGAGGAAGAAGAAACACGTCATAGGTTTATGAGTCCAGCATAACCCTGATACCAAATCTTACAAAGACATGACATGACAAGAAAATACAGACCAATATCCATCATGAACATAATGTAAAAATCTTAACAAAATATTAGCAAATCAAATCCATCAGTATATAAAAAGATAATGCCTCACAATCAGGTGAGGTTTATCCCAGGAACGCAAATATGATTTAACATTCAAAACCAGTCTGTAACTCACCATATTAAGAGAAAAAAGGAGAGGGATGCCTGGCTGGCTCAGTCAGAAGAACATGTGATTCTTGATCTTAGGATTGTGAGTTCAAGCCCCATGTTGGGTATAGAGATTGCTAAAATAAAAACTTTTTGAAAAAGAGAATAAAGGAGAAAAAATATAATTATCTCAGTAAACATAGAAAAAACATTGACAAAATTCAGTGCCCATTCGTAGTAGAAACTCGTCAGATTAGAAATAGAAGGGAACTTCCTTATTTGATACAATGCCTTTATGAAAGCTACAGGTAAACTATTTAATGGTAAAATATTGAACATATTACCCCTAAAATCAGGAAAAAGGCAAAGATCTCCACTCTTAATACTTAGGTTAAATATTGTACAAGAGGTTTAGGCCAGTATAATAAGGCAAGAAAAAAGATAAAAAGCGTTAATGTTAAAAGGAAATAAAACTTTCTTTTTGGAGGTAATGTAGAAAATTTGAAAGAGTCTGTAAAAGAAAGAAAGAAAAACCTTTACTAAAACTAAAAAGTGAATTCAGCAAGGCCTCAGGACACAAGGTCAATTATACAAAAATTAATTGGAAAGTGAAGTTTATAATGCAGCACCTCTAGGAATAATTTAATGAAAAATGTACAAGGTCTGTACGCTGAAACTGAAAAGTTGTTGAAAGAAATTAATGACCTAAATAAATAGATATACTATGTTCATGGATTGAAAGACTGATCGATCTTTATAATGTTAGTTCCCCCATATTGTATGATCTGTAGATTAAACATAATTCCAGTTATAACTAAAGGCTTTTTTTGTAGAAATTGACAAGCCAATTCTAAAATGTATATGGAAATGCAAAGTACCTAGAACATTCAAAGCAATCTTGAAAATGAACAAAATTGGCACATTTACAGTACCTGATTGTGATTTACTATAAACTTACAGTAATCAAGACTGTTTGGTACTTGGCATTAGGATAAACACATAGTTCAGCGGAACAGAATAGAGAGTCCAGAAATTGACCAAAATTCTATGATTATTTCATTTTAACAGAGGCACCAGAGCAGTTCAGTGGGAGAAAGGAAAGCCTTTTCACCAGATGGTTCTGGATGATAGCAAATGACATTTATACCAGACAAAAATGAACCTTGACCCTATCCCACATTAGTGTCCCAGAACTGCTGTAACAAAATACCACAAACTGGGTGGCTTTAAACTCAAGGTGTCAACAGAGCCATTCTCCCTCTGAGACCTGTAGAGAAATCCTTCCTTGCCTCTTCCTAGCTTCTGGTGGTTTGCTGGCAATCCTTGATGTTCCTTGACCTGCAGCTGGATAACTGCAATGTCTGTCTTGCTCATCACGTGGTGTTTTCCTCATAATATCTGTGTCTTCACATAGCTGTCTTCTAATAAGGACACCAGTTATAGTGGACTAGGGGTCCACCCTGTTCTAGGATGACCTCATCTTAACTGACTGCATCTGCAAGGACCCTATTTCCAAATAAGATCACATTCTTAGGTGCTAGGGGTTAGGAAACTTTAACGTTAAAATTTAAAACTTTTCTTCTTCAAAGGATACCATTAAGAAAATGAAAAGACAGAAACGATGAGAAAATCATTGAGACAAGTCAGAGAGAAAATAGAAAGTCATAAATTTGGCAAAGGACTTATATCTGGAATATGTAAACTACAGTTCAATAATAAAAAGGGGAAAGATTTTGATACCTTGCAAAGGAAGGCATCTGAATGATGACTATGAGAAAGTGCTTAACAGTACCCATCAGAGAAATGCAAGTTAAAACCGCAATGAAACACCCCTGCATACTCACCAAAATAGCCAAAATTGAAAATTGACAAATACCAAATGTTGAAAAGGGTATTGAGTATGACTGAATCAGAAGTGGGACCAGGGAACTTTCTGGGGCCATAGTGATGTTTTCTATCTTAATAGAGGTTTGGCTTCTACAGAGGGATGTACTTGACAGAACTCATTAAATGATTTTGTCATTTCACTGGATGTAAATTTTACCTAAAAAAATGAAAATGAGTTTTCAATTCTAGTTAGTGATATGCATGCCAAAGTGTTTGGGTGTACTGGTGTGAGAACTTTGAAATGCATCAAAAATAAGCTGGATTGGTGGATAACCGAATGATGTCAACAACAGAATTGAGGTGATAATGTATGTGGGTGTTCTTTGTGCGGTTCAATTTTTCTGTATGAATTTTTTCTTTATAATATGTTGGGGAAAAGTCTCTTGTGTGGTTATGTTATTGATTTGATATACAGCTAGGTTTATTTGTTTTCAGTGTTGGTTGCGTTTTTCTCTGTTTTTGGAATCTATAAAGTATTTAATGGTTCAGGAGTCAAGCCTAATTTATTATGGGGATTGGTACTTTACTGAATGAACCTTGTTTAGTTATGATTGTAGAATAACAAAAAGTTAACGATTGTAATAGTGATTCTTTACGTTAAGGGTTTATATGCACACATTTTATGTACATGTAAACAACCTTAAAATGCAGTTTGATGTCTTTTGAATCTAGTATAAGAGACTTGAATTTTTTTAAAAGCCAAATCTACGTAAGAAACACACTCAGAAGTCATTATTTCCATTTTATTCCCTCGATTCCCTTATGGGTGATCATTTTTAATTTAAAAAAAAAATTTAATGTTTGTTTATTTTTGAGAGAGACAGACACACACAGAATCTGAAGCATGCTTCAGGCTCTGAGCTGTCAGCACAGAGCTGGACGCGGGGGTCAAACCCACGAACTGCGAGATCATGACCTGAGCTGAAGCCGGACCTTTAACTGACTGAGCCACCCAGGCGCCCCTAGGTGATCATTTTTTTAGTTTTTTGCTCATCCTACTAATGTTTCCTTTTACAAAGGTAAGCCAAGGGACATGTATTCTTATTTCTCCTTTCTTACACAGAAAGTTAGCATGATGGATGTACCATTTCGCATTTTGTTTTTAGTTTGTTTTCACTTGGTCCGTCCTGGAGATCGAGCCCTATCCGTGTAAATTCCCTCACGTTTTATGGCAGTGTGGTGTTTTCCCTTCGTCATTCTTTTTGTTCCTGCTGCGTGGACTCTGTTGTATAGACGAACTATGCTTTTGTCGCGCAGCTCCCTGTGGATGGACATTTGGATCCTTTTCAGCCTTTTCCTATTGTAAACAGTGCCACAGTGTTGTTTTGTATTTGTAGCTAATCCGTTTTTAATCTCTGAACTCCTTTGTTGTCTGTGTCTTTGTTGTTTGCGGACACTTCTGCTCTTGTTTTATGGCTATATTGTCTTCTAGAATTTTTCCCAGAATATTATATTTCCTCTAGGGACAGAATTGGTCTCTCTTCCATGTTGCTGGATCTCTTCCCCTGGTCCTGGAAAGCTGTTCAGGTTGGGGACAAGAGGCCTGGGTAGCTGGCACACTGCCTCTGCTCTGGTGGAGTCCCCCGTTTCCCATGGGGTCTCTCCCCCAAGGAGGATTTGGTGTAGGAGTTGCGTGGAAGCAGGCAGGGCAGGTTAGCCAGCAGAGTTGGCTTTGCAGGGTAAGCAGATAGGAGTCAGCCCTCATGCCATGGACTGTCAGAGGCCAGATGGAGGCGGGCTTCACCTGGGCTGCTGTCAGCCATACCGGGAGCCTTGATGGGAGGAAGGGAAGGTTCAAGCCACAGATTTAGAAAAGACCCTTGGTTTCTTGCCCAGGGGAGAAAGCGGCCCCTTGCCACTCAAAGTGTGCTCCACTGACCAGCCCCAGTATCATTAGCTTCGCTGGGAACTTTCTGGAAGTGGCCCTGCCCCAACCTTCTGGATCACAATCTGATGCTCAGCAAGCCCCCTAAGTGATTCATGTGCATGAGAGTTTGAGGAGCACTGCTTGTCCCTGGTCTGCTCTGCTCTGAGAGCCTCTTTGGGGTTGTGACTGGCACATGGGCTCCCATCTCCTTTGTAGCACATTCTGCTCTATTCCGTTAGTCAACATGTTCCTCCTACTTCCAGCGTTTAGAAATTTGTGAAACATACCCGTTCAGAAGCCCTCGCCTGCCATCGTCTCTGTTGCAGGTTTCTTCCTCTTCATACATCTGTACTTTGTTTCTTCAAGGTTTGACGGGCTAGGTAACAAGTGCATGTATATAGTTGGTTATTCTCTAGGAGGGGAGGATTTTAAGCAGGGACCTGGCTGTAGTATGGTGAACTTCCTCAGCGATGATGGAGACAGAAGCCAGATTGGGGTGAGTGGGAGGTGAGGCAGTAGAGGGCAAGTATAGACAACCCTGTTTGAGAAGTTGGCCTATGATGATGACCAGAGAAATGGGAGCGGGGTTGAGGGCGACAGGATGGCAGAGGATCTCTCTCAGGTGGATAGCCAGCAGAGCACGTCTGCATGAGGAGAAGACCGAGCCCTGGAAGAGCAGAGTCCTTGCATGGAGAGTGGCCATTGGATGGTGGGCTTCGGGTGGGAACTTACTCTCTGGTAAGAGTGGGGAGAGTGGAGCTCACGTGGATCCTTGGTCAAGGCTCAGGAGTCTGGCGAGACTCACTAGACTAGAGCTCACACAGTGCTAGAGGCCAGAGGTCCAAATCTCAGGTGTCACAGGGCCCCACTCCTTCCTGAGGCTCTAGTGAAGAATGCTTCCTGCCTCTTCCAGTGGCCGGCAGCTGCCTGGCAGCCCTAGACGTCGCTTGGCTCGTGGTCACATTACTGCAACGGTACTTCCATCTGCACCTGGCTTCTCGCCCTCATCTGGGAGGAGCTCATCTTGAGACCTCTCACTTAACCATGTCTGCAGAGACCCTTTTCCCAGATAAAGTCATGTTCACAAGGTCCAGGGGTTAAGATGTGTACCTACCCTTTTGTGGCCACCATTGAACCCACTAGAGAAGCCTGTCCGTCACCAGGGCAGAAGGGCCCAGGGAAGGCCAGGAGTCCCCACAGAACAGTTTTCAGTGGGATGCAGGCTATAAGCAGGGGACAGTAGCTATTCAGTTCTGTTTTGTGGAGCATGACCCACAGTATTTTAGCTAACGGAGTTCATGGTAGACTTAGGAGATGTTTATCTTGTCCTGAGTAGTCTTCACACAGCACCCATGTAACTCCTGACTGTCCGGGTGCCACCGTTTGGGAGCTATAACAGGACAACCTTGTTGTTCACTGGAAAGTTTGTGTGGTTACAATCAAGGGTCCCTTTAAGTCTGTTCTCATACTCCTGTACCTTGTGCTGTGACTAGACTTGGAGATGGAATATAAAAAATGAACATACTGGAGCACCTGGGTGGCTCAGTCAGTTAAGTGTCTGACTTTGACTCAGGTCATGATCTCACCACGGTTTGTGAGTTCAAGCCCCACGTCGGGCTCTGTGCTTGACAGCCCAGATCCCGGAGCCTGGAGCCTGCTTCGGATTCTCTCTCTCTCTCTCTCTCTCTCTCTCTCTCTCTCTGTCCCTCCCCTGCATATCTCCCCCCCCTCAAAAAATAAATAAACATAATTTTTTTTCATAATTTTTTTTTAATGAAAGTGCTGGGACACCTGGCTGGCTCAGTTGGGAGATCTCAGCGTTGTGAGTTTAAGCCCCACAGTGGGCGTAACACTTACTTAAAAAAAAAAAAAAAGTGGAAGTGCTTACAATTGTGCTCTTCAAAATGACTTTTTTTTTTAAGTTTATTTTGAGAGACAGAGAGAGAGAGAGAGAGACTGTGTGAGTGCAAGGAGAAGGGATCGAAAGAGGAAAAGAGAGAATCCCAAGCAGGCTCCGTGCTGACATGGGGCTCAATCTCACAAACCATGAGATCATGAGCTGAGCCGAGATCATGAGCTGAGCCGAAATCAAGAGTCTGACACTTAACCTAGGCACCCCTAAATGACCTTTTATTTATTTTTTTATATAGTTTATTGTCAAGTTGGTTTCTGTAGAACACCCAGTGCTCTTCCCCGCAAGTGCCCTCCTCCATGTCCATCACCCGCCTTCCCCTTGCCCCCTCCCCCTTCCGCCCGCAGTTTGTTTTCAGTATCCAAGAGTCTCTCGTGATTTGCCTCCCTCCTTCTCCCTAACTCTTTTCCCCCCTTCCCCTCCCAATGACCTTTTCAAGATGCATGTGCTCTGAAGGATAGCCACACCTTTTTGTTCTTTCTCAAAGTCAGACAACTTTTACAGTAGCTGCTGGTGCCGAAAAATGTAGCCCTAATCCTCTCCATCATCTGCAAAAACAGAGATTCTTCTATGTGTCCAGCCGACGGCCTCTGTGCCCAGCTCCTGTAAGCCTTTATCTTCGCAGGCCCCCAGACGCCAGCGAAGGCCCCATCCGCTCTGTGGCCCAGGCCTCCCTCGTATCCTCACTCCTGCCCTTCCTCGCGTGAACGGCACGGGCGGTCGTCGTGATGCTCTGGCACACCACCTCCACGGTCGCACCACTTTCATGCTTTGTCATACTCCATTGCGAAGCCTTAGCCCTGGTGAAACGTGGGCATCCATCCCCTGCCTCACAGCTGTTGTGCCCTGCAGCTGAAGACGGCCCCCTGACTTCTCTGGCCATCGCACTGCTATTCCCCAGTGTCTCTTCCTGCCTCTCCCACCCCCCTCCTCAACTTTCTCACCATCTCGAAGCTGATACCTCATTTCCTGGTTCCTGGAGAGCAGGGAAGCAATCCAGAGAGAACATCAGCGGGCCCTGCGTCTCCTCACCAGCATCTACCCCCCACCCCCTGCCCCCCCTCCTCTCCTGGGCCCTCGCTCCTGCTCCGCTTCTGGGCCACCTCTGCAGCCCTGTCCTGCGCCAGAGACTCCTTCCTCAGTGCCGGAGCCTTCCCATCCCCCTTGAAGCCTGTGGCTACTTCTCTAGCCCTTGACCCCACCATCCTTCCAGGTTTGCTTCCGTCTACTAGCGGGACTCCACTTTTTCTGTCTGCACGCTCTTTTGGGCTCTCTCTAGTCGGCCTTTTCCTGACATGAATGATGACCTTTGTGTTGTTAAATCCAGGAGCCAGTTATTCCTTCTCTTTCTTCCCTGACCTCCGGTTATCCACGTAAGTCAGTCCCTTCCCTCCCTTGAGACTTTGCGCCAATGTGTACCTTCTCAGTGGGGCCTACTGTGACCACCCTGGTGTTTTTTTCCCCCAAACCGCAGCTTTGGTCCCTTTCTAACAGAATAGGTGACTGACCATATTTGTCTGTCATCCCTGCTGGACCAGAATCGTGCAGGGCAAGATTGTCCACTATATTCATTAGTAAGCCTCAAGAGGTCCTTGGCGAATGTGTGCTGAGTCTTCCTCTGCGCCCCATGTGATACTGGAGGGGCTCAGGCTCATACTTCTCCACCTTCACCCCTGAGGTGAGCTTATCCGCCCTTTGGGTTCTCTATCCATTTGCAAACTTCTGGCTACCAAATTTATGTCTCCAGGCTGACCAGGTCCTCTGAGCTCCGAACCCATGCTCCCGGTGCCAGCTTAATACCTGCTTGTCTTCTAACGAGTTTTCTAGCTGTACCTGTTCAAGCCTGGGCTTCGACACCCCCCTCCCATGCGTTCTCTTTCCCTTCCGAGTACACAGTAACTCCCATCTTCCTGCTCCTTAGGCCAGAAACCTGATGCTAGTTACCCACAGTGCTTTCTCATTAGGTCCCCTTCGTCCACAGGCCCTGTTCGTTCTCCCTGAGGAGTTCTCCCCATCTTTGCTGGTCCCATCCTGGTCCACGGTCCCAGCCTTCCTGCCTGCTACCTGCATCTGTGTTCAGTCCTGCAACGTGCAGGCCAGAGTGTGGCCCTCTTCTGGTCAGTACCCGCCCTGGGCTCCACTCTCACTGAGAATTAGAGCCAGAGTTCTTACAGTTTGATCACCTCTCCTGGCAGTCATCCACTGTGGCCTCCCTAACCTCCCTCCCTGGACCCTCTGGTTATACCTCTGCCCTTCCCTCTCTTGGAGACATTCTTCCCCCGGGTATCACATGGCTCCCTTTTTGGTCTCCTTCAAGTGTGCGCAAGTGTCACCCTCCCAGTGTGGCCCTCCCTGAAGGCTGAAGCCTGCCTCCACCCCACCAGTTCTCCCTGCCTAGCCTAGCACTTGTCACCATCTGCTGTATGCTTTTTCACTCATTGGTTTTATTTGTGTTCTGTCTCTGTCTGTCTGTCTCTTCCTCTGCCCTTCCCACTAGAATCTAAGCCCAGGAGGGCAGGGATTTTTTTTTTTTGTACTTCTTTCCCTGCTGTATCTCCCATGCTTAGACTCATGCATACTTCTTGCATGGATGGATGAATGGATGAATTCTGTAGTGGGACCTTGCCCTTAGATTTTGTGTTCTGCTAAGAGGACCAGAATAGAAGGCAGACTGCTCTACTGTTGACTCATTAGCTTCTCTGTGGCCAAGAAGAACGATTTTGTTTATGGGTTCATCAGACCTGCAGTCTGGAGTCAGAAGGGACCCGTGAAGGGCAGATATGTGGAGTGGTTAGTTTGAGTTACTTTGGGGGGGGGGTTGCAGTTACCCGAAAACATGGAACAAATTGATGAAAGTCTACAGAACACCCACACAGTTCCCCCGCTTTTTAAACATACATCTTCTATGAGTGTATAATTTAATAGTGTGGTTTTCCAATGCAGCTTTGCAAAACAGGAGAAATGAATTTTAAAGGCTGTCAGGTATCTTTGCAACCTGTGGCTTCGTATTTGTGTAACAACATTTGTGTTTTACCAACAGATGTGCTGAAGTGCCCATGAGAATGGCCTTTATGGTTTTCTGCCTGACTAGATGGAACTCAGGAACTGATTCCTGAGAAGAGGCTGACACCCCCCCGCCCCAGCTCCCAGGCCTCAGGAGCCTGACCGCTCCCCTCCTTGGGCCCTTAGCGACCCCTACAGACATCCGGTGCAGCCCACATAGCTGAAAGGGACAGTGGTTTCCTGGCACCTTGCTCTTTCCCTAGTGGGCTATGAGCTTCTGGAGCAGAGACCCCATGCGACTCCTTGGGACCTTCCCCTGTGTAGCACAGCGCCTGGCATGGGCAGCTGGCAGGGTCACTCAAGTCTCCCAGGAGCGGTAAGGGGCAGCGTCTCCGGCTCAGCACGCGGCCTCCGGGCACATGGGCGCGTATGCCTGCTACCTGGATCTGGTGTCCAGGCCCGCTCGGCGGGCTTGGGATGCTCCTTTTCCTGCTCGGTGGCTGTAGTTCGGGAGCGCAGAATGAGCCGGCTAATTGAACTTTCTGAGTCTCAGCAATTTGAACAATGATTTTTTTGTTCTGGTCAGGTTCTGGCCTGGGACCCACTACTCTGAAGGCAAGGAAAGGAATCTGGTGTTGTAGGAGGTAGTGTGTTTTGTCATTAATTGTTTTACTTTTAGGTTTTTTCTATTTTTTCAATGAAACAAGTGTTCTTTGAATAAATAATGCTGAGAGCTTATCACATAGAAAACACATATGTGGTCCTCGGTACATTCTCAATGATCTGGGTTTATTTTTGTCTTTCGAATTCACTTATAAACAAATCAAAGGCTGCATTTTTAGCCAACAGAAATAGGAAGAATCTCAGAATTTATTTTGTCAGTTTTCAGTAGCCTGAATTAATAGCGATTGTAATAACTTCAGTGAAAAAGCCATGTAATGAATAAACCTCACATATGGCTTATTTTGAACATTTTGTTGTGGGTTTTGTTTCTTTCTAAGCACCTTGTTACCTTTTTTGGTGTTAAATTCCCCCATTTTGTGGATCTTGGGTAGAAGTAGACCTGAGTTAGCTTCTACTTAAGAAAGGGATTGTCTTCTCTCCTGTGCCCTGAAGTCTGTGGCTCCAGAAGTATCTGGGATCCCTCAGTCTTTTTCTTCCATCGCCCTCAGCAGGTGACTTCTGTCCTCGGGGTTGCCCGTGGTCACAGGGGGGCAGCTGCGGTTCTAGCTGTTGCAGGTAGGAAGGAAGAGGGCCTGGAGCAAGGATGGAAGGAAGAGCAGCTGCGGGCTCACCCTCCGGTCGCGTTTAGTGACTTCCGTCTCCCATCTCCACATCTCTCATTTTTCACTGAGGAGCCAGCGGCGCCTGGAACAGCAGTGCAGTCATTTCTTTCTCACTCACAGGCCCAGGTCAGCTGCCGGCTAGGGTTCAGATCCGTTCCCAGGCCTATCGTTCCAGGACCCAGGAGGGAGAAACAACTGCCAGGGACAGTCTCTTCTTAAGCAGATGTCATCCCCAAAAGGAATGTGCAGGGACACAGAAGCCATTTAAAGTCTCTTCCTCCTCAGTCTCATCAGTGGAAGCCAAACATGTGAGCGAGTGCAGAGCCAGTGGGCAGGGAGGTGCGCCCTGCCCACAGCTCACGGGGCAAGAGCAGGCATGAAGAATAGGATGGGCAGTGCACTCTGCCACCGTCTCATGGGCCAGTGTGTCATCCCAGCTCTGCCGGGAAGCTGGAAAATGTCTTTCCCGAGCACAGGGTCCTGTGAGGAAGGCTGACAGTGGACCTGGGTGTGGAGAGGTGGCTGGCAGTGCCTGCTACAGGGGACAGATATTCCGTCTCCTTGCTCCCTGAAAGCTAGGGGATGGTCGTGAGACCTAGGCTTGGCCAAACCCATACTGCCCTCAGGCACTGCGACTCTTGAGGGACAGTGAGAGATAAGTCATGATGGTGGCACATGCATCAGGAAGCCAGCACTAGGGGTAATCCAGTGATGAGGTGGTGGTGGTGGTACCCAGGGTTGGGGGGGGGGTGCCAACCGAACACCGCCTTTAGTATAACAGTGGCTGTGTTTTCAGTTGTGCGGTTGCTTTTCTGGGCTTGGTTCTCTCGTCTTCTCTCCATTTCCAGATCTGCCAAAGAACTCCTTTGTGATTGAAATTAACTAGAGTTAGTTTCTGTTGCTTGCAACACAGGACCTTGATGCAATGCGTGGGGTCTAGGCAAGGTAAAGTATAGTAGACAAGCATAGATTTTTGAGCCATGTCACTTTAGGATTAAGTCCCAGCTCTCACCTACTAGCTGTCAAGTCGCTTCTCCCTCCCTGAGCCTCAGTGTTGCCTTTGGTAACATTGCTTTGCTGTGTTGCTGAGCGTTCGGTGAGATTGTAAAGTGCTGATTGTGAAAGTATTAGGGAAATGTCCTGGTCTGAGCTTTTTGATCGACTATATATTGTGTGGGTAATGGCCTGGTCACTTAAGATTACGGGCAGCAGGTCAAGGGGCCCTTCTGGAAAGCAGGTGAGGAAGGGTAGGAAGCATCACTGGCGCCTGCTTTGAATGACCCTGGCCTTCATCAAAGCACAGTGCTTGACACACAGAGGCTATTTGGTGAACGAATGCATGCATGCATGTATGTTTGGGTGCCATTTTATGGGATTTGGGTGAGTCTGAAGTGTTGGAAGAGTTCAGCTGCAGATCACCATCCAGTGAGTCATCCTAGGCTCCATGCTTCCAGCTGGACACTGGGAACAGTGATCCTGGGCTAGTCCACAGCTGCTTATTGTCAGTGCACTGGGGGAGATTTTTAGATTTCCTTTCCAGTCTAGACTTGAATGCAGCAGCTCTTACTACAAACTTACAACTAGTCACCGCTAACAATGAAAGAGCGTGAACAGGAAATGTATAAAAGAAGAGAGGCACAGGGACTCCTGGGTGGCTCAGTCAGTTAAGTGCCCAACTCCTGATTTCAGCTCGGGTCGTGATCTCACAGTTCGTGGGTTCGAGCTGCGCATCGGGCTTTGCGCTAACGGTGCGGAGCCTGCTTGGGACTCTGTCTCTCCCTCTCTCCCGTGCTGTCCGTCTCTCTCAAAATAAATAAACTTAAAAAAAAAAAAAGAGGTACAGGTGTCCAGTGAAGATAGGAAAAGAATTCTACCTCAATGATATCAGAGACACAAGTGAAAACAAAGAAGATGCCGTTTTTACCTATCAAATTTGTAAAGGTGACAAGGAGCGAGAAGATCTGGTGCCCCCTAATATTGGGGGTTTGCTCCTGCCACACAGCTCACTCTCCACCAACTTGCACACCCAGCCAGGCAAGGCCTTTCCTTGTCTCCAGGCGTGTTTGGATCCACTATTGAGTGGGTGACCTATTCACACCATTCATAAGTCACGAAGTGCACACTCTAGGGTGATCCTTGGTCTGTGAGTGTCCCGGCTGCCACCCTGGCCCCTCTGCAGGGAACAGCTGCTTCAGGGTCTGATAGAGTTCCTGTGAGGTGTTCTGTGCACGTACACACAATTTGAAACCTCATTTTATTTTCCCTGCACCTGCTCGGGTCAGTGTGGCTAAGGTATATTTTTGACCATTTTGTCTTTTGCTAAATTTACTAGCATGAAGTTGTGTATAACTTTTATAAATTTCTGTAACATCTGTATTTATGCCCCCTTTTTTTGTTCCGGTATTATTTACTTGTTCCTTCTCGGTTTTCCTTGTCTTGTGGAATTTTGTTGGTTCTTTTGCTTTTTCAAAGAGCGAACCTGTGGGCATTATTGTCCTGTATTGCTATATGTCTGCGGTTCATTACATTCTGCTTTCATCTCTATATCTCCTACCTTCATGGAGTACATTCTCTGGTTTTCTTTTTCTTGCTTCTCAAATTTAAACTTAGCCCACTGATTTCCTTCTTTCCAAATATAAACATTTGAAGCTGCCCTGCAAACTTTTTCATCTGTATGCATCAAGTTTTGATATGTATCACTTAAAGTCAACTAAGAGGGTTTTTTAATTCCCTTTATGATTCTTTATTTGACTCCCCCAAATTATTTTTAAAAAATTTCAGGGGCGCCTGGCTGGCTCAGTCGCTTCGGCTCAGGTCATGATCTCGCAGTCGGTGAGTTCAAGCCCCACGTCGGGCTCTGTGCTGACAGCTCGGAGCCTGGAGCCTGCTTTGGATTCTGTGTCTCCCTCTCTGTCCCTCTTCCACGCATGCCCTGTCTCTCTCTCTCTCAAAAATAAACATTTTTAAAAAATTTATTTAAAAATTTTAATGTTTGTTTATTTTTGAGAGAGAGAGTGAGCACGCCCAAGCAGGGGAGGAGCAGAGAGAGAAGGGGAGAGAGAATCCCAAGCAGGCTCCATACTGTCCACGCAGAGCCCGACGCGGGGCTCAATCTCATGAACCCGTGAGATCATGACCTGAGCTGAAATCAAGGGTTGGATGCCTAAGTGACTGAGCTACCCAGGTGCCCTCCTCCCCAAAATAATTTAGAAATGTGTTTTTTTAATTTCCAAGCATGTGGCTTTGTGGGGTTTTTTCTAGTTGCTGTTGTAAAAAAAATCAAGTTCTAGCTAAACTGCACCGTGGTCTGCTGGGTGCCCCATAGTTGGTGGCATGTGCCCTGGCAGTCTGCTGAGAAGCACAAGGCTGCCTGAACGGGGTGTGAGGCTCCCAGGTGCGAGTGCGGGGGCCCCTCTGAGCTCACCTCCTCGGTCTCCATGTCTCAGTCTTCTGCTGTGCTGGTGGACACATCAGTGTTTTCATAGGCTTTGTTAAACTGGGCTGTATTGTTTATTCTGAGGCCAGGTTTTTAGTTTTAGAAACGGTTTTCTCTTCCTGGTGAGTTGAACCCTTTGACATTATGAAGTGACTGTCTTTATCATTAAGAGTGCTTCTGGCTTGACTTTTACTTCATCTGACGGTAGTGGCACTGCACCGCCTGTGTTTTCGGTCAGCACTGCTGCCACTTTTCTTTTTCTTCACTTCTGCGTCTTAATGGGTTAGACAAAGATGGCAAATCGCTGGATTTTTACGAAGTCTGTTTCAGTTGTTAACATCTATTTAATTGCTAATGTATTTAGATTTGTTTATGCCATTTTATTTTGTATATTCTGGTTTTTTCACATTTTCTGTTCTTTTCCTTTCTTGCCTTCTCTTGGATTGAGGGTTTTTTTTTTATTGTGGTAAGACACAAATAATCTTTACCACCTTAACCATTTTTTAAAATATTTATTTATTTGGAGGAAAGCGCAAGCAGGGTGTGGGGAGAGGGTCAGAGAGAGGGGGACAGAGGACCCGAAGCGGGCTCTGCGGTGACAGGCTGACAGCAGCGAACCCGACGCAGGGCTCGAACTAAGGAACCACAAGATTATGACCTGAGCCGAAGTCAGTCGCTCAACTGACTGAGCCACCCGGGAGCCCTCCATCTTAACCATTTTCGGTGTACAATTCAGTGGCATTAAATACATTCACATTGTTGTACTACCATCTCTCGGATTGAGGGTTTTTTTTAATTTTTTTTTTAATGTTTCATTTATTTTTGAGAGAGAGACAGCGTGAGCACGGAAGGGTCAGAGAGAGAGGGAGACACAGAATCCAAAGACAGGCTCCAGGCTCTGAGCTGGCTGGCAGCACAGAGCCCGACACGGGGCTCGAACTCACGAACTGCGAGATCATGCCCTGAGTCCAAGCCAGACATTTAACCGACTGAGCCACCCAGGCGCCCCTCTCAGATTTTTAATTGATGCCACACAGTATACATAGTGCCAGACACTGCCTTTTCATTTTCCATGTAACCATAAAAAAATATCCCCATTGTTACGGACTAAAGTTTTTGTCCCCTCCCCCTAGAATTCCTGTGCTCACGCCCTGACTCCTGATGTGATAGTATTTGAGGATGGGGCCTTTAGGAGGCAGTTAGGGTTAGAAGAGGACATGAGGGTTGGGCCCCGTGATGACGTTCATGGCTCACTCTTGCCCTTCTACCATATGAACATGCAGCAAGGCATGTAGCTCTTTTTGTCTCCAGTGCTAAGACTTTTCACTCGGAGATTGGTTTTTGCGCTCCCAAATTTATAAACCTAAACCTAAAGGTGGCACATGAAACCCTAAGACACTAGAGCTCACCTAAGCTCAAGTACCCCAGAATTTTTGTCCCACCAAGTAAGAGTTTCATGGATGACTACACAGTGGTTCCCTCAGTCCACTTCAACTTGATGGTTGATCGTGGGAGTGCGGAGAAGTCCAGGTCAAAGCATGTCTCGAAAACGCTCATAGGTTGAACAAGGTGTTTCTAACGAATGAATATCTCTGTGAGCTCCAGGAACCTCTGCTCTTCCGGTTGGGGGTCCCATGGACCCTAGAGGTGTTGTTACACATCCAGAGTTAGCTGGGCAGGCCCTTTTGCACCCCGATGCTGCCCCTCCCCCCAGCCCTGCCTCAGGAGCCTGCTGCTGCCCCCTGGTCAGTCCGCAGGTAAGTCTCTGGGTTTCGGCTGACGTCCCGTTAGGTGGCGACAGAGGGCACTTAAAAAGAAGCATGAAGGAAATAAAGCTTGTTTTGCTTCATGTTAGAAAAGGCGCGTGGGGTGTACGTGCACGAGTCAGATTTTACCACACGAGGCATTTGAAGGTTTTTTGCCCTTTTTTCTCACCTCCTATTCTCCTCAACCCACTGCCTGCCCCACCACCTCCCTCCAGGTAAGGCGGATAGATCAGAAGACCGGACCGCCAAATCCCATGTCACAGCTGACAGCAGCAGTGGTCATGCAAACTGGGACCCTACCCCACCCTTTGCTGTCCACATCCAGGGATTCAGCCCACCCTTGCTCGTTCCTTTATTTCTGCCACCTCTGTCTTCTACATCCCTTCCTCCACCAGCCTGGCGCAAGCTCTCGCCTCCCAGGACTCCTGCAGTAGCTTGCCAGCTGTCCTGCACATCTCTCCCTTCCACAAGGTCCCGAGACTCAGATCTCGCTCCCCTGCTTTAAACCTGAGAACGGTACCGCTGCCTTCAGATGGCGTCGGGGCCCCCGACACGACCCCTGCCTCTTTCTGTCCTCTTCCGTTGCTGTTCTTTTTCTCATACATGTACCCCTCAGCCGTTCAGACCTGCTCTCATACTCCTGGCTGTGTCCACGGTTCCCTTGCCACGTTTACTCCTCTGATTTTTTTTTAAAGCTTATTTATTTATTTTGAGAGAGCGAGCGAGCAGGGGAAGGGCAGGGAGAGAATCCCAACAGGCACCGCACTGTCAGCACAGAGCCTGACGCGGGGCTCTGTCTCATGAGCTGTGATATCATGACCGGAGTCGAAATCAAGAGTCGGACGCTCAACCAACCGAGCCACCCAGGCGCCCCGCGCAGTTACTCTTGAAGACTCAGTTCAGGTGTCTCTCCCGAAGAGAGCCCTCACTAAGCCCCCGGGCCTTATCTGGGTTACAGCCTCCTCTTGCAGTCCTGGCTCCCTGCCAGTACCTCATGCTCAGAGAGCAGACTGTCGACTGCATATGGGTCAGTCACATGGGTCACGGCCCGTAGACCCCGGGAAGAAGCAGAAGCTGTGTCCTCTGTATTCAGGATCCATGCACTCATCAAAAGCACGCTGTGACACTCATGCCACTCCGCTTTCCAAGCTCACACACTCCCTGTCGCACGCGTGTTCACTACCCCAGACAGTCTCCCTCTGCTGAGGATTTGATGCCAGGCCCCACAGTCTCTGTTCCTCTGTCCCAGTCCCTTCCCTTCCACAGGTGATTTAAGTGTGCATATAAGATGGCCCTTAACCTCCTCTGTTCCAGCGACTTCTGCCACCCACTGCCATAATCACCGCCTGGACTTTGTCATCACTGGAAACTCCTCTACCCACAGAGCTCTAACAGACAGCTCTGCTGGGGACAAAGACTTCCTGTGCTCCTAGCTCACAGACTCCACTCTCCCTGGAACCCTGTCAGTTTTCTCTCTCGTGACTCATGCCCATCGCCATACAAACATGTTTTAGAATTTCCCATCTTTACTTCCCGTCTTGCACTCCCTCCTCAGCTCCCACCCAGTTTTCTGTTAGCCCCTTGGCCAAGCTCTTCAAGACTTGGCTTCTCGCCTTCCCCCTCCTCACTTGCCACTCTCCTCAGCCCAGTCCGTGGAAGTTTTTCTTCCCCCACGGTCCACGGAGCAGTCTTGTTAGCCCCCAGTGGATGTCCCCCCGTGGGTGTCCATGTTGCCATGGCCAGTGGCGAGTCTTCCTCTCAACATGGTTGTTCTCTCTTGGAAACCCTTCCTTGCATCTCTTTGGGGACCCCACCCTTTCCTGGTGCAGTGTCACTGACTTGGTTTTATTTTTTAGACACCTTACCTCACATCTGAGCCCCCTTCTTTGTTTGGGGGACCTCTGCCCCCACCTTATGAGTTTGATGGCAGGCCAGGTGACCTGACTAGAGTCACTAAAATGCCAGGTGCTTCCCTTTCAGCCAGGGCAGCAGTTGGCAAACTATATCCCAAGGTCAAATCTGGCGCACCGGCCTGTTTTTATAAATAAAGTTTTATTGCAACCCAGCCCCACCCCTTCCTTTATGCATTGTCTGTAGCTGCTCTCCCAGTATACCCGGCAAGTTGAGTGTTTGTGACAGAGATCATGTGGTCTGTGAAACAGAAAATATTTATTATCTGGCTCTTTACAGAGAAAATGGCCTGAGCCATGCACAGAGGTACGGGTGTGTGCCCCGTGTGCTGGTCAGACCCATCCTCAGAGGGGATCAGGGCCAGGAGAGGAGCCTTTGCTCAGCGTCTGGGCTGCAGAAAGGACAAGTTCCTGGGCCTCGCATTGGCCGTGGTGCTGGTGGTCAGTGCTGCCCCCTGCAGGGTGGCAGAGGCAGCGCTAGCTGCCCTGCACCAGCCTGGCAGCAGGATTTGGAATGTTGTTCCTGGCCAGCTAGCCTCAAACCTGTGCCTCCGGCCTTCCAAAGGATAGTCTGACCACCCAGGAGCCTTTTTTCCTTACTTTTTATTATTGTGGTAAAATACACATAACAAAATTTACCATTTGAACCATCTTTAAGTGTACAGTTCTGTTGTATTAAGTACATTCTTGTCATGGAAACTTCGCCACCTCTATCTTCCAGCAGCCTGTTAATCAAGTCCTTGTCTGCATTAATCAGCTAGAGTTGGTCTCTGTCTCTTGCCACCAATAATCTGGGCAGATACACCTAATCGTGCTTCTTCCACCTTGGTTCTCTTCCTCTCTCTCCTTTGCTGACTCCTTCTCATCACAACTACAGATAGTAGGGAGAGGGTTGTCCACACTTGGCGTCCAGGGTGCCCCTTTCACTCAGCTGCCTTTTCAGACCTCTGTGCTGAGGACCCCCAGATGTTGGTCTCTAGCCCAGACCTCTCCCACAAACTGCAGACTCCCATATCCAGCTGTCCTTTAGATCTTTAGAAGGTGAAAGGCTCAGTGTTGAAAACATCAAATTCGGAGGTCAGAATCCTGGATATGTGCTCCCCCTGCCCCCAGCACACACATGCGCTCTGCTGCCAGCACCCACGCTCTGCAGTGGCCCCTGTGCAGGTGCGGAGGCCACTGCAGGGAGTGCAGTCCGCAGGCGGCCTCCAGCTCCTTTGGGCTCTGCTGGGCCTCAGTCGCAGAAGCCTCCTTGCCGAGATTCTGTCGCCATTTCCAGGGCAGCACTGAGGCGACTGAGTGAGGTGAGGATAAAACCTCCCCCACTCACCCCTGCCATCTCTGTCCAAGACCCACGGGCACTTCGTTGGGCCTGTGATGCACTTCATCTTCTTCGTCTGCCCAGGTCCACTTCCTGCCCCCTTTTTTCACCGCTGTCCGTCCCTAATAGACATTTACTGCCCCAAACTGTGAGCTCACCCTGCAGCACCTTGTGTCTCACTGTCCCTTCACCCCCCACCCCTAACACTCTGTATCTTCCACATCATTAGAATGATTTTTTAAAACTGTTTATCTGGTCTTGTCACTCCTCTGGGGTCCTCTTACCCTCTCAGAATGAAATCCAAGGTCCATTGCCTGGAAGCAAAGCCAGCTTCCTGGGCATGTAGCCTCTCTCTACAATGTCTGGGGCTTAGAAGAACCAGGCTTGGTTTATTTATTTATTTTACTTATTTAAAAAAAATTTTTTAACATTTATTTATTTTTGCGAGATAGAGCACAAGCAGGAGAGGGAGACACAGAATCCGAAGCAGGCTCCAGGCTCTGACTTGACAGCACTGAGCCCCCCAGGCGCCCCTAACCAGGCTTGGTTTAATGCCGTACTGTGGCCATCTCAAAATTCTCCATTTTTGAACAAGAGGTCCTGAGTTTTCATTTTGCACTGGGCCCTACAAATTACTCAGGCCAGCCTGCTTCATTTTGAGTTCATTTTCTCCTGCTTGTTCACTTGGCTCCAGCCCACCACTCTTGCTTTTCCTAGAACATGCCAGATTGTTCTGGGGTCAGGGCCTTGGCTCCTCCTTGTATCTGGGCCCCTCTTTATATGACTCACTCCCTCATCCCTCACTTCCTTCCGATCTGGGTTCAGACTCCCCTCAGAGAGGCCTCCCCCAGGGATCAGGCCCCTGCCCATCTCTCTGACCTCACCTCTGACCCCTGTGCTCGGTATCTGTGTACCGCACAGAGGGCCGTGCCAGGATTTGACCTCATTGCAGGCTGGCCCCCAAGCCTGTGCTCCCACCACTGCACTGGGCGGCCGTGGGACTGTGTAGATGGTATGTGCTCCTGGTCTGCTCATGTCTGCCCCTTGGAAGTCATTTGCTTTTGCTTTGTCCCTCGGGATGCCAGAAGCATTCTCTCTTTTATCTTTGAAGTTGAGGAGTTTGAGCAGAGTCTGTCTCACTGTTAAATGTTCCTTATCACATTTTCCTGGGAACACGTTGTGTTCTTTCAAGGTGCAAATGTAGCTCATCTTTGTTTCAGGTCTGTTCTCTTACATTTTTTATTGCTTTTTCTGTTCCATTTTTTTGGGTTCCCTACTACAGCGACACAAATTATCCTTATGTTGGATTGTCTTTGTCTCTCTTCCAATGCTGTTAGCTTTGCTCTAATTGCTTTAGCTCTTGTTTTTTCCATCTGCATTCACTGTTTGTCTGATTTGATTTTCAGCTATGTATATTCTATTTCTGGCTGTTTGTGAATGTATTCATTAGTTCTGTAATGGTGTGTTTTAGTCTGCAGTTTGTCTGGTTGGGAATTTGTCCCTTTCATATTACGGTCTTTTATCATCTCATCTTTGACTTCTTAATGAGAACGCGTTCTTACAAAGTCATGAGGAATTTCCTTCTCTTCCTTGCAGTGTGTTCTCTTCTTGGTGGGAGACTTTGCCTTTCCTGAGCCGTCTCCATCCCTGTTCCTTCCCCCGCCCCACCTTTTGGCCATAATGTGTTTGCAGAGTTACCATATTGTTTCTAGATACTCTGTTTGCTTTGGCACAGTGGGGGAGTTCTTGGCTTTTTCTTCCTGCTTCTCTTGCCATCCTTTCTCACTGCTGTCTCCTCTGGGCTCTCATGGGCCCAATATTGTGTGGTCAGCAAGAAGTTGCACACTGGGGGAGCTGCACCCTGGGGTAGTCTTTGGCAGTATCTGGATTTCTTCTCTCTGTCCTAAGAATTGTGTTAAATGTCTTATACCAGGGCGCCTGGGCAGCTCAGTCCGTTAAGCATACAACTCTTGGTTTCAGCTCAGGTCATGATCTCACAGTTGTGAGATTGAGCCCCGCGTTGGGCTCTGTGCTGACAGCGTGGAGCCTCCTTGGGATCCTCTCTCTCCCTCTCTCTGCCTCCCTGCCCGCGCAGCGTGCGCTCTCTGTCTCTGTCTCTCAAAGTAGATAAATTAAAAAAAAAAAAAAAAGTCTTACACCAACACCAAGGTTCACTCTAGCTGCTTGAGGGACATCTGTGCCATTCCTGTAGGGAGGCACGAAGGGTGCACCTCGGGCTCTGGGGTGCTCCCTGGGTCTGTGTATATCCAGGAGCAGGCGAGCCCCCGCCCGCTGTGCTGGGCACCTCCCAGCAGGAGGTTCTGTGGTCCCTGGGTCTAAAAGGAAAAGTGACGGACTTCCACCCAGTTGTTTCTCTCCAGCTTATTGGCTAAGGTCTCTGGGTATTTGTGGCTCCCCAGCATGGCTTCTGGGGGTGGGGCAAGAGCTCCCTGAAGCTGCCGGGCAGGTTTTATGTCCCTTTCCTTTGTTTGATGGAGTCTTCCCTTCACCCCTCCTCCCACCTTTGTTTCTCCATTGTTTTATTAGAGATTGGGAGAGATCAAGTCCATGGGAGGGTGTAAGCAGCCATTTGACGCTAATTCACTAGTCCGTGTGGACTTGATCTTGTGATGTGGTGTGTGACGCAGTGGTCATAGGAAGCAAGTCCCAGCCCCGTCCCCCATACTTGCTCCGGCTGTTCACAGCTGCTCATTCGAGGTAAATGCCAGGCTCCGAGAAGGGAGTTCCAGTGGGCCCCGGACTGGAAGAACAGTATTCAGTCTTCCCATTGTAGTTTTTCCCTGGTTAGTGTTTAGACACAGAGAGGTGACTGAATTTGTTGGAATTTTTCTTGTCACCGGGTGTGTTACTTTTTTAGCCAGTCCCCAGGGTTGTTTGTGGGATAGAGGTTTAGTCCCTGCTGCTTGCCCACTGCTTCCCCGTGACTTTGAACCCCTGTCGTCCAAAGCCAGGGTCAGTGTAGGGTGGGGGCCCAGGCTACCGCTGGGGAGGTTGCTGGGACAGGTGGGACCTCCATCTGCATCTGCGCGTCTCTTTCTGGGCATTCCAGCAGTGCGCGCTCGCTGGGGCTCTGCGGCCCTTCCCTGCAGGGCCCGGGGAAACCCTGCAGCCTGTTACCGGCCTTTCCGTGTAGGGCACTAGTGGTATTCCAGGCCCTTCCGTTTGCCCCCCAGCAAACTGCACTTGAGCCAGCCTGGCTCCGCCCGAGGTCCTGTTGTTCTGACCTTGAAGACTTCCTCAGGCTGTTGGGGAACCCCGTGTGCCGACCTCGCTGGCGGGTCCGTCCTGCGCCCCCGTATCTGAGCAGGGCAGAGCTGGGCGAGCGGTCTGCCATCTGCCAGTCTCTCAGGGTGCCTCAGCCGCTGCTGGCACCCGGATCTGCCGGCACCGATAGGGGGGTTTCCCTTCTGTTTTCTGTTTTGTTGGCCATTTTGGTGGGCTCAGACGCCATCGCTGGGAACAAGAAGGCCATCAGGCATGCAGATGGGTGGCCTACGCTAGTGAGAGGCACGATGAGGGAAACAAAGTGAGCTGGCTCCTAGGCAGAGTTCGCTCATCCATTACTGGAGACCTCCTTTCTGCCCCTTTTTTCCCCAGACGCATATTGCTTCTGTTGAAAATTTATTTTGGCAGATGTTCCGTTCTTCACCAAAAGCAGCCAACATTCCGATAAAAGTCTGTCAGACTTAAAGTATACAAAGGTAAGAAGCAAACAGTATCAACAGAGAGCTGGGGGAAGAAGTAGCTGTGGGAATGTACTGCTGGGGACCAGTGGGAGTGCGTGTGCAGACTGGATATTGTCGGGGCGCCTGGCGGGCTCAGTCGGTTAAGCGTCCGACCTCAGCTCGGGTCATGATCTCGCAGTTCGTGGGTTTGAGCCCCACGTCGCGCTCTGTGCTGACAGTTCGGAGTCTGGAACCTGCTTCAGATTCTGTGTCTCCCGCTCTCGCTGCCCCTCTCGCTCTGTCAATCTCTCTCTCGTAAATAAATAAACATTAAAAAAATTTTTTTGTTAAAGACTAGATATTTGTCATGGGGGCACTGGAGGCCCAGGGTCCAGCCACTCGTGCAGAGGCTCACCGTGAGCACCCTGCAGCATGTAGGAGCAGAGGCACTGGGGAGCACAGTGGAAGAGAAGTTGCTAGACGCGGAAGCTGGAGAATGGAGAGCAAATTCACACAATACGGGCTTTCCAGGGGAAGAGACAAGATAGCAGAAACATCAGTAACGAGGATTGAGTTCTTGGTTTTCTCTCGTCCTTAGCTCCCTATACGGTTGCCTTCATGGGGACAGCCGCTGGTGAAGCCACCCTGCTTGGGTTTCGGTCGTGATCCACCAGCTCTACCATCTCGGACCCTCTTCTCCCCCCGCCGCCAGCAGCCTCACATCCTCAGGTCATAGTGTTGCCATTTCGTCCGTATTCTGGAGTTCTTCCCCTCCCTCCCGGGGTCTCCCCTTTCACAACACTCCTCAGAATTGCTGATTTCGGGACCGTCTGCCTAGAAGGTGGTTGCGCCAGGAGAAAGAGGAGAAACGGACGCAGGCAGAAAGCTCGTCTTTTTGCCGTAGCACCCCCGGTCCTAGCACAGCTCATCCGCAGTACCTAGAAGGTGCTTGAAGGATGTTAGCTGCTGAGTGAGTGAGTGAGTTGGTGAGATGAAACATTCCCCCGTGCCACTCCCAGTGGTCTTGCTGTGATGCCTTCTGTTTAAAGCTTGCCCCTGCCTGCTAAGCAGTCCAGAGCGGAAGCAGTTTCTGCTGCCCTGCTTTACTCCTATCTAGTTCCAGACCATTGTCATCAACTCCAAAGGAAACCCTGTGGAAAACAGCCTGGCAGTTCCTCAAAAGGTTAAACACAGAATTGGCGTAGGACCCAGTATTTCCACTCTAGGTATAGACCCAAGAGAATTGAAAACATATACCCATGCAAAAACTTGTACACAAAATGTCGTAGCATCTAAAAGGTAGAAACAACCCGTGTGCTCATCAGCAGACGTATGGGGTACACAAAGTGTGGTGTCCCACACAACGGAAAGTTATTTGGCCCTCGAGGAGGAGTAAGTTCTGATACGTACTACAGCGTGGATGAACCTAGAAACCATGCTGAGTGGAAGGGTGGCCATATACTATATGGTTCCATCTACGTGAAGTGTCCAGAACAGGTAAATCCATAGAGACAGAAAGCAGATTAGTAGTTGCCGAGTGCCGGGAGTAAGGGGACCTGGGGGAATGATGCTGAATGGGTATGGGGTTTCCTCAGGGGGTGATGGAATGTTCTGGAACTAGATAGTGGTGATGGTTGCACAATACTGTGAATGTACTAAGCGCTGCTAATGGTAAGTTTTATGTTACGTGTGTTTTACCACAATGAAAAAAAAGATTGATCAGACACCTTCAGAATATTTAGCCAACACACGGCTAAATGCCTAGTCATTGGACTTTTTTTTTGGGGGGGGGGTCATTAAGCTTCTTGAACTAAATTCTTTCCGACCGTCATGGTTACCATGTCCTGGGCTTCAGAGATGGCATTCAGGTCAGCTTGGTCCAGTCTAGCATATATCATCCTTGGTTCCGTGCTGGCCTCTGTTCCTCAGGCAGCCAGCCAGCCAGCCAGCCAGGGTTGCTCGGGGACAGCTGCGGGTCCGGAGCCCCGCTTGGGCATCAGAAAACTTACCTTCACGATGTAGGGTAATAGGCAGAGCCAGCTGTCATTTTAGTGGGGTGTTATAAAAATGGGGATATAATTCACATACCATGAAATTTACCCATTTAACATGTACGATTCAGTGGCATTTAGTGCATTCAGTGTTCGGCAGGCATCACCTCTGTCTGGTCCCAGAACATTTGTATCACCCCTGCAGAACCCTGTACTCGAGGAGTCACTCCCTGTTACCCACTACTCCCGGCCCCTGCTAATGACCAATCTACTTTCTGTCTCTGGATTTGCCTGTTCTAAACATTTCATATGCGTGCAATTGTATAGTATTTGTCTTTTTGTGGCCGGCTTGTTTCACTCAGCACAGTGTCCCCAAGGTTCATCCATGGTGTATGTAGCCTGTGTCAGAATCTACTTTTTTAAGGCCGAATGACATTCCACGGTATGGCTAGACCACATCCTGCTGACCCATTCATCTGTCGGTGGACACGTGCGTCGCTTCTACCTTTTGGCTACTGTGAATCGTGCCGCTGTGGACACGGGTGTATAAATACCTCTTCAGGTCTCTGTTCTCAGCTCTCTTGGGTCCACACCTAGGGTGGAATGGCTGGGTCCCATGGGAACTCCGTGTTTGACCTTTCGAGGAGCTGCCCGACTGGTCTCCACGGCAGCAGCGTTTGTGGAGACCTGCTTTGCTCTCCCCGTGTGTGGTGGACTCGCGCTGTGAGGGGAGCTCTAGTGTGCGGGCCCGGGGGCCTTCACGTGGGGAAGGCTCTCCGTCTGACGGTCGGGAGCTGTATTTCGCTTAGCTGTTCAAAACATAGTTTCTCTTGCAGCTTCTGAAGACTGGGGTGTGAAAACAACGCACTGAATTCAGAGCCGCTGAACCTGAGGTTCTCCGGCTACAGCCTTTGAGCGGAACCCCATTGGCTCTTTGGCTCCCCAGACACCACTGAGACTGTCTTCCAGGGCCAGTTGGGTTTCTCTCCGATCTCTAAGGGGGCTGACGCTGGCGTCTCTAAGTGCCGCTGCCTGTATCGATCTGTGCAGAGAAGGCTCCTTGCTGCTGAGATTCTGCAGCTCAGACCGAAGGTAGGAAGGATTGGAGGCAACCGAGTGAAGGACACCGCGGGACGGAAGCGGCCACCGCAGGAAGGCCGTCTCTGTCCCCTCTGCTCCCTGACCACCCGCCTGGGGAATCGCCACCGCCCGGCCCTCAGCGGTCGCGGCCTCCCTGTGGTTCTTGGGCTCCTTCTGCAACTCAGGGGAATGGGTGACTAGAAATAAAAGGTGCTGAGAAATGCTGTATCCTGACATTGGCCTCATGCGAACGTGACTGAGACTGGGCCGGGATGTTGCCAGGCCTCTGGAAGGTTCCCTGGAGCTCCCTTTGGAGGGGGCTGGATTCCAATTCAAGTGAAAAACACCTTTCAGCTGCTGCTCTCACCTGGCTCTGTAGCCTGCCCTTTTCTTTTTTCATCCGAAAGCCTCGGGGAGTGAGTAGTCCCTCCTCAGGCGCAGTTGTTGGGCCAGCTGTGCCTGCCAGCTGCCGGTCGCCTGCAGCCCTGTCACGTACAGGAGCCCGGGGTCACATGAGTGCCGGGTGCAGCTTCCCAGGGCTGCCTTCCGCAGGATTCCCGTAGGTCCCTTTCGTGACGAGCGCACAGGCGGCTCCGTCCATCCAACCCCTTGGGATACAGCGCTTTGGCTCGAAAACAAGATTCCTGAACTCTGAGTTGCCTTCGCTGGATCAAAGAAAACATTTGATCTGATGTTTGCGTTCTAGCAGCGAAATTACCAGATGATGCTTTATTACTCGAGCTTTTCGTGCTTAAGGTTAGCGAAGGCCTTTGTGTTTCAGTGCGATACGTGCATTTCTGCAAAACTCCCGTGTTCTACAGATGACACAGTAAGGAGAGTTGTTAACGGCACAGTGGGTGGGGGAGACCACGCCACACCCGTGGGATTTGGCAACCAGAGCTCGCCGCCCAAACCAGTGACGGTTCTGGTGAAAGCGCGCGCTCACAGACAGAACAGCAGGGCGCGCCGAGGTCTCCGTCGGCGTTGGCGCCCGGCCTGGCCGTCGGCCGACTCTCGCGGCGGGAACCGCAGGCCTGTGCTGCTTTCCTCGTGAGGCACCGATCCCACCGCCTTTGTAGGTCAGTGTTCCTTTGACGTTTAAAGTGGGGTCCTAGGCAAGGCTGCCTTCAGCAGAGATTCTCTTTTTAACACAGGAAACCGTCTTGCCCCCTTCTCTTCATTCACACTCACGGCTTCACCACACAGAGCACGACGCCGCGGGAACCGCCGTGGGCCTTGGAGCCACTAAGCGAAGGCCCTTCCCAGGGATTCCAGCCGGCCTCGAACGTGTTCGCGTGGTGTGAAGGTGTCCCCTTTGTTAGAAAGCTCGCGCGAAGCTGCTTCAGGACGTTGCTGTCAACCAGCACGCTTCCGGTGACGCGGGCGTCGTCCGCACCCCCCTTTTCAGCCGTGCTGCCCCGTCGGTGCCCGGTGTGTGCCCGGCACGGCCCGGTCAGTGCCCTCGAACACGAAGCCAGCGCCGTCCTCTGGGACTGGGAGCGGCTCGCGAGCTTCGTCGTGTGTGCCGCAGACACTTGCGAAGAGTCCGGGCCCACGGTCGCCCCGAATGCCCCTCCCTTTGGCCTCGTCCGGGTGTTTCCTGCTGAGCTGTGAGCCCTTCCTGCGGGACGGGGCGGCGCCGGGGCTCCTCACGCACGGCCTCTGCCGTGGCCAGCGGTGCTCAGTTTGGTCGCTTGTTAAGGGGGCGCCTGCCGGACTTCTCCATACAACAGGCCCCCCTACCTTCCTTCCCTTACTCTTTAAACTGTGTGTTCCTTGCTTTTTTACCAGCTTTCGAGTGCAGGTCACACTTTTTAAAGTGTCTTCTGTAGTACCTTTTAGAAGATGTTCGGTCCAGCATTTTTCCTAGTTTGCACAGGAGGAGACCTGCAGACCTGATGCTGATCCTTGGAAGCCTAGAGCCCGTCCTCCCCGTGTAGCCATCCTCCATCCCGCTGCCCCCGTAACCCTACCCTCCCTGTCACCATAGACTGTCATTGCCTGTGCTCCCAGACCCTCCCTGACCGCCCCAGCCTCGTCTCCTGACAGCCCAAACCCACCAGCGCTCAGCAGGCTACAGTAGCACCCAAACTCATCATTTATTCACTTACTCAGAGTGTGCCTGCTTTGGGTGCTAGGCTAGCCCATGCTCTTCAAAGCTGTTGGTCAAAGGGATACGGCCACCAAAAGAAGCATAGGTAGTACAGCATCGGGGTTGTGATTGTCAGCTGGCACTCCTGCGCCTGGCCCTGTGTGTCAAGTGGAGAGGCGACAGTTCAGAAGGCACACACCGTCACAGGGCAGGGGTGGCGGGGGTGGCCTACATGGTGGTGTATTCCACGTACACTGGGGTGCGTAGGGTGTTCTTGCTCATGGGATTAGGGGGGAGGGGGCAGGAGCAGGGAAGGCTTCTCAGAAGTGCCATCTTAACTGAGCCCAGAAGAGGATGGGAGAGGGGCCAGTCCACAGCCACTGGTTACACAGGGTAGGCGTCAATGGTCGCGCCTCCTCCTAGGGACGGGGCTGTTATCACTGGCTGCTATCACTGGCCTGTCCCCAGCCCCCCTTGCCAGCCGCTGGAGCTCCATCAGCCCTGAAAGCCAGCTCAGGCCTTCCTCCTCCGGGGAATGCCCATCTCTGGGCTTCCCCTGTGCCTGGAACAGCGAAGGCTGTCACTGGTTTTTTGTTACTTCTCTGTCCCCCTGACTGGACTGAGGGCTCTTGAAGACCGAAGAACGATGTTCGTTCTGCCCTGACGTCCCAGCCCCTGGAAGAGTCTGGCTCAGGGCAAGGGCGGTTGATGGACACATGTCAATTCAGCGTGACCTCAGATGAGCTCTCTTGTGTGGTTGGACTTCCTTTGCACCTGTAACACTGAAGAGTTGGATGGGTGGCTTTTCTGGGGATACTCTCAACTCCAGAATATATGAACTTGAGAACTAGGTGCCCGCTCAGTTCTCATACTTATCTCAAGGGACGATGAAGAGGGCTGTTTGGTGTCTGAAAAAGTGTGTGTTTCAACAAACTCTGTAAACCCTGGTGGGGAGGCCTTTGGGAGTTGGGGCACCCTAGGACTGAGCAGGTGGATTACCTGTTTTGCATTTTTACCTCCAGTCCACGCCCAATGGAATGGCCTCCAGGCTTCCTTGTGGGCTTTTGTCATTTGTTTTTGTAGAGAAGTAGCAGTCAAAATAAGGTGACCAACACCTGTGTGCACCTCACCGCACAGAATTGAAAATCACCATATTGTCATAGCTGCTTCACATAATTTTAATTTAAAAGATCTAAAATAGGGGCGCTGGGGTAGCTCAGTTGATTAAGTGTCTGAGTTCGGCTCAGGTCATGATCTCACGGTTTCTGAGTTGGAGCCCCTGCTTCGGGTTCTCTGCTGCTGGCACAGATCCTGGTTCAGATCCTCTGTCTCCCTCTCTCTCTGCCCCTCCCTGCTTGCAGGTGCATTCTCTCTCTCTCTCTCTCTCTCTCTCTCTCTCTCTTTCAAAAATAAACATTTTTCAAAAATAAAAGAACTAAAATATTACAGATAGAGTTAAAGGCCATTTCATTCCTCATCTTTGGTTGCTATTAAAAGTTCATTTATGGGGCGCCTGGGGGGCTCAGTCAGTTAAGTGTCCAACTCTTGATCTCTATCTCAGGGTCCTGAGTTCAAGCCCCCCATTGGGGCTGGGCGTGAAGCCTGCTTTAAAAAAAAAAGTTTGTTTATTATGCACTTACATAGGATAAAAGGTAAATTTTATGTTATAAATGTTTTATCACAATAAAAGGCTTTAAAAAAAAAAAAAACCCAAACAGTTCTCTTAGGCCCAAGTCAGAGTCTGGGGACAGCTGCGTCTCCCCTCTGTGACTAGTACCAAAGAGCTACGTTCTCCTCTCCTTGAACCTCCAACCGTCAAGGCGGCTATAACCGCCCCCTGATCCTGGCCCAGGATTCCCTGTCCTCAGTCAGTGGCACTACCATCCTCCTAGGCATTGGCCATGGTCCTTGATTCATCCCCTCCCCTCCCCCACACGAGCCTGTCTGTCAGCGCTGTCGCTCCACCTCCTGATCACATCCCAAATCCTCTGCTGTCTGCACCCTGGGCCACAAAAAGACACTGCAAGAGGCAGGCTTCTTGGGGCGCCTGGGTGGCCCAGTCAGTTGAGCATCCGACTTCGGCTTAGGTCATGATCACTCAGTTCATGGGTTCGAGCCCCAGGTCAGCGCTCTGCTGACAGCTCAGAGCCCAGAACCTGCTTCGGATTCTGTGTTTCCCTCTCTCTCTGTCCCTACCCTGCTACCCTGCTCACGCTCTGTCTCTAAAAAATGAACAAACATTAAAAAAAAAAAAAAAGACGCAGGCTTCTCCCGGGTCCTCCCTGCTTTCCTCTCTGGCCTCCCTGCAGTCCGCTCCGGCACAGAAATAGAGTGATCCTTTGAAGATAAGAGCCCTCGTCCCATCCCCCGCCCCAGTAGCAACCCGACAAAGCCCTCCACAGCTCTCTTGAGGCCTCTCTGCTGCCCAGAGACTTCTTCGGGAACATAGCCATATGACTTGCCCCCTTGCCTCCTATAGGCTTTTCTCTTTTTTGTCCCTCATTGTGTTCCAGTCAGTTTGTTCTTTCAGATACTCCCCGTGTCACAGCGTCATCTAGTGCAAGGAGCCCTTCCAGCCGGCCGCTGTGTCCTTTGACTTTCCCTTTCTCCTTCTAAGCACTCCCCTGCCTTTCCACCCCCACAGGCCGCCTCAGAACCACAACCACCCGCTTCTCCTGGGGGCCAGCCTGGTTCCCTCCATGGACACTGGGTGCGTTCCCCGCCGCTGGGGTGTCACATTGGGTCTTAGATATGTCCCACCAAGGATGTGCAGAGCACTGTGGTCAGAGATATTAGAAATAAATCTTTTCTCTGTGGTATGTTGTCAGTGGGATACACAGTTAAATTCATTTGTTTGTGTTTGTATTCAACATAGCAGCGTTTTGTCACCTTTTATTTTCATTTTCATTTTGGTTACGTATGCTCGTACATGACTCAGAGAGGTCTTACCTTACGCCTCCACCTTCCCTCACCCCCACCCGCCCCGGGGCTGGGAAGCGCTTCTTCCCTCGTGGCTCACACAACAGGCGGCCTGCGAGCTGCCGGTGGTCCGCAGGTGCTCTTCCTCCCCCCTCTCCGGCCGCCTGGCTCTCTGCGCCACAGGCATGGTGTCGTCCATTCCCCAGGTCCTTGCTGGCAGCTCTCTCGAGGTGTCTGCAGTATCGGGCCAGGAAAAACAATGCCATTACGAATAACATCCTACACCTATTGTTTTGCATTTCTGGGAGTGTGTCTTTAGGGTAGAGTTCTAGAAGGGATTGCCATTGGTGGCACTGACACCCTTGATTGTGTCTAAGAGGCATTCCTGGGACATGTGCTTTGTACTTGACCTCATGTTGGTTAAACTATTTGGGGCATATAAGGGAGCATCCTCAAGAAGCCAGACCTTTCCCACGAGTGCAGTGCTGGCCTCTGATCCAGGCCTTCAGCGGCGCCCCTGTAGACTATGCAGCAGTGACTGTCCCGGTCCGTCCGCCGCTCTGCTGCTGGCAAGCTCCCCTTCTCCCCTCTGCGATGGTGGGCTGCATGCAGGCCACGCCCAGCTTCCCAGAAGCTGAGCCTGTGAAAATGGAAAACTAAGCTCTGTGCTGCAACAGGCTAGGGACCTCACTTTTCAGCAAGAAAAAGTCTCCTACGGGCCCTGGGCTGAATGAGGGTGACCGTGAGAGCCAGGCTCGGAGCCCTGAACTACTAGAGGAAGACCCAGGATGGGGAGGAGCCAGGGCCGAGCCTGTCTCGCCACCCCTGACCTGAGCTGTTCAGAAAAGGTGCCGAGTCCTGATGCTAACGTGACTTTGGCAACTTACGCACATCAGTTGAGTGTGGTTTCCAGTACACACCACAGTGCCCTCACTGGAGTCTCCCAGTGTGAACAAGGGGGGGCATTGCTTGGGGTAGACCGGCCATGAGGCAGTGACCAGTGCTGACACAAGCCATGTGGGACAGGGCAGCTCTAGGGCTGAGATACTGAGGACAGGAATAGTCTAATTCTCTTCTCAAACGAATTGCTGAGAGACCAGCAGACGGCCGATTCCGAGCCCACAATTCCTCCCAGGTCTCCCCGACCTGGGTCGTATTCCTGCCCTCGGAGCCCCGCCCGAGAACATCGTGGCCACGCTCCGATTCCAGCGTCCACACACACAAGGAAGGGACCGTGCCAGGTGGAGCCGAAGTATAGGGGAGGAGCTGCTCTGTCAGGGTGAAAAAGTGGAGAGGCGCCTGCCCTGGAGCGGGGAGGGTGCTCTTCTGCGCCTGTCTTCGTGCTCCCCTTCTGGTGGTCGTTGGTTGAGGCTGAGGTGGTCATGTGTTGTAAGGGACTCTCTGCTGATAAAGGGTTCCCGGACCCAGGATGGCTTCTCTTCTCACCCCAGAACCCGGCAGTGGTTTCTGATTGCCCAAGTTGGCCACTCTTTATTATAGTGCCTTTGTGACTTCTCTCCCTCTGGGGTGTTGGTACCCATTGTCAGGATGAGGAAGCTGAGGCACAGGTTGTTGAGGTCACTCGCTCAGGTCCATGTTTAGAAATTGCAAAGTCAGGACTTGAGCTCAGGTTGGCTGGCTCCAAACCCGCGTGTTCTGTCCACGGCACTGTGCTGTGCACCGTGCCCCCAGTGGGTAGCGCTAGGCTGTGCTGCCATCAGTGAGTCGTCCTGTGCCCCGTAACAGCTTTTTGTCAAGCACACATTGGCGAAAACGTAAAATACAGAAGCCATAGTAACACCCAAGCCCAGCCTTCATGAAGAGGAGCCCGGCCCACGTTTTGGGGGTGGGCAGCTCCCTCTCCAGCAGCCAAGGGCCGCTGGTCAGCCAGCAAGCCCAGAGGCTCTTGGGCACAGCTTGTAAAGTGGTCTCTTCCAAGGCACTGTACCAAGAAGCCACATGGTGTTTCTATCCGGAAAAATGCCACCTGTATAGGCTGTTCACTGTCCTGCATACGAGGGGTGTGGCTTGGGGCAGGGGGACTCGGAGTGGTCACAGGCAGGTGGGGCAAAGCCCAAAGCCCCTAAGGAAATCTGTGAAGGGGAGAGGCATCGAGGTCTGAGCGAGGGGCAGCCGGCCAGCCCGGTGTCTCAGAGCCCTACCCGGGCCGGGGTGCTCCAAGCCTGCCACTGCTCACTTTCTCTGCAAACTGGTGTGTGTTCCCCGTGATACTTACATGCTTATTTAACACTTCAGGGAAGAAAAGTCAGAAGACCAGGATCTCCAGGGCCTCAAGGACAAACCCCTGAAGTTTAAAAAGGTGAAGAAGGATAAGAAAGAAGACAAAGAGGGCAAGCATGAGCCCCTGCAGCCACCGGCCCACCACTCTGCTGAGCCAGCAGAGGCAGGCAAAGCGGAGACCTCAGAAGGGCCAGGCACGGCCCCAGCCGTCCCGGAAGCTTCTGCCTCCCCTAAACAGCGGCGCTCCATCATTCGTGACCGGGGACCCATGTATGACGACCCCACTCTGCCTGAAGGTTGGACCCGAAAGCTTAAGCAAAGGAAGTCCGGCCGCTCCGCTGGGAAGTATGATGTGTATTTGATCAAGTAAGTAAGGGCGGCTCCCGTATCTGCAGAGCAGGGAAGGCTGGGTAGGCAGGAGGTCGGGGACAGGTGCTACGAGGCTAACGGGGACCTCTTAGAGCCCCAGCTCTTTGTTGCTGGTTGATCAGGAAAATGTGTGTGCATAAGCCTGTTGTGGGTCTGGGGGCACGTCCCTAATGGACACCACCTGCAGGCCCAACCAGGTAGGTTTGGAATGATTGTGTCCAGAGATCACTGCCCTGAGTGAGACATGCACAGAGTAGCAGGGCATGACTCTACCCCAGCAGCCCTTGAGGTCTCGTCTGGAGACGGCCTAGCAGTAGGCCCTGCCCAGGGCCACAGTGAGGGTCAGAGTTCACGGGGCTCGGTCCGCTCTGTGGATCACATTGGGAAAGGTGGGCTCTCTGACAGGACCTCCGGGGAGAGACACAAATGAGCACCATGTGCCTTTCCAGCTGTCCTTCGTGCATGAGCCCAGCGTTGGGCTGGTCGTTGGGCATTTTCTGTTGAGACAGAGTAATTCCAAGCCAGAGCTTCAGAGGAAGACCGAATAAGTAGTACATTTCAGTTCTGGCCCTTAGACGATCCAGAAAAGGTTAGCAGTCTTTGAAGGACATTTGCAGACAACCTCGTTTGATCCCAACAACTCTGAGAAGGTTGAGCAAAGCATTATCCCATTGACAGATGAGGAAACTGATCCCAGAGAGGCTAAGCAGCACGCCCAGGTTCAGACAGAGGAGCGTTCTCCTTACCGACTACGCCCGGGCCCCGGCCGGCAAAACGGGCCCCGGCCCTGCGTCTCGAGAGGGTCCCTAGGGCGGGCCCCTTTGGGGGCCAGAGGAGGGGCCTTGGTGGCAGCCAGACCCTCAGGCGCATCCAGGCAAGAGCTAGAGAGCAGCCTGCACCGAGCTGTTCTGTCATTGGAGCGCGCCCTGACAGTGCCCACAGCCACCCGGCGACCCGCCCGCATCATGTGTGACTGTGGCCGCGCCCCTCTGCTTTAGCCCAGTTTGGCTCATCTCTAATGTGAGGGGACTCTCGCTCAGTAGTACCATCAGGCGGGTCCTAGCTGCAGAGCGTCCTGTCGGAGAGTTCACCACCTCCTGCTCTGCCCCATATTTGACATTACCGGGGAAACTTCTAATCGTTCTTTGTGTCTCTCCATTTGTTCCCACAGTCCCCAGGGAAAAGCCTTTCGCTCTAAAGTGGAGTTGATTGCGTACTTCGAAAAGGTAGGCGACACCTCCCTGGACCCTAATGATTTTGACTTCACGGTAACTGGGAGAGGGAGCCCCTCCCGGCGAGAGCAGAAACCACCTAAGAAGCCCAAATCTCCCAAAGCTCCAGGGACTGGCAGAGGCCGGGGACGCCCCAAGGGCAGCGGCAGTGCGAGACCCAAGGCGGCAGCGGCAGAGGGTGTGCAGGTGAAAAGGGTCCTGGAGAAAAGTCCCGGGAAGCTGCTGGTCAAGATGCCTTTTCAACCTTCGCCGGGGGGCAAGGCCGAAGGGGGCGGGGCCACCACATCAGCCCCGGTCATGGTTATCAAACGGCCCGGCCGGAAGCGAAAAGCCGAGGCCGACCCCCAGGCCATCCCCAAGAAGCGGGGCCGAAAGCCAGGCAGTGTGGTGGCAGCCGCTGCCGCGGAGGCCAAGAAGAAAGCGGTGAAGGAGTCTTCCATCCGGTCCGTGCAGGAGACCGTGCTCCCCATCAAGAAGCGCAAGACCCGGGAGGCCGTCAGCATTGAGGTGAAGGAGGTGGTGAAGCCCCTGCTCGTGTCCTCCCTCGGCGAGAAGAGCGGAAAGGGACTGAAGACCTGCAAGAGCCCCGGGCGGAAAAGCAAGGAGGGCAGCCCCAAGGGGCGCGGCGGCAGTGCCTCCTCACCCCCCAAGAAGGAGCACCACCACCACCACCACCACTCGGAGCCCCCGAAGGCGCCCGCACCGCTGCTTCCGCCCCCGCCCCCGCCCCCGCCCGAGCCCCAGAGCTCCGAGGACCCCGCCAGCCCCCCTGAGCCCCAGGACTTGAGCAGCAGCGTCTGCAAAGAGGAGAAGATGCCGAGAGGAGGCTCGCTGGAGAGCGACGGCTGCCCCAAGGAGCCAGCTAAGACTCAGCCCGCGGTCGCGACCGCTGCCACGGCTGCAGAAAAGTACAAACACCGAGGGGAGGGAGAGCGCAAAGACATTGTCTCGTCCTCCATGCCGAGGCCAAACAGAGAGGAGCCTGTGGACAGCCGGACGCCCGTGACCGAGAGAGTTAGCTGACTTTACACAGAGCGGATTGCAAAGCAAACCAACAAGAATAAAGGCAGCTGTTGTCTCTTCTCCTTATGGGTAGGGCTCTGACAAAGCTTCCCGATTAACTGAAATAAAAAATATTTTTTTTTCTTTCAGTAAACTTAGAGTTTCGTGGCTTCAGGGTGGGAGTAGTTGGAGCATTGGGATGTTTTTCTTACCGACAAGCACAGTCAGGTTGAAGACCTAACCAGGGCCAGAAGTAGCTTTGCACTTTTCTAAACTAGGCTCCTTCAACAAGGCTTGCTGCAGATACTACTGACCAGACAAGCTGTTGACCAGGCTTCTTAGGGTGTGCCTGCACCTCCCCTCCCACCCAGACCTCCCCCCTGTGTGGTCATTAGGGACAGAGAGTGCTTGAGAGGACACGCCCGTTTTCGGTGCCGTTGGTGCCCCAGTCTGCCCTCTCCTCTCCCCCTCCCCTGCCCCACCCCTGTCCCCCCAGGTCCCCCACCCACAATGGGACAAGGAGGTGTGAGGCAGGAGAGACCGTTGGACTCTTTAGAGAAAAAGACGGAGATGGCCAGCGGCTACAGCCTGTGTGAACTCACCCATGGTGGCACAAATCTGGCCCCACGCCAGCCCCAACCCAAAACCGACTAGGACATTTCACGGACAGGAAAGTAAGCACCTGTTCGCTCCAGTTGTGGCCTGGCTAGGAGGGAGTCAGTCCTTGAGCTGCTGGGTGTAGATTGGCCTGAGCCAGAGAAGAGGACGGCCCAGGGCCGTTCTCCAGTGGGTGGCGCTAGAGAGAGGCCGTGGAAGCAGCAGGACAAGGCCGCGGGCAGGCTGGCCCCGGCTCCCCGGGTGGCAGAGAGCAGTGGGGCCGATGGAATTCCTAGTCGCTCCGAGCAGTCTGTGACTGGTAGATTGAGGCCTAGGGGACAGGTTGGGGGGCCAGGGGAAAGGAGGGGAAAACGTTCTTCCAAAACTTTCCAATTCTACTCCTTTAGGGACAGCTTAGAACTATTTGCACTATTGAGTCTTCATGTTCCCACTTCAAAACAAACATGCTCTGAGAGCAACCTGGCTTGAATTGGTGACACTTTGTCCCTCAAGCCACCAGACATGACGGTGTTTAGAACTACCTGGATCTGTATATACCTGCGCTTGTTTTAAAGTGGGCTCAGCACATAGGGTTCCCACGAAGCTCCGAAACTCTAAGTGTTTGCTGCAATTTTATAAGGACTTCCTGATTGGTTTCTTTTCTGTCCTTCCATTTCTGCCTTCTTCCATTCACCCTTTCATTTCTTCCCTCATTTCATCCCTTCTGTGCCAGGCACCCACAGTTCCCAACTTTACTTGAGCTGATGCTGGTCAGCTCAGGGCCCCACATCTCACCCTGCCCTTGGCCTTCCCACTGCCAGCCCCAGCCCCTTCCGCACCCTGTTCTGAGCCCTGAAGAAGCCCCGGGCTCTGCCGAGTCCACCTGGCCCTAGCACCTTGGTTTCTCTGCAGGGCAAGAGGGCAGCACGATCTTGCTCTCTTAGCGAGCTCCCTTCCCTGGTCAGACCCCCTGAATTCTGGGCCTTCTGAACCTTCTACTTGAGAGAAACGGGCAGGAGAAGTGGGGCGGATTTGGATTTAGGAGCCGAAGGTAGCACAGAGGCCCCCTTGGCCTGCCAGAGTCATTGAGTAACCCAGGCGCGACCTGGGCCTCTGCCGGGCCCAGCTAGCACAGTGCAGTGCAGCGAGGCAGCAGGTGGGGAGGAGTGTAGATGCCCCAAGGCCGGGCTGGGGCCAGCGCCTTGGCCCCGGGCCCCTCTGCTCCTGCTCTAAATTACCCATGAGCTCTCTTCTGATGGGAAAGCTGCGGCTTTTGCTTGTGGGAGACTGGGGGGGCGGGGGGTGGCCAGTGCGCTCCGTGTTCCCGCCTCTGTGCCGGGGCTGTGGTGCGGGGGCTTGGAGGCTCGGCTTTGCTGTGGGTGTTCCTTGATCAGTCTCCATTTAGGACCCCGTCCCCTCATTCTCTGTTCAGGAAGTCCTTATCTAGCTGCATATCTTCATCATATTGGTATATCCTTTTCTGTGTTTACAGAGATGTCTCTTATATCTAAATCTGTCCAACTGAGAAGTACCTTATCAAAGTAGCAAATGAGACAGCAGTCTTATGCTTCCAGAAACACCCACAAGCACGTCCCATGCGAGCTGCTGCCATGAACTGTCAAGTGCGTGTTGTCTCGTGTATTTCAGTTGTTGTCCCCTGGCTTCCTTACTGCGTTGTAACCATGAAGGAGTGAAACATCCTAAAAACCGTCTAGCACTTCCTTGCCAGTCCTTAGTGATCAGGAACCATAGTTGACAGTTCCAATCAGTAGCTTAAGAAAAAATCACGTTTGTCTCTTCCAGAACGGTTAGAAGCAAGGGAGTTTTGCCCCCCATTCTGTTCACAGAATCATAGTTGGCCTTTGTAGCGTTTTTGTATCCATTTCCCTGTGCTGCAAAAGCAAGTCCCGCAACCAGACCCACTCTGCCGTCGACCCTCTGGGCTTCCCTTCTGACTCCTCCCCAGGAAGAGAAGGGGGGTCGGAGGAGGAGGAGGCGAGTCCTTCAGGACCCCTCTTCCTTCCAGGACAAAAGGCTCCTGACCCCGAAGTAGCCTCGCACCCCTGGCACCCACGAAGGATGCCTGTCCACGCGAGGGCAGCGTCCGGCCAGCTTGTTGTGGGGATGCCGTCCGCTCTGGTCAGTTGGGTTTTTATGCATTACACTTAGTCCAGTGGGATGTGACTCCTGGAACCAGTGTCAAGGGCTGGCCTCCCCATCAGCTCGGTGCCATCTGGTCCTGGGGAGACGAGTGTGGGGCCTGCCACACACCCCCCCTTCACCCAGGACCGTCCAGGGGCTGACTGGGCATTGGTGGTTGAGGGCACAGCGTTTCAAGTGTCATTTTCCTTCGGCCCGGCCCGACCTGCAGCCCCTCGCTCCCCAGCTGCTACTCCGTCTGGTTCCAAAGCCGCAGGCCGCACCTGAGGCTCCGCAGGGTTTTCTCTCCTTCTCCTGTTGCCTCCACATCCCCTCTTCTGCGCCTAAGAAAGGCACCACGAGTCAGTCACCATCAGGCAGGCCGCCTTGGTGGTTTGTTGCCCTGACAGGCAGGGGCCCTGCGGCTCCCACGCCAGCCCTGTCCTGGGTCAGGTTGGCAGGAGGTTGGAGGGAAAGCCAGGCCATGGGATTCTCACCAGCTGTGTCCAGCCCAGTTTGGGGGTGTGACCTCGATTTTGTGTGTACTTGGCCACCCTGAAGATTGGGGGCATCTTTTAGGGACTGTGTGAAGAATAGAGAAACTAACCAACAGCGTTCAGATACCTGTTTGTGGGGCTGGGTCACAGAGTCCCCTTCAGTCACCCCAACCCTCGTTCTAGTTGTTAGCTACTACCTCCTCTCCCAACAGAATGCCATAGGCCCTCGAGCTCTTCCCACAATGCCCAGCCCAGCTCCACCCTGCCCTGCACATTGGTGGGCCTGCCCTAACCAGTGGAATTGCTGGCCTTGACACTGTAGTGAAGCAGCGCACTGAGCCACAGCCAGGCTCTGAGACAGCTCCCTTCTGCCGCTGCTGTATTCCCACATCAGAAGGCACAGGAGACACCTAGAAATGCCCCGTTCCCCAAGTCCATCAGTGCCAAACTACCCAAGGACCCCAGCCCCTCAACTGCCTGGAAGGTGAGAGCAGAGCCGTGGTGGTGGCCCGGGCACCCTGGCCACAGCCGGCACCTGGCTTCTACTCCTGAGACCCCATGCAAGTGCGGGCAACAGTCAGTCCAAGGGCACCATTCCAGGCTAGAGGCCACCAACGGTGGCCCTAGGACCTGGGGCAGCCCCAACTTGTCACCTGCTCCTCTGCCCAGCTTTTCACCGCTGTGACAGGGGTTGTGAAAGAGGATACTAGCCCGAAACAACTGCCATGTTTGGAGGGGAAGGAGTTTCTTTAGCTGACAGGACCTCTGCATTTAAGTAACTTTTGATAAAGCAGCTGAAGCGCAGGAAGGAGCACAAGGTAGGAACTGAATTCACCAGGTGGGGCCGACTGGGTCTTGCAGGGCCCGGGAGAGCCTGGCAGCCGAACTCCGTGCCCCCTTTCCAGAGCATTCCCACCCGGCTCTCTGGGCTGATGGAGCCAGAGAAGGTCACAGGGGCCGGTTCTCGGAGAAGCGTTTTGTGCACTCGCTCCTAGCCAGTGTCACCCCGAATCGTTTCCTGATGGGAGCTTCACGCACAGATTCTAGGACTGATGGCCCAGACCTCAGGAAGCAAGCTGTGTCCGGAGCCCCGCGGGCCTTTGCCCAGCCAGTTCCCCGAGTCCTGGCTCATGGTGTTGGGGGGGGGGGGGAGGGTGGGCAAGCATGGCAGCGTCGCCCAGCCTGTGGTAGAAGCCCTGCTCCTGTGCCCCCGCGGCCCCACCGTGTCGCGTTCCTGATCTTACTCTGTTCTCTGTAAGGGCCCCCCCTTGCTCTCTTCATCAGTAAACTCGTCCACTCTGGAGGGGTTTGTTGAGTCTCCATTTTTGCGTCTTTCTCTTTCAGATACTCTATCAATCTTTAGAAAAGGCATAGTCTAATTGTTATAAATCGCTAGGATACTGCCTCCCCCTGAGTCTGAAGTTACATATTAAACGGGAGGGGAAAAAAGTGAACACCGAAACTTGTTCTTGACAATTCAGAAGGAAAACCTAGAAAACACTTGGCAGAAAATTACATTTCAATGTTGCTGAATGAATAAGAGTAAGCTTTTGCAAAACTGCTGATCCAAGAATACTTGGAGCTTGGCCTGACATGTGGTGGCGGCCGCAGAAGAGGGGAGTCCAGCCTGAAGCTGCCGGGTCTGAGACTCGGGGCCGTCCTGGCATCGGAGAGCCCCCTGTCCTGTGGGGCCGCCCGCCCGGTCCCAGACCTGTAGGAGCCTGGCGCTTGGTATGGGAAGCAGTGTGTCACCAGTGACTCCAGAGGCCTGCGACGTGCTCCCCACCGAGCACCACCTGTACCTTGCTCCTTTCTCATCTCAACAGGGCCTTCCCCAAGTGCTGATTTTTCAGGAAAACGGCAGTTCTAACTAGGGCCCAGGCAACTAGGAAGGTGAGGGCGAGGTGTCCCTTTCGGCCTCAGCCTGTCCCCTGAGGACATTCCCGCGCTCTGCTCTCCCTGGGGCCCAGGGCCTAGGTGAAGTGGTGCTCCCTTCCGCGCTCAGAGGTGAAGACGGAGGCCTGAGCGTCCATTGTGCTGCGTGTCCCCTTCGCCCCTCACCAGCGAGAGCCCCTGGGCCAGAGGGACAGCAGGCACGAGAGGTGCCAGGCAGAACCGAGACCCTCCCAGAGGAAAGTCGAGCCATGGAGTTTGAGAGCATTCGGGAAACCTGCAAAACTGCCTTTGCTCCCCAGGCCCCTCCTAGCTTCCCTTCTCTCAGGTCCTCGGCAGCAAGAGACAATGAGATGGAAAGGCCAAGAGGTTTGGCTCCTGCCCACTGGTAGTCCCTCTCCCTCAGTGTTTGTGTGTCCAGTGACAGAGCTGTTCTTCCTGGTGACCCTTGATTATATCCAGTATCTTATAGACTATACGCATAGGCCTGCTTGGTCTCTATCCTGGGCTTTTGTTTTGCTTTTTAGCTTCGCTTTTAGTTTTTCTGTCCCTTTTATTTAATGCACCAACTAGACACACAGAGCAGTTGAATTTTTATATATATATCTGTATATTGCACAATTATAAACTCATTTTGCTTGTGGCTACACACACACACACACACACACACACAAAAAAAAAAAAAGACCTGTTAAAATTATACCTGTTGCTTAATTACAATATTTCTGATAACCATAGCATAGGACAAGGGAAAATAAAAAACAAAAAAAACAAAAAACAAAAAAAACAACAAAAAAAAGAAAAAAACTACAAATCTGTCTGCTGGTCACTTCTTCTGTCCAAGCAGATCCGTGGTCTTTTCTCGCTTCTTTCAAGGGCTTCCCTGTGCCAAGCTAAGGAGGCTCCAGGCAGCATCCGGGTTTTGCACTGTTTCTCCCATACTTGTGAGAGAGGTCCCAGGACGCCGGCGCGAGACCGTTGGGTTCGCCTCGGCGGGTGGGTGCGAGAGCGCTTCCTTGTCCCCGGCAAAGTCTGGAATGTAGTTGGCACCACCTGGCCCCCCTTCGACATCTGGGTGGGGCAGCTGGGGTGGGGGGTGGGGGGAGGGATGGCCTGACCCCACCCCCGCCCCTCCCGGTGACGGTGACGCGGCGTAAGGGGGGGGAAGGGGGGTCAGCTCAATAGGCCTCCCCACCAGCAGGGCTTCCACTTTGCCGAGGCTGGAGGGGAACTGGGAGGCCTGTCACATCTCTGAATGTGTGAGCTTGCACCAGGTAGAGCACCAGGGACCCCAGAGCCACATACGAGAATCCACTGGGTCCCCTCTAGGAGGTGGCAAAGACTCTAGAAACATCCCTTTCTCTTCTCCCCCATCCTACGAGTAACTGCATTTGCTTTTGTAATTCTTAACGAGCAATATCTGCTAGAGTTTAGCCGTAACAGTTCTTTTTGATCGTTTTTTTAAGTAATTGAAAAACACCAAAAAAAAAAAAAAACCCACAAAAAAACAAAACCCAGAAACTTGTTCTTCCAAAGCAGAGAGCATTATAATCACCAGGGCCAAAAGCTTCCCTCCCTGCATCAGTACTTCTTCTGAGGCCTGAACCAAAAGAGAAACGCTCAGAAGGCCTTCGGGTGGCCAGGCTAGCCGTGGGCCCCTCGGAGGACCTGGGCCGGCGCAGCCTCTGGGCCCAGCGTGGGGCCCGCCGCAGCCTGCGTTCAGTATTAGCAGTGGGTCACAGCGTCCTTCCCCACCCAGCCCGGGACGAGGCGAGGAGGCCGTTGCCGCTGATGTTTGCCACTAACAGGTGGGTGTCCACGTGGGTCCACGCACGTGCTTTCTGACTGAAACCTGAAATCCGCGCCCGAGTTAGCCTCACCCGGTGACCTCTCGCCCGCCTGGACGGAGCAGGGCCCACCCAGTTGAGTGTCTCTGGGGAGCTGGACGGTGGCGTGCAAAAGGCTTGCAGAACTTGAAGCCTGCTCCTTCCCTTGCTACCAAGGCCTCTTTTCCGTTTGATTTGTCACTGCTTCAATCAATAACGGCCGCTCCAGAGTCAGTAGTTGATGAATATATGACCAAATATCACCAGGACTGTTACTCAATGTGTGCCGAGCCCTTTCCTCGCGCTGGGCTCCCGTGTACCCGGACACTGTAACGTGTGCTGTGTTTGCTCTCCCCCCTCCTCCTTCACCCTCCCATCCTTCTGGGGTTTTTCTGTTTGGGTTTGGTTTGGTTTTTATTTCTCCTTTTGTGTTCCAAACACGAGGTTCTCTCTACTGGTCCTCTTAACTGTGGTGTTGAGGCTTATATTTGTGTAATTTTTGGTGGGTGAAAGGAAATTTGCTAAGTAAATCTCTTCTGTGTTTGAACTGAAGTCTGTATTGTAACCATGTTTAAAGTAATTGTTCCAGAGACAAATGCTTCTAGACACCTTTTCTTTACAAACAAAAGGATTTGGAGGGAGGGGATGGTGACCAAGATGAGAGGGGCTGTCCTTCTTCCCCAGGAGGGGAGATCTGAAGAGATGACCCCTGCCCAGATCAGCCAGAAGCCACCCAAGGAAGTTAAGCCTAAGCCAACGGACCAAATAGCTGATGTGTTGCCATTTTCGAAGTCAGAGTAAAACCAGGTTTCGTTCCACCCAGTGGATTCTGTTGCCTTTTTTTCCCCCTGAAATTATTAGCATCATCATTACTTTTAAGGACAGACGAGGCCGGCGTCCCTTTGAAGGGAGACAGGAGAGGTGTGAGCAGAGCAGGAGGAGGGTAGGGCAGGCCGGAGCAGCACAGCTCAGACGAAAGGTGGTCACCTCCCTGGACACCTCCGCTGTGGCCACAGAGTCAAGTGTGTGTTTGCAGGGCAGATGGCCACTCTCCACCCGATGCGGCTCTTCCTGGACGGGCCAGGTGGTGGCCATTACCATTCGGGACACCTCCCATCACATCCCACCCTGTCCCGAAGTCCACACCACTTAATGTGACCTCTAGATTCTTCAGCATCCCGGGTGATCTGATGATGGGGGAGGGGGTGCACTCTCTTCCCTGTCACCTGATCCCCAGCAAAATTTGGGCATGAGAAACCCCACTTCCCTTTCCTTGACAAAACCAGATCCTTCTGAGAAAAGCCGTTACCCACACCATTGTTCTGGGCTCACGGAACAGGGACAGATGTGTGCTCCCTTAGCACCCAGAGCACCCCCCCCAAGGCGAGGACAATGCTGACTGTCATGACTATTTGCACATGGGTTTAGTATCTGGAAGAACCAGGCAGGGTGGCTGCCCCCTCCTGAGTCACAGTGACACTGGTCGCCCTAGACAGCCGGAGCCCCGGCTGAGGGTGGGAGAGCGGTGTGTGGGGGGCAGGGAGCAGCCCGGGACAGACTTGGCTAGAGATGTCTCCAAAGCCCTCCATCACATTCACCTTTGCTTTTTGTGTTTTGGGACAATTACTTTAGAAAATAAGTAGGTCGTTTTAAAAACAAAAAATATTGATTGCTTTTTTGTAGTGTTCAAAAAAAGGTTCTTTGTGTATAGCCAAATGACTGAAAGCACTGATATATTTAAAAATAAAAGGCAATTTATTAAGGAAATTTGTACCATTTCAGTAAACCTGTCTGAATGTACCTGTATACGTTTCAAAAACACCCCCCCCCACTGAATCCCTGTAACCTATTTATTATATAAAGAGTTTGCCTTATAAATTTACATAAAAATGTCCGTTTGTGTCTTTTGTTGTAAAATCAAGTGATTTTTTCATAAGGTTCTTTTACTATTTGAAAAGATGGGCAGCACGCAGTTTTATTTTATTTTTGTAAGTTTTTTAATACGTGTGAAAGCAAAGAATACTCAGCATGCCTTTCTAAGTGACGCGTTTGCACCTTTTGTTGGGAAGTACTGTATCCTGTGCTGTTAGCATTCTCGATAAATCTCTCTGTGAAAGTGACTCAAGGTCTGGGCTTTCATTGTCAGCTCACAGGGCAGCACGCTGGTGTGTCTCCTGATTCCACCCGGCTGCCCCTGGGCACAGCCAGCCGCTGTCAGGACTGCCTGGGGAGGAAAGACCAGCCTCCTCCACACACCGCCTCCCCTTGGGCTCCAAGGCGACACCTTCCAGGCGCACCGCTCCTGCGTGTGATGGGAAGCTCTGGGGTGGCAGGCTGGGAAGGGCCTGGCGCGGGGGTGGCCCGCCGTGCCCCGGGGCCAGGGGCCAACTTCCCTGCTCCTGAGGGCCATGGCGGGGGCGCCTTCTCCGTGCGGGGCCTTTGGGGAGCACCCAGCCATCCCGCCCCCCAGCTCCGGCTCCTGTGCCTGCCGCCCCGGACCCTCCCAAGGTCTCTGCTGACCTGGCCCCCAGCCCAAAGGGGGCGCTGTCGTCACTGTGGGGTTTGCCGACCGTCTGCGTTCGCGAGCCGCCTGCGCGGCCACAGCTGTCCTCGGCTGGCTGTTGCCGGGCTGGACGGAACGACGGCTGCCAGCCCGGCTTCACATGCAAGTGTGGACACGGCTGCTAGAAGGTGCACTCGACTATGCTGGCCTTGAACGTTAGAACAGAGGGTTGACATGGAGCCTGCGCGCACGGAGCCTTTGTCGCAGGCCGAGCCGTCCCGGGAGCCGCTGTCCAGCAGCGAGCGAGGACGCGCACGCTGCTCTTCCCTCGGGCTCGGCGAGCGCGGGCCGGAGCCTCGCCGGCCCCGGAGTGCGCGGTCTCTCTAAAGGCTGCCCCCGCGAGGAGCCGCTGGGGCTCAGGGTGCGCCTGGCCACGGCTGCGGCTTCGGGGACGAGGCGCCCGTTGGAGGCGCGAGTCGGGAGGACAGCCTGGAGGGGAGCCCTCGGGGGGGCGGGACTGAGGGGGGGAGGGGGGGGTCCGGGAAGGAGACCCGGTGCCTTGCAAGCCCTCGTCCAACGGGAGAGAAGAGGAAGGCGCGGCTGCTGCCTGCCGGGGTCTTCCCCCATCTAGTGGGGGAGCCACACCTGTGCAGGGGCTCGGAAAGGCCGCCCCGGAGATGCCAGGCCCAGCAGGGGCCGCTGCCTGCAGGAGCTAGGGGCCTAGGGGCCCCCCGGGGAGGAGGGAGTGGCGAGACCAGTGGGCCTGCGGGGAAGAAGGGGACTCCCGAGACGTTCGGGGAAATGACCGAGGACAGCGGCTGCCGGAAGGGAGGAGCGCCAGAGAATCCAAAGAAGTCCATGGCTGCGGGGCACCGCGGGAAGGGGCAGGAGAGCCTAACGCGCTGAAGACTTCAAGGCGGCCGGGGGCCGAGCCTCGTGCCCTGGAGGGGCTGGACTCTGCCGTCCTCGCGGGGGGCGGGGGGACGCCAAGTGAGCCAGAGGCACGGCCACCAGAGGGCGGAGGGCCGGCGGAAGCTGGAGGCCTGTGTTCAAGGGGTGTAAACACGTTTTGCGGGCTCGTGGGAAGAAGCCAGCAGAGAAGGGCAAGTCGCGAACACCGCAAAGAGCTGGCGATGGCTGGGGCTGGGGCAGGGGCCCGAAGGCGCGGGAAGGATGGGATGCAGGGCAGAGAAGGTGGGCGACAATGCCCTGAGTTGGGCAGCCTGCCCTGCAGGCTTCCAGACGCTTCTCCCTGCACCCCGCCTCCCGGCCGGCTGACGGGACCCGGCGGGGGTCCTCTGCGTGGCCCGCATCCGCCCCCGCCCCGCCCGGATCCCCGACGACTCTGCACCGCCTCCCCCATAAGGCCAGAAGTTCCTGAGGGGACCTCCAGGTGACGCTCCCGAGGCCCGGCCCCGGCCCAGTCTGGCGCGTCCCGGGCCGTGCCTCGCCCTTCGTCCCACGGCTCGGAACCGCGTTCCTGCATCCCTCAGGCCCGCACTCAGGCGTCCCCTCCTCCGGGAAGCCCGCCTGGCCGCCTCGCCGGGCGAAGGGGCGCGGCCTCCGCGGGGAGACACCACGCGCGGCGCCCCCGTCTGGCCGAGGGTCGCTGCGGCTGCGGCGGCGGCGGCAGGCAAGATGGCGGCGGGCCCGGGCCCCGCCCCTTCCGCCCCGCCGGGCGCCGCACGAGGCCGGCTTAAAGGGGAAGTGAGTCAGTGTCCGCGGACCCGGCCGGCCAAGGCCCGCGCCCGCCGCGGCCCTGAGAGGCCCCAGGAGGCCCTGGCCCGGCGGCGGCGGCGGCGGCGGCGGCGGCCATGGCCGGTGGGCCGGGCCCGGGGGACCCCGCGGCCCCCGGCGCCCAGCACTTCTTGTACGAGGTGCCCCCCTGGGTCATGTGCCGCTTCTACAAAGTGATGGACGCCCTGGAGCCCGCCGACTGGTGCCAGTTCGGTGGGTGGCGGCGGGCTGGGGGAGGCTGGGGCGGGAGGCGCGCGGGCCCCGGGCTCCCGGGCTCCCGGGCCTGACGCCTCCCGCCCCGCAGCCGCCCTGATCGTGCGCGACCAGACCGAGCTGCGGCTGTGCGAGCGTTCCGGGCAGCGCACGGCCAGTGTCCTGTGGCCCTGGATCAACCGCAACGCCCGCGTGGCCGACCTCGTGCGCATCCTCACGCACCTGCAGCTGCTCCGCGCGCGAGACATCATCACGGCCTGTGAGCGAGCGGACCCGGGGCCCCCGGGGGCCCCCCCCCCCGGGCTGGACCCAGGACCTCCCACGGGGCTCCTCCCTCCTCCTCCCCGCGCAGCGCCCCCCCCCCCGCCCCCGCCTGGGCCTAACCGCCCTTTTCTCCCCTGGCATCCCAGGGCACCCTCCCGCCCCCCTTCTGCCCCCCAGCACCAGCACCCCGAGGCCCAGCAGTCCCCCTGCACCCTCTGAGGCCGAGGCCCCCCGCCCCCGGAAGTTGCAGACGTCACCCTCCACACTCCCCTCGCCAGGTAAGAGGGCCCGGTGTCGGCCTTGATGTTCCTTTGGAAAGGTCCGTAGACCACGCCGCCCGTCTCTCCCTGCCTCTCACTGGTGTCTTTGTGAAGTTCTTCCAGGCTCCCAAACCCATTCTGGGGCTGAGCTGGGTCCTGTCCCAAGCCCTGCTGCCCTCCAGCCACCACCACCATATCCAGACCCTTCCTCTGTCAAGGTAGGTGGGTCCTGCCCCCAGAGAAAGAGTCAAGACAAGGAGCAAAAAAGGTGGCGTTTGGTACACCTGTGAACCCAGGAGCCAGGCGGCCAGGAGGGCTGGCCAGGAGGCCGCTGGGGTAGGGGGAGCTTGGGAGTTTCGGGCACAAGGGAGAGTCGGGGCCGCAGGGGGAGACAGAGGACTTCACCTGATCCAGGATATCTTCCCACAGCCTAACCCAGAGAGCCCAGAGTCCCTCCTGCAGGGGGCCCACCCCTCCCCGTTCTGCTGGCCCCTCACTGAGATTTCCCAAGGCACCCACAACTTCTCAGAGGAGCTGAAGATCGGGGAGGGCGGCTTCGGGTGCGTGTACCGGGCTGTGATGAGGAACACGCCGTACGCGGTCAAGAGGCTGAAGGAGGTGGGTGTAGCATCCTCGCTTTTCCGGGCCTTCCCCCATGCTTGCCCATGTACCGCCTTCAGCCCTCTGATTCCGCGGTTGAGGGTCCCCAGCCCCTTGGTTGTTCCGGGCCCGGGGCAGGTGGCAGTGAGAGCCGCCATCAAGCCCTGGCTGCAAGAGCTTCACGCTGCCTTCCTGCCCTCGTGTTCCCCGGGGGCTGCAGGGGGCGGACCTGGAGTGGACCACAGTGACACAGAGCTTCCTGACCGAGGTGGAGCAGCTGTCTCGGTGAGCCTGGGCCATCCCTCCTGGATGGGGGCAGAGGGAGAGCCGCGTCGGGGCCCCCTTGGCCTCCAGGACCGCAGACCGGGGTGCCTGGCTCCCTGGGGCCCCCCAGAGCCTGCTGGGCCCAGCAGGGACCGCCCACCGCCGCGGTGGCCAGGCGGGGAGCGTGGCGGACGCTGCGGGCCAGAGCACTCAGCTCCCACTTTTTCGAGCAGGTTTCGTCACCCGAACATCGTGGACTTTGCTGGCTACTGTGCTGAGAGTGGCTTCTACTGCCTCGTCTATGGCTTCCTGCCCAATGGCTCCCTGGAAGACCGCCTCCACTTCCAGGTAGATGTCCCTGGCCTGCCACGCCTCCCCGGGCCCGCAGCAGCCGGGCGCTCGGGCCCCGCCAGTGGGTCCCGCCGGCCGGCACCCTTGCCCCTGGCCTCTCCCGGACTGCTTCCTGGGAGCCCGGGCCATGGTGCCTCTAAAAAGGGGGTCACTGGGGCGCCCAGGTAGCTCGGCGGGTTAAGAGGCCGACTCTTGATTTCAGCTCAGGTCATGACCTCACGGCGCGTGGGTTCGAGCCCCGAGGCGGGCTCCGCGCTGACAGCACGGAACCTGCTTGGGATTCTCTCCCCTCGCTCTGTGCCCCTCCCGTGCTCGTGCTCTCTCTCTCCCTAGCTAACTAAATAAGTAAACTGGAAAAAAGTAATAATAAAATAAATAAATAAAATCAAAAGGGGACTACTGACGCAGCGAGTGGAGCCAGGCTTCTCCCTTTGGCAAACAGAGTAGCTGAAGGGCCCCGTCAGCCTCGCCCCTGGAGAAAGCAGACCGCACCATCTGGACCTACGCCTGGGCCCCCTCTAGTGACGCGCCCACGAGACACAAGGGCTGACAGCACACGGGGCACTTCGGCTCTGGGGATAAGCACGCCGTGCTGGCGGAAGCGGGGGACAGAGCCTCCCGCGACATGCCGCGCTCCCCTCCTCGCTTCCAATGCTTTACAAAGCGTTGGAGAGAGCTTAGTCTCGACCTTCTTGTGAAGTAGCTCGTGGACGTTTGGCTCCCGATTTTCCAGAAGGGGAAACTGAGGCCCAGGGAGTGAAGCGGCTTGTGTGGATCCCGCAGCGGCAGGCGGGGGGAGGGTCGGGGTCAAGGACGGGGGGGCCTCCCAGCCTCTCCTGTGCCCCTCTGCTTCCTCGGCCAGGCCTGTCCCCCTCTCTCCTGGCCTCAGCGACTGGACATCCTCCTGGGCACAGCGCGGGCCATTCAGTTTCTACATCAGGACAGCCCCAGCCTCATCCACGGAGACATCAAGAGGTGAGGGGGGGACGCGGCCAGGCCCCCGCGGCCTCTGACGGCTGCCCGAGTGGAGTCCGCGGCAAGGGCATGATGCTCCCAAACCTTCTGCCGGCAGGGAGCAGTGGCACTCGCTCTCCGAGTCCCAAGGAGCCCTGCTCTGGGTGTCCCCCATGAGAATAGGCCTGCCCTCTCCTGCTTGAGGCTGAGGTGAGGGACGGGGTGCAGCCCTGAGGCCTGGGCCATCAGAGCTGGGGGTCCCGGGTCACCGAGTAGCGGGCACGGGACAGGCGTGGAAGCAGGGGCCGACCCGCGTGAGGGAGCCCCTGGGTAGCGGGACCGCCGGGCAGCGCCAGCCACTCTCTGTGGGCGAGGTGCAAGTCGGTAGCCCCGAGTCCTCTTTCGTCGGGGCCGGGCAGGGGTTGGGGTGCACAGCGGGCCGGGGCCGAGCTGACGCTGCTCCTTCCCTCCCGAAGCTCCAACGTCCTTCTGGATGACAGACTGATGCCCAAACTGGGAGACTTTGGCCTGGCCCGTCTCAGCCGCTTCGCGGGGGCCAGCCCGGGCCAGAGCAGCACCGTGGCCCGGACGCGGACCGTGCGCGGCACCCTGGCCTACCTGCCCGAGGAGTACGTCAAGACGGGGAGGCTGGCCGTGGACACCGACACGTTCAGCTTCGGCGTGGTGAGCCGCCCAGGCCCCTCTGCCGCTTTGGGGGTGGGGTGGGGGGGCGAGGGGGGGTGCTGGGGCCGAGCAAAGGCACCAGGGCCTGGACAGCTGCACGTGGGGCCAGAGGCCGCTCCAGGGGCCCCCTCCCCCGGCCCTGTACCTGACTCCCGCCCCGCGCGGCTCTGTCCTTGCCGCCAGCCGGTCCCCATCTGCCCTTCCGAGGGCCAAGCCCCTGTCCGCCCGGATCCGCGTCTCAGCAGCCTCTCTGAGCCGGGCCACCCTGTCCACCCCACGAGCCCCCCTGCGCACGGCCCTCCCTGCCATCCCAGCAGCCACTGCCACGCTCTCTGTCCTGCCCTCTCCAGGTAGTGCTGGAGACGCTGGCCGGCCAGAGGGCCGTGAGGACGAATGGTGCCAGGACCAAGTATCTGGTGAGCCTCCCGAGGTGGGGCAGCGAGGGAGGCAGAGGAGAGAAGAGAGAGAGAGAGAGACAGAGAGAGGCGAGGAGACGGCAGGATGGGAGGGAGAGAGGCGGAGAGGGAGGCAGGGAAGCGCTACTCCTGTAACCAACAGGTGCAGCCCTGGAGGGTGGAATGATCTGGAATGCAGTGCCCCACGGAAGCCAGCCTCTGCTGCTGCTGACTCATCTTTGAAAGTAGGCAGGGCTCCAAACAGCTTCCCTTGACCTTGCCGAGGAAAAACCTGTCTGTCTTCTGGAGATGCTATGGGCCTCTCCAGGCCCCACCCGGGCTGGGAGCGGGGAAGGGGGCATCCCAGCAGGACAGCCCCAGTGCTCTGGGACAAGAAGCTATAGTAGGAAACGGAACACAGGGCCCCGGGGGAGGCAGGGGTGGGAAATCGGGCAAGCTGCAGGTGAGAGCAGAACTGCCACCGGCCCAGGGGACAGGAGACCGGCCTTCTAGTCCTGGCTTGACGGTCTTGGGGCAAATCCCTGCTCCTCGCTGGGCCCGTCTCCCCACCCGCAAAGAGACTTTTCTTTTTTTTTTTTTTTTAATTTGAGAGAGACAGAGACAGTGCAAGTAGGGGAGGGGCAGAGAGGGAGGGAGAGAGAATTCCAAGCAGGCTCGGCTCTGTTAGCGCAGAGCCCGACGCGGGGCTCGAACCCACGAAACCGCGAGATCGTGACCCGAGCCGAAGCCGAGTTGGACGCGTAACCGACTGAGCCGCCCAGGCGCCCCTCACCTGTGAACAGACTTAATACGCGTGCCCTGCTCAGACACCTCCTGGGCCCAGAACGTGTCCCGTCCGTGTTTGTTCTGTACGTTGCACGAGCGGCACGCGTCCTGCTGCTGCTGCTGCTGCTCAGGCCGGAGTCCGTCTGTTACCAAGTTTCACCGGGTCTGGGCTGGAACCGGGGGGCCAGACGGGAGCCGTGCTTGCTTCGCCAGCCTCGTCCACGAGCACAGCCTGCTGGCACCGTGTGCGGCGCCAGCCCCACCTTGGGCCGCCCTCCACCATGTCATCGCTGCCTGGTCTTCTTCGGTCCCTTCCTTCCTCTTTGTCCTCCGTGCCACGGCCAAAGCGATCTTTCAGAAACTAAAAGAGATCGGGGAAGCCCCTTTGCTTCCCCGCTGTGCTTGGTGTAAGGGCCCGATCCCTCACCGTGGCCACAACTCCCCAGGTCTTGCTAGCAGCAGCCTTCCCTCTGGCCTCCAAACTCAGCTAGCTCCCTGCCGCCTGCCCCAGGGCCTCTGCATGAGCCCTTCCTTCTGCCTGAAAGGCCGCCCCCCACCCCCGCCCCCGCCTGCTTCCTTCTGGTCCTTCCCACGTCAGAACTCGAGATGGCCTCCAGTCCTGTTTGCACCCCTGGGTGCCTCTCTGTGGGCTCCTCCCTTCCCTTCTTGGCTCTGACCCCTGGCTAGTTCGCGCCTTCAGATCCCAGCCGAGTGCTGCTTGCTCAGGCCCTGCGCAGCAGCCCCGCGGGCCTCTCCGCTGAGGCGTTTCCATTGCTTTAGAGGCTTGCTGGTGTCTCCCCCACAGCAGGAAGTCAGTTCTGTGAAGGTGGACCCAGAGTGCTCTGTTTGTCACCGTGTCCCTGGCGCCTCGGGCAGTGCTGGGCACACAGCGGGTGCTTAATGAGTCTGAAGCGAGACCGCGGGAGTCAGTGATGGGAGCCTAGGGAATGGGGCTGAAGGCATGACCGCCCTCGCGGTGGCCACGCTCATAGTATCCGTCCCACAGAAAGACCTGGTCGAAGAGGAGGCCGAGGAGGCCGGGGTGGCCCTGAAGAGCACCCAGACCACACTCCAGGCAGGTCTGGCCGCGGGCGCCTGGGCTGCCCCAATTGCCGCCCAGATCTGTAAGAAGCATCTGGACCCCCGGCCCGGGCCGTGCCCCCCCGAGCTGGGCCTGGCGCTGGGCCAGCTGGCGTGCTGCTGTCTGCACCGCCGGGCCAAGAGGAGGCCCCCCATGACCCAGGTAGCCGTGCACGGAGGCCTAGGGCGGGGAGCACTCGGGGCTCTGGCTGCCGGGGCGGGGGCGTGTCGGAAGCCCCGTGCTCCTGGTGCTGCCGATGCCGATGCCGATGCCGAGCCGGCTGCGGAACCTGAGACCGCATCCTCGGGCGTCTTTCGCTTGCCCTTCAAGCTGGTAGGGCTGGAGCCCTACCGAACCCCGCCTGCTAGACAGAGGCAGAGGGCTTTTGCTGCGCCCCCTCCTGGGTACCCGGTGCCACTGCATCTGGCTTTTCCTGGCCCCTCCCTGACCCACCCCTCTCCCTCTGCCCGTCTGAGGGCAAGAGGGCAGGGCGGTTTGCTCTCTAGAAGAGAGGGAAAAGCCATTCTCGGTCCTTTGTTTTAGGGGCCGTGACTTCTCGGCATTCCTTGTGACAGGGACAAAAAGGCAAAGGACAGATGCAGGGCGCGCCAGCTCGGTGGTCCGTGCAGCCCCCGCTCCCCCCCCCCCACTGGGAGGCCTGAGCCCCGGGACAGGCCACAGATGGCCCAGGGCAGGGCCCTCTCACGTGAGGGCTGTGACTGGCCCACGTGGCCAGTCCTGGCCCACCTGCAGAGAGCCACGGAGACCCCACCCAGGCCGCCCCCTGAGAGCGTCCCTCTGTCCTCACAGGTGTATGAGAGTCTGGAGAAGCTGCAGGCGATCGTGGCAGGGCCAGCGCTGGAGCCCGAGGCTGCCGGCCACGGCCCCCCTTCCCCCCAGGAGAACTCCTATATCTTCATGACCAGCAGCGCCCCGAGCGCTGCCAGCCCCCTGCGGCCCCTGGCGGTTCCCCCGGGAGCCCCAGCCCAGGCTCCAGACTGGCTCCAGAAAGGCCCCAACCAGCCCGTGGAGAGTGACGAGAGTGTGTCCGGCCTGTCCGCTGCCCTGCATTCCTGGCACCTGAGCCCGAGCAGCCCCCCGGGCCTGGCTTTGCCGGGCAGCCCCGGGCAGGGGGCCGCCGGGTGGGCCCCAGCACCCTTCGGGAAGGCCAGCGGTACTCAAGGGGGTGCCACCCAAGCGTCGAGCTGGGGGAGTGGCCCAGGGCCCCAGCTGACAGCTATGGAAGGTAGCTGGGGACAGGTGCCCAGAAGAGGGACCAGGGGCCTCCTTTGGTGACAGTCCCCATACTCCCCACCCCCAGCCTTTTGGGAGGAGAGAACTGGGGGCCTGCTCTTAATCTCACTCTGTTCTTAGCAAGCACCAGGCCCTGACCTCCAGGTGGGTGAGGAGAGGCCAGGAGCTCACTTCCTGGAAGCTGGGAACAAGGGAGGCTTTATCATCGGGGACAGGGTTCCCGGCCTGGCCGGGCCTTCCTTCAGAGGCGGCGCTGAGGACTTGAGCCCCGAGGGGCGGGGAACTAAGCTGGGGGCTGGCCGGAAGCGTCACCGATGAGTTCCCAGGGACGGTGGCCCCCGCAGCTAAGAGGACACCCTGTCTCCACCCCAGGATCGCTCGTGGGCAGCTCTCTGTCATCGCAGCCACCGCAGATCGTCATCAACCCCGCCCGGCGGAAGATGGTGCAGAAGCTGGCCTTGTATGAGGACGGCGTCCTGGACAGCCTGCAGCTGCTATCGTCCAGCTCCCTGCCAGGTACCCCCGGGGCCGGGGGCCAGAGGGACGGGTGCGCCCCGCAGCTGGCCGGCCGGCATGGGGCGCGGATGCGGCGCCTGCTCCCTGGGGTGCGAGGCAGCCCGAGGGCGGGCCTCCCCTTGTGACGCCAGAATGGCTCGATGGGACGGCTGGTGGCGGGCCCCCCCACCCCCCCCCCCGCGCCTCCCTTGGGAGGCTGCGCGTTCTGGGCGAGGCCTCGTCCCAGCTCCCTCAGCCTCTCCGGACCGCGGCCCCTTCCCTCGGCCTGGGGGGTGCCAGCACCCCCCCCTCATGCTTCCAGAACATACGAAGCCCCCACAGGTATTTTCCGCTCAGGGATAGGACGCCCAGGAGCCAAGAGGGGAGCGCGGCCCGGCCCTCGAGGCTTGCGGCGCCGCAGAACCCGCCCGCGTTTGCTGACCGCGGTTCCTCCTCCCGCAGGCTTCGGCGCGGAGCGCCCAGACGCGCAGGGGCCGGAGGAGAGTGACGAATTTCAGAGCTGATCCGTCCACCTGGCACATTCCCCAAACCTGGAAGTCCAAGTTCTCAGAGTTACAAGTTCTCATGGCTCTCGAATCCTCAGCAGCCCGCGGGCCGTGGGGGGTGGGGGCCTCCTCCTCGCAGGGCACAGCGGGCACCGGCCGGGCTCAGAGCCAGCCGGGCCGGCTGCTAGGAGCCGTCAGGAGGGCAAGACGCCGGCCTCTGGGGGACGGGCGAGCTGCTGTCACCGGAGGGGTGCAGGGCTGTGGGGGGAAGGCCGGGGAAGAGGCGCGAGCGGGCTTGCCGGTACAGTGGGGCGGAGGGGAGCCGGCTCCCCTCAGAACGGGGCAGGGCGGCCCTTCCCCGGGGACTCTGCCGAGGCCCCGGGGTGGGGGGGGGTGGCGCTCTGCGGGACAGAGCAGATGAGACCAGGCGCCGTCCCAGGCCCTTGTGCTTTGGAAAAGGGAGGCGCGGCCGTCCCGTGGTTCCGTTCACCAGCTAGAAGGAGAGTTCGGCTCGGGTCATGAGCCGGGCCGGGGTCCGTAGGCTCCACCGGGGACCTGGGAGCCCGCCGAGCACGACGGCCCGACGGTCCAGGCCACCCCTGGGTGCGCCTCCGGACGGGTGCCGGGCCACGTCGGGCTCCAGAGGCCACGGGCTCAGCCTCAGGCCCGGGCACCGATTGTGACAGGGGGGCCGCTAACCCAAGGCTGGGCTGAGCCCAAGCCCCGCGTGACCCAGACGGTGAGGAGCCCCGGGAAGGCGGCGCGTTGGAACCGAGGTGGAGAGGGAGGAAGAAGGAAATGGGGCTGACGCTTTTAAAGGCAAGTCAGGTGTCGCGTAGCCGCGTGTCTTTGAACGTAGCTCAGGCTTACAGTGACCTTGTGCGCGCAGCCACGAGTCACACTACACGCCCCACGAAGCTAGGCATTGGTGGAGCCCAAGTTGTCCTGGAGGAATAAAAGCTCAAGTTCCGATCTCTGCCTCTACGTGTGCGGTGTTTTGCCCTGACAGCCTTGCGTTTTCCCGACGCTTTTCGTCCCGGGGTTCATAACTACCCAACCCAGAGCGTCGGACACACTCCCCCTGCCCCCCAAAAGTCCCCTGGAGCCTCTGGTTTCCACTCCCATGTATTTTATGGGTTTTGATGCGACTGTAAACGGTATCTCCACTCCATTTTTAATTGATCGTTGATAGTTTCTGGAAATGCAGTTGAGTTTTGAATAACGGCTTTGCATTATGAGCCTTGCTTAAACACACCTATTAGCCCCAGTAGGCTTTTTATTTTGTAGCCTTTTGGTGCCAAGGCCTAGGAATGAGCCAAGCCCTAGTCGTTTCGGGGGTAAATACCTTGCAATAGTCTACGTACACAGTCCATAATTCTGGAAATAAAGACAGTTACTGCTTCTTTTCCAATCTGCGCGCCTTTCGATTCTTTTTCTTTCCTTATTGCGCTGGTTAGGGCCTCTAATCAAATGTTGGATAGGAGTGGTGAAAATGGACATCGTTGCCTTGTTCTCAAACTTGGATGCAAAATGCCGTCTTTCACCGTTGCTAATATCTCTGGGGAGCTTTTGCATCTCTGATGATGAGGGGTATTGATCTGCAGTTTTCTGGTAATATCCATGTGGCCTTAGTATCAGGGCCCCCATAAAAGAAATTGGAAAGCGTTCCCTTCTCTTATGTTCTTACAGGGCTTGTGCTTGGTGAATCCATCGGTTACTTAACGAGTTCCTTGGGGGCTCCTGGCTCCGTTGGTAGCGTGTGTGACTCTCTTGATCTCAGGGTTGTAAGTTTGGGCCCCAGGTTGGGGTATAGAGATTACTTTAAAATCCTCAGGGGCGCTTTGGGGGGGCGTCAGTCGGTTAAGCGTCTGACTCTGGATTTCGGCTCGGGTCATGATCTCACTGGTTGTGGGTTCGCGTCCCGAGCTGGGCTCCATGCTGACAGCATGGGGCCTGCTTGGGATTCTCTCTCTCCTTCTCCCTCTGCCTCTCTCCCGACTTGTGCTCTCTCTCGAAAAAAAAAAAAAAAGAGAAAGGCAGGGAGCCTGATGTGGGGCTCGATCCCACCACCCTGGGATCGTGACCCAAGCCGAAATCAGATGCTCAACCGACTGAGCCACCCAGGCGCCCCAATCGTTTCCAGCTTCTTAAAGTATAACCTCAAATCATTTATTTTAAACCTTTCTTGGGGCGCCTTGCTGGCTCAGTCAGTGGAGTGTGTGACTCTTGATCTCAGGGTCGTGAGTTTAAGCCCCGTGCTGGGCACAGAGCCTACTTGAAAAGAAAATAATTAAAACTTTCTTTTTCTAACCTAACCATTTAAAGCTATAAATTCCCTTCAAGAACATCTTTAGCTGCATTCTATGCACTTAGGTATGTTCTATTTTCATTATCGTTGAGTTCATAATGGTTTTTTAATTTTTTTAATGTTCGTTTACTATTTTTTGAGAGACGGAGCATGAACGGGGGAGGCACAGAGAGCGAGGGAGCCACAGAATCGGAAGCAGGCTCCAGGCTCTGAGCTGTCAGCATGGAGCCCGACGCAAGGCTCGAACTCGAAAACCGCGAGATCGTGACCTGAGCTGAAGTCAGACGCTTAACCATCTGAGCCACCCAGGCGCCCTGAGTTCATGTTTTCTGATTTCCCTTGCGATTACTTCTTTAACCAATGACTTCCTTAGAAGTGTATTTAACTTCCACATATTTAAGGATTTTGCCTATATATTTTAGTTGCATGTTTTTGTTTTCTGGCTTTTTTGAACACGTATTTATTTATTTATTTATTTATTTTGAGAGAGAGGAAGAGTGCGAACAGGGGAGGGGCAGAGAGAGGCGGAGCTCTCATTGGGTGCGTACACATTTAGGACGGTGATATGTTCTTGATAAGCTGGCCCTTTAATTACCAGGAAATGCCCATCTTTTTCCCTGGTAACGTTCCTTCTTGTGACATCTGCTCTGGTGTGGCCGCTCCAACCTCCTGATGCTTATTTCTTGCTGTAACTTTTTCAGTTCTGTTCTTTTAACCTGTCTGTGTCTCCGTTTAAAGAGCACCTGTAGACAGCATGTGGTTTTGCGCTCGCTTTTGTAACCAGTCTCATAATCTCTGCCTTTGAATTGCTCTGTTCAGGGGCACTTGGGTGGCTCAGGCAGTTGAACGTCTGACTCTTGATCTTGGCTCAGGTCGTGGTCTCACAGTTTGGGAGTTCAAGCCCCAAGTCAGGCACTGTTCGTGCAGAGCCTGCTTGGGATCCTCTCTCTCCCTTTCTCTCTCTCTCTCTCTCTGCGCCCCCCCCCCCCCGACTTGTGCCCTCTCTCCCTCTCTCTCTTTCTCTCTCTCAAAATAAATGAATACACTTAAAAAAAAAAAAAAGAGTCAGAGGCTCAACTGACTGAGCCACTCAGGTGCCCAACCATTTACACAGAATGCTTGGGGTGAGTCTACCATCTTGCTATTTGTTTTCTATTCTTCTCATGTGTTCTTTGTTCCTTTTCTCCTCTGTTCCTGACTTCTTCTGGATTAATCAAATGTTCCTGGTCTTCTGTTTTTTCTCCACTATTGGCTCGTTAGCTTTAAAAAACAGAAAGATGGGGTGGCCTCAAAAATGCATTTGGTTTCCTTGTGATCACAGTCCCGCACAGCCTGTTGGTTTCAATGTCTTGCCTAGTTTTCTAGTTGTTTACAACCAGAGGGCTACTCTGGTGTTTGTTATCCCGCCATGGCCAGAATCACAAGTTTCTCCTTCACTCCTGAGGCCACCCCATCTTTCTCCTGCATCCTCGGATATGTCCCAGTAGCATCCATTCTGGACGAACTTTGAGCCGACACCTCTCTCCAGTCACAACCCCAACCCTTTGCTCCTCTTTACGGGCAGACATCTCCAAATAGCTGTCTATTCCTTCCTCCTATTGCCTCTTCAACCCCTTCTAACCGGCTCCGACCCTGCCACTCCGCCAAAGTGGTGTGTCAAGGCCACCAGTGGTCATGTTGCCTAGTCCCTTTGTGACTTCGTCCGATGGGCCCCTCAGACTGCTCTCCTCCTGTGACCTCTGCAACACAGCGGGGGAGGCCCTGGGGCGGAGGGCCTGGGCCCCCTTCGCTACCTCCACTCACTCCTGTGCTGGCCTCTCTCATTCCCATGGCTCTGAACACTGTCTGCATGTTGATCGTTCCCAAATGACATCTCCAGCAATGAACTCTCCCCTGAGCGTTTTACCCGTGCTTCCAGCTGCCCGCCAGACAACCCCACGTGCCGTCTCACAGATCTCACACGCCCAAATGAGAAAATGGAACTTGGGCCTCCCGGTCGCCACAAGCTTCCTGTCTCAGTATGTAACACCGCCTTCCATCAGCTGTCCCAGCCCGGCGCCCCGGAAGTTAGGCTTTGTGAACAGACTTCACTAGGGAGGTACAAGGTAAAGGCAGGAAAGTACTCGAAGTCCGCCCGTACGACTCAGTGACTTTTCATAGATGTAACGCAGCCGCGTGACAGCCACAGCCTGGGTCATGATACATACGCTCCGTTGTCTATTGCTATGTACCAGACCACCCCAAAATCCAGGGCTGAGGCGATGACATGTATTTTGCCCACAGACCTGCCATTTGGGCGGGGCTCAGGAGCTCCGCTCAGTGTCACCTGGGGCCGCCTGGAGGCTGCCCTCGGGAGCCACCTGCCCCACCCCCCCGCCCCGTAGCTGGCGGTTGACACTGGCTGTCAGTGGAGGACCCACGGGGGTAGGACACCTAAACATTCCATGTGGCTTCTTCCTGGGGGAGGCTCTGTCACGTCTGGTGACCTGGACTGTGCTGCAGTCCCTCTAATTGGAAGCAAGTTGCTAAGGCCAGTCCGTACTCAAGGGGAAAGGAATTAGTGTCCAGCTTTGGGGGGCTCAGTCGGTTAAGCGTCTGACTTCGGCTCAGGTCATGATCCTGCGGTTCGTGGGTTCGAGCCCGGCGTCGGGCTCTGTGCTGACAGCTCAGAGCCTGGAGCCTGTTTCGATTCTGTGTCTCCCTCTCTCTGTGCTCCTCCCCCGCTCGTGCTCTGTCTCTCTGTCAAACGTAAATAAACATTAAAAAACTGGTTTTAATGGAATCACGTAGCACGTGTCTGGCTTCCTTCACTGGCTACGGTACAGCGGCCACCGAGTGCCTCTGGCACGCTGCGTCCCTGCGACCCTCGACGGACCTCTGCGCTGCGTTCAGCTGGGGCTGCCGCGAACATTCTTAGCGCATGGTGACGTGTGCCCTCATTTCTTTCAGGTGTTTTATCAGGGCTCGCTCTGACAAGGGGAGCCAGACGAGAACAAATACGGAGAGGGTCAGACCCGGCGGGCCCGCCTACGGCTGGGACTTGGGCACCGCCTGCGGGCCTCAGGTGGCCAGCGCCGGTCCCTGGAAGGCGGACGCCGCCGTCTGCGGGGAGCGGACCAGCCCAGGGCCCATCTGTCGCGCCGTGTGCAGACGCCATGACGCGGGGGCGCCCCCGTCGCGGACCTGCACGTGCCTCTGGCCCAAGCCGGACTTGCCGCTGGTGGCCGCCGCCGGCCTCTAGGGTGTGCGAACGCGGGCGCCTGCGCTGCCGCTCGCCAAACCCCGCGCCGATTCGTGGCCGTCCCCGCCCCGGGACCACGCGGCGCAAAGGCAGCGCGGGCGTCTACACCCGCGGCACGAATGGCGGGCGTCGGGGCAGCAACTCGATCGCGGTCATCCCGACAGGTGCGCGCCGGCGCCTCGCGGTGGCTTTCCTTTCACCTCCGTGAGGAGCGGCGACTGCGCGCACCGGCTCGGTCGCCGGCGGCCGGCGGCGCACGAAAGGCGCGTTCAAAGCTGTCGCACCATGTGTAGTCGCGCCGTCTTCCTTGCTAGTACAAGGCTCGGACCACGCGTGTACTATGAACGTCTTCTGTCGCTCTGGAATTTACCTTTTCACTCTCCTAATGCTGCCTTTGGATGAATAGTTCTTCATTTTCGGGAAGTCCAATTTATCAGTCTTTTCTGATTTGCTTGATGCTTTCTGTTCTCTCCTTAAGAGGCCTTTGCCTATCCCAAGGTCATGAAGATATTCCCCTTGGACTTCTAGATGCTTCCTCGCTTTCCCTTTCATATCTCGGTCTATGCTACATCTCCAATTGATGTTTGTTTCTGGTGGTGGACAGGCGCTGAGATGCCCTTCCCCTCCCCGCCCACCCCGCGCGTCCAATTCATCCCATGCCAGTTAGCGAACAGCCTGTCTCTCCCCAGCGACGTTGTCAGCAATCTGCCCGCTGTGCCCGCGCAGGCGGCCTGTCCGTAGCCTCCGTTGCGTTGCGTCCATGAATCCGTCTAGCCGCGTCCCGGCAGCACACCAGGCTGCTTGCTGTAGCCGTAGAGTAAGGCTTGAGGTCTGTTGGCCATAAGCCCCCCCAGTTCCTTCTTCCTTACCGTCCTCTCGCAGGCCCTTTACGTCGACGAGGGGACCGCAGAGCAATCGAAGTGCCCGTGGGAATGTAAGAGGGTTTGGCCACTTCGGAAAATGGTTTGGCAGTGCCTTAAAATGTTACCATCCCCCCCAAATTGTTACCATCCACCTATACTATCTGATACAATACTCCACTTGCAGGACGTGTGCAAGAGAACTGAATTCATACAGGCACACAAAGACCGGTGTGCCCAGCAGCTCCGTTCACAACAGCCAGACGGTGGAAAGAACGCGGATGGACGTCAGGTGCCTGGAGAGACAAATGGTGTGTTCGTTCGTACAATGGAAGAGGGCTCAGCAGTAAAAAGGGAGGGACTCCTGCTCTCAGAATCACTACGCTGAGTGAAAGGGGCCAACCAAAGCATACACACAACCCGGGTCCGTGCGCTCCAGTGCTGTTGTAGGCGGTGCACACTTACCTCTCGGGACGGAACGCTGGTCAGTGGTGGCCTAGGAGTGGGTGGGGAGGGAGGCGCTGCAGGGAGAGGTCACAGGCTTTGAAGAACTGGGCAGCTTATTTTCCATCCATTCGACCTCCATAAAGCTGTTTTTCAAAAATGCAGTGTGTCTCCCAAGCAGCATTTTGTTCTTTTTCCCCTTTAATCCACCCTGGCAAGCGTTGTTTCCATTGACGCGTTAACACATTTACCAACGTGTGGCAAAATATCCACACAATACCTATCATTGCAAATATCTGTATACAATTCGGAGGGGTTGTGTAACTATAGCCTCTGCCGGTCCGAAATGTTGCAACCCAGCGGGAGCTCTGACGGCCCCCCCCCCCCACCAGGCAGGAGCCCGAGCGGCCCCGGCGGCTCCTCGCTCCCTCCTTTCTCCGTTTTCATCCGCACCCACCTTCGGCCTCCAGAGGGACCCTCGCGCACCCCCGCATCCACCCCTCCCCCTTGCCTTCAACACTGTTGTTTTCATGTATTTTGAGCCCCAAAAGGCATTACTGGTGTTGAACTGTCCACAGTTACTTACATTTACTCACATACATGCCCTTTCTAGGGCCCTCCGTGCCTTCCTGGATCCCTCCCTCCTTTTCTTTCTCAAATTATTTCATTTCTTGGCAGAAAATTGGGTCAGAAAAAGAACCGGAGGGGGGCGCCTGGGTGGCTCAGTCGGTTGAGCGTCCGGCTTCGGCTCAGGTCATGATCTCACGGTTCGTGGGTTCGAGCCCCGCGTCAGGCTCTGTGCTGACCGCTTGCTCAGAGCCTGGAGCCTGCTTCCGATTCTGTGTCTCCTTCTCTCTGCCCCTCCGCTGCTCGCGCTCTGTCTCACTCTGTGTCTCAAAAATAAATAAAATGTAAAAAAAAAAAAAAAGAAAAGGAAAAAAAAAAAGAACCGGAGGGCAACCTCACTGTAGGGGACACTAATGAATATTCTGGTCTTGTATAAAGGCTGCCAAGGACCCTGCGCGGGTCCCACAGCGGAGACATGAGGATATTTCCAGTGACGGTGTCCGTGACGAATATGCTATTGGGAAAGGCGCGTGTCCTCCGGGTGTCTATTCGGGCCTGGGGCGAACATGCTAGGGGGTTGCACAGCTTTATGAAGCCATAATTCACCCACACGGGCAGTGGACGGGTCTTCTCACCAACGCTTGCTACTCTCCATCGTTTCCACGGCAGCCACGCGAGTAGGTGTCAGGTGCTGCCTCATCGCACCGCTCACTTCCGCGCCCTGAGCAGGATTTCTTATGGTGCAGGCGGCCTAGCGCTGACTTGCCCCAGCCTTTGCCTGAAATGTGTTCGTTTTGCCTTCTTTTTTTTTGGCCTTCAATTTTATTTTTTTTATTATTGTATTATATTTTTTTAGACACAGAGCATGAGAGCGAGGATGGGGGAGGAGCAGAGGGAGAGGGAGAGAGAGAGAGAATCTTAAGCAGGAGCCCGACGCGGGGCTCCATCCCACGACCCCAGGATCATGACCTGAGCCAAAACCAAGAGTCCGACGCTCAACTGACTGAGCCCCCAGGCGCCCCTGCCTCCGGTGCAGAGGCGCCTCTGCCGGGTACAGAACCAGCGTGGCCGCCTTTCTGTTTCAGACACTGAGCCGCCAGGTTTGGTCTTCTTCCGGCGCCTTGACCCGCGATGTCTTGTCCCCCCCCCCCCCCCCCCCGACTCCTCTTCCCTGCCCGGGACTTCCGGCGCTTTAATCCTGCTGCGGGATTTTTTAGGGCAACACCCTGGGTTCACTGCCTCGCCGCTTCGAAGGCTGAGGAGGCGGACACAAATCGAGCAGCAGGCCAAAGCTTCTGGAGTGTAAGATCACGCAGGGCGAATCGTTGGAAAGCTCTCTTTACAGAGAGGGGACATTCGAACGGGAAGGCCGGCGACAACAGGCAAGGGTTCTGGCCGGCCCTCTGCCTTCCCCTCCCCTTCATTCCTTCTCGGGTCCCGCCCTAGATGCCGGGGGTCGTTCCTGAAGGGCTCGTTCCCCTTGTGTGGGGGGGCGGGGGGGGCCTGTGGCCATACAGTTCCTTGTGGGTCACATGTTCCACGTATGTTCCGTCAGGTGTTCGGTCCCTGAGCGGGCCCGAGGGAAGCAGGAAGGGTCTCTTACGTCCTTAGGAGGAACCTTAAGCCCGAGGGGTGTGCGAAGGTCAGGCACTCCCAGCCTGGTTCCAAAACCTGGGTCTCCGCCACCCGCGGACCTCGGGTCCTCCCCTTGCCCGCTCTGCCTACCGAGTCCTAGCGTTTCCTTTCATAACGTGCCCACTTGCGATGTTCTTTGCATCGGTGTTGCTTGGTGTCGGTAGCACTGTGACCTCCTTGAATCTGGGGTTTGGGGAGGTTCCCAGCGGTCTGTCCTCAAGTCCTCCTCTCAAGGGCCCTAGCACCTCAAGTCGCGCTTCCGCGGCCGGTCCTCCGGAACATACAGCTTGTCTGACTTCCGTGACTGCTTTCCGCGACGGTCCGCGCAATGTGCTCCACGTGGCCTCCAGATACGCAGAAGGGTCCAGAGGTTGCTCTTCCCTCCTCCCACTCCCCCCGCAGCCAAGAGCCGACCATCCTGTCTTCTCCCGTCTGCGCGGCCCCTCCCGGCCCCGGCCCCGGGCCCAGGCCGCCAGCCTGTCGGTCCTCCCGGGGCGGGCACCGGGGCGGGCACCGGGCCGCCCGGCCGTCGTCTCCCGCCCTGCGGGGGGTCTCAGAAATGACCCGTTCAGCTCCGCGCTGGCCCGCATGTAACACAGATCTGTGCCCAGGCTGCCCTGTGAACCGGATCCGGCGGGTGCGCTGTTTCGGTTTGCTTTCGGTTTTTTTCCCCGAAAGTCTGCGAGAGCCAAGCCCGCGCCCTCGAAGGCGGCGCCGAAGGCAGGGCCGCGGCTCAGTACGGCTGCGGGCCGGGGACCGTGGGCCCCCCCAGGACGGGACAGCAGGCACACGATGGTATCACCGTCTGCCAGGGTGCCAGCAGAGGTACTCGCCCGCTGCTGTGTTTCTAGAAGAGAACGAGAGCCGGCAGGCCGCACCGGCGAACGGAGACCTCGGCTCGGGTTGGGTTTTCTGCTGAGTCACCGCCTCCATGGCGGCCGAGATAATCGACTCCCCCACTTTGCGCCGGTTTCTAAGGCAACCAGCGAGCAGGCTGGGAGCGAAGCCAGACTGGGATCACACGGAGTCCCGGTCCGGGCCACCAGCTGCCCCCCCCCCCCGGCCGTTTCTTGCCCCTAGCCAGAACGTTTTTAGAGAGCCGCTGTTTAAAACCAACTTCTCCCTTTAAAAATGCCTGCTCGCTACAAAGGCATCCAACCAGTGCAGAAGGGAGAAAACCCTGCCTCGCTTTCCCGGCCTGGCGTCCCCTCCCCCAAGGTGGCCCCCGCAAACCTCCACCGTCCCCTCCTGCCACTCACACTGCACTCCCAGTGCTGTTCCCTGCGGCGGGGGGGGCACGGAGGGACCGCACCCTCGCAGACGCGCACACTGGCCGGCACTCTCGGGGCCGTCACCCAGGCGGCTCCCAGTTTTTCTGTTTGTCACAAACAATGCGGGATCCCTGAGCGTGTGGTTTTGCACACTTAGGCAAGGGTATCTTGAGCGGAGACTTCCAGGAGCCGGGTTGCCATGTCATTTTGCCAGATGTGGCCGAAGTGGCCTGCAAAACGCTGGCTTTGGCCAAAACTTTCGCCTTTGCAAATGTAATCAGTGAGAAAGCATAGCTTGCTTTTTATCTGCATTTCTTCCAGTATGAACGGGAGACATGTCTTTATTATCTTCATCGGCGTCTGAATTTTTTTCTGTGTCCAATCTAGTCGCATCTGTGCTGAGACTTCCACAACTTTTTCTTTTCTTTTTTTAAGTTTATTTATTTATTTGGAGACAGAGAGCAAGAGCAGGAAGGGGCGGGGGCGGGGCGGGGGGGAGTGGAGAGAGAGAATCCCAAGCTGGCTCCACACTGTCAGCGCGGAGCTCGAACCCCCGAACCTTGAGATGGTGACCTGAGATGAGCTTAACCATGTGAGCCCCCCAGGCGCCCCCACAACTTTGTCTTATTGGTTAGCAGAGCTCTTTCCATAGTCGGGATCACAGCCGTGATCCATCCTCATCTATGTGGCGAATAGTCTATCCTGGTTCAGGATGGAATAAAGTCTTTGACTTTGTTCATGGTAGTTTACGTGCAAAAACTTACTAATGTTTGTCTTTACCGCTTCGGGCTTGCTGTATCAGGCTTTAAATGGCTTTCCCCGCTTCGTGATCATTTTGAAAGGTCACTCATGTTTCCTTGTTATGACTTTATCCTTTGACGTGTAAACGTTTTATGCAGAAGACCAACATTGATCTGACACACAGGATACGCACTTTTCAAACATGTACAAAACGTTTGAAACAAAACAAAACTACAGTGCTGTGGGCCACAGACAAAACGTCAACTGATAGCGCCTCCTTCCTGTAAAGTCTCTAGCTGGAAAGTTGTAAAAAATATTTTACTTACTTTTTCTTTAAGTAGGCTCCGCACAGAGTGTGGAGGCTCGAACTCAGGACGTGGAGAGTAAGAGTTGTGCGCTCTACCTGCCGAGCTGACCCCCCTTCTCAGTAAAGTTCAGGTTGAGGAAGAAATTCAAAGAAAAAATACGAAATACGAATGGTACCCATGCCAATACCTTTTAGATGAACGGCTTTCTTTGCAAACGACCCATCTCCAAAATCGTCTGAAAAAGAAGCAGAAAAACCAAACAGGACAAAAACCAGTTCACACGCAGGCCCTGCCGTGTGACGGGCGCGATCCAAGCTCACGGTAAGCAAACTGTCCTTGCCTTTCAGACCACAGGCCGTCCCGTCCCTCGAGGTGGAGAGCCCAGGAAGAATGGAGCTCTTCCCACGCTCGCAGGCCCTGCGCACAGGCGAGGTGTGCAGGGATCGGGGGCCACGTGCAGCCCCGTGCAGGGCACCCAGCTGGCCTCGGACACGTTTCCTGCGTCTTTGGCTGATTGACTTGGGAACTGAACACAACCGACTTTGAAGACGTGTGCGGTCTCTTTCTACCTTGTGCGCAGCCACCAGAGCCACCAGGCCCGTCAGAGGTAACAAAGGGGGTCCCCACATTTCCCAGTTGTAGCTACTGGTCATGGACCCCCCCCAAATGACCACCGGAAAATCCTGCTGAGGAAGCAAAGCGGAGTCTACTGGAGTCAGCGCAGAAGAAACGACGCAGAGAGCCTTAGGGCCCGCGGCGACTTCAAGGTGGGAACCAGAGGCCCCGCCGAGGCTACGACATCATCACCTTGGACTGGTGGACACAGCCTAGGGGCATGACTCAGGAAGAGCCGAGATGAGGCTCCACGAAGTGTTGGGTCACACTCTTAACCTTCCGGGAACGAGTGCGTTCCGGGGCCAGAAGTTGGGTTTACTTTGGTCTTACCCAGTTTGGCGATGGAATGAGAAAGGACACCCTGTCCAGGAACTGTTTCTCGTGCGGGCAGGAAGTCATGTCTGCCACATGTGTGTGGTTTGACACGGGGCTAGGAAAGGATGTTGGTTTCAGATTTCCCAGCCAAGACCCCTTATGCCCCGTGGTGGCTCCCACTCCCCCCAAAGTCAAGCAGAATCAAGCTTCTTAGAAGTGCGAGGTCAAGGGTGGGGTGCTTTCAATTAGGTTTGTGGAATCTGGTTTAAGGCAGGACTTTCAAGGACGGGTCTGACATCTGACGGGGGCGGAGTGAAGTTGTTTACGATCAGTGGCTTCTTCAAAGCACAAGCTTTGGAGGGAAGCTCTGAGAATAAGTGGCGCCCTGAACAACGCACAGCGAGCTAGTGTGCTCAGGTGGGATCTTACCCTGATGACGGCCAGCTAGCTGACGAACTTAAATTTCGTGTTTGGATAAATGGATTTTGGGGAAGTTCCTGAAATAAACAATCAAGTTATTTGCAACTTCCTCTTCCTAGACAAGAATTTCCTGGCATAGTAAAGGCATGTGAGTGCTGGGACCCCAGAAGCCGGGTGACTCTCTATGGTTTCGGTTCTCTGCCGAGTAGCTCACATTCTGAGGTCAAAACCTGCCGCATGTGGGGAAAACCACCGCTCTGTGGAGCTTGCTGGGAGGCGTGCTTGAGCAGAGCTGGCCCTCCCGAGACTGCCCGCTGTCGCACTCGTGCCCTGGCAACGAGGGGCACTGGCTGGTGTGACATTTGAGGGGGAGGCTTGGGGGTCTTGTCCTCTGCTCGGGTCACGCTGTCTCATCTAGAAGTGGAGGAGCTCCCAGCGGGCGGGGCTGGAGCAATGAGGGTCCGGCCCCGGGCAGCCTGCTTGCCAGCACTGGGCACGGCCAGGAGATGGGCCTTTCCGGTGGCTTGTCTCGCTGGCTCCTTAGCCACAAGAGTCCCCTACTGGAAGGGCTCCCGGCAGCAAGGACTGTGCGGTAGGTAGGGCTGAGGGGCCCCTCGGGAGTCCTCGCGCAGGGGAGCACTCTGAATTGGGTACAAGGGTCATGCTTGAAGATGAACACCATTGTGAGTAAGAGCCAGAAGGACACTAGCCACAGGAGTCCTGGAAAACGATGGACTTGGCCTCCGATATGTTAAGGGGAACTTGGTACAACCAGAGGGAGGGGGGCAACTGCTGGTAGAAAGAAAATCACTACGTGTGTCTGTTTCCATGGCGTTGAGGTCGCTCCCGAGGCTGGTTAAAGGCGTGAACCCGATGCTCCAATCAGACGAGCCCAGAGAGAGACGAGCCCAGTGTCCAGCGAGGCTGGCCAGGCCGCTCCGGCAGACGGGACCGCACGACCCTTCCACGACTGGTAAAGGCGCCAGCCGGGCTCCCGGTGCCTGGTTACCATGAGGAATGGTGACTGACATCTCAGCAAATGACACTTTTTCCCGGTGGTGATGTCGCTACAGGAAGTGGGCACCGAACAGGGTTCGCCGCCGCGTCCCCTAACTGGACATGGAAACCCGCTGTTCTGGCACGGTGTGACTTCTGACTGCGTTCACTCGTTTCTTGGAATTCTTCTGCGCTTGATTCTCTTGGAATTGTCAGTTGTACAATCATCTTACTTGCAAATAATGAGAACTTTGCTTGGTGCTTCCCAACACGTATTCCTTGTATTTCTCGTTTTCAGTGCCGAGAACAGTGCCACGGGGACTTCGTCTTGTTCCGGGCTAATGAAAATGCTCCCGGTGTTTCACAGTTAGGCACAGCACTGCCTTTTGCGCTGTGGCTTGAGATCTATATATATTTAAATAAACTATGGCTGGAATAATATTTCCCATCCCACTTGCTCTTATACAACATTTCCACTACCCCATCAAGTGGCAGAGTGTCCTTGACCCTGGGCAGCCCTGTCTGTGCCTTGACTGGATGGGGTCTGGGAGAGGGGAGCCGGTGACCTCCAAGGCTGGGTCCCTCTCGTGGGAGGCTCTCCCTTGGAACCAAACACCATGCTGTGAGGAAGGCGACGTGGAAAGGCACGTGGGCAGAGGGACCGGTGCCCTCTGCCCTCAGCCCCGGCTGAGCTCCCAACCGACGTCCGGCACCAAGCTTTTTTCTTTTATTTTTTATTGTGGTAAAATATGCATATAAAATTTGCCATCTCGGGGCGCCTGGGTGGCTCCGTCCGTTAAGTGGCTGACTCGTGATTTCGGCTCTGGTCATGATCTCACGATCCTGAGATCCAGCCCGCGTCTGGCTGGCTCCGCCCTGGGCATGAACACTGAAGTTCAGATCATTGACAGTGTGTGACCATCCCCACCATCCATTCCCTGAACGTTTCCATCTCCCCAGACTGAACTCTGTCCCCATTAGAGACTCACTCCCCGGCAACCCCCCCGGGCCACCCCCCGGCACCCCCCACCACGCCCACCATCCTGCTTTGTCTCTCTGCTTGCCTACTTCTGGGATCTCATGGGATGGACCCATACTCTACGCATCCTTTTCTGTCTTGGCTTATGTCACTTAGCAGCCTTTCGAGGCTCACCCATGTTGAAACATGTATCAGAATTTTATCCCTTTTGGGGTGCCTGGTGGCTCAGTCCACGGACCGTGCAAGTCTTGACCTCGAGGTTGTGAGATTGAGCCTCATGCTGGGTGTAGAGATTACTTGAAAATAAAATCTTTTAAAAAATAGCATTTTATTCCTTTTTAAGGCTGAAGAACGTCTTGTTGTATGTCTCTGTCACAGTTTGTTTATCCGTTCACCGGTGATGGACACTGGGTAGCTTCTGCCTTTTGGTCGCTTGGAGTAATTCTGCTGTGAACCCTGCGGTACAAATATCTGTTCCAGTCCCTGCTTGCGATTCGTTTGAGTTTACACCCAGAAGTGGAATTGCTTCAAATACCTTTCAGACATCTAGTGATGTCATGTTTTCCTCCTGTGATACAATAATATAACTAATTATAGCAACATAATTCCTAATTGAATCATCTCTGCACTCTTGAAATAAACTCCACTTGATTCATTCTCTCTCTCTCTCTCTCTGTCTTCTTTCTTTCTTGCAATAGTGCCCTTTTAGTATTCTTTTTTTTTTTTAATGCTTACTTATTTATTTTGAGAGACAGCATGTGAAGGAGAGGAGCAGAGAGAGAGGGAGAGAGAGAAGCCCAAGCAGCTTCCATAATGTCAGCTCAGCTCCCAACACAGGGCTCGATCCCACAAACCGAGAGATCATGACCTAAGCTGAAGTGAAGAGTCAGACGCTTAACCGACTGAGCCACCCAGGCTCCCCCCTTTTATTACTCTTAAAATTGTCGTTCTGTAGATGATAAATTATATGGGCACAGTTCAATACAGTGAAGCTACAGTTATAATTTCTGTTGTATAGCTGAAAGCGGGGAAGGTTCAGATTGGCTGACCTGTTCAAGGTCACATCGCTAAGTGTGCAGAATTTGCCCAGGTAAAACACAGGTGCATAGTGGCGCCTGGGGGGCTCAGTCAGTTAAGCGTCTGACTTTGGCTGAGGTCATGATCTCACGGTCTGTGAGTCTGAGCCCCGCATCGGGCTCTGTGCTGACAGCTCAGAGCCTGGAGCCTGCTTCAGATTCTCTCTCTCTCTCTCTCTCTCTCTCTCTCTCTCTCTCTCACTTTCGGACTATATATTTGTGCGGGGGGGTTAGTTATTTTTAAATTAAATTCCTCTCCTTGGGGCACCTGGGTGGCTCAATCATTGGAGCAGCTGACTCCTGATTTTGGCTCAGGTCGTGATCCCAGGGTTGTGAGATCGAGCCCCAAGTCCACACTGGACGTGGAGCCTGCTTGGGATTCTCTCGCTCTTTCCCTCTGATCTTCTCCCCTGCTTGTGCGCGCGCTCTCGCTCTCGCTCTCTCTCTCTCTCTCTCTCTCTCCCTCAAATAAAATTTAAAAAATTAAATCCATCTCCTCTATTAGATCAGGAGCCCAAACCAGATCAGTGCCATTCATGACTGTACTGCAAAGTATATTCATTTCTTAATCTGCTTTGGGGTTATATTAACCAATAGTTTTATTTTCAAAATGTGCATTAGGGGCACCTGGGTGGCTCAGTCGGTTAAGCGTCTGACTTCGGCTCAGGTCATGATCTCACTGTCCGTGAGTTCGAGCCCCGCGTCGGGCTCTGTGCTGACAGCTCAGAGCCTGTAGCTGCTTCGGATTCTCTGTCTCCCTCTCTCTCTGCCCCTCCCCCGCTCGTGCTCTGTCTCTCTCTGTCTCTCAAAAATGAATAAATGTTTAAAAAAATAAAGAATAAAAAAATGTACATTAATATTTATCGGTGCTAATGATCTGCAGCCGTCCTTGTGGTGTGTAGGGGGTTTGTTATCTTTGTCAAGTCTGGAAACCAGTTGCGTCCATTCGTCAGCCCGGACTCTTGGAGCGAACCCACAGACAGGGCATCTGTGCGCCGCTAACGTTCTCCTGGGAGGAGAGGTCCTTCCGCTTTCACAAAACACATTTGGAAGCTTTCCTTTCTTTTCTTCAGTACACCAGAACTACCTGTTTCTGAAAGGCCTGAGGCTGTCGCCGGGGCGGCTGTCTGACGTCTCTCCCCATTTTCTTCTCCGCTCGGCTCTTCTCTTTACTCTGGGGCCAATGCTGGCAATGTCCACTTGCTTGCTTCCCCGGCTGTTCCTTAAAGGCCCGCGGCCCCGGCCCAGGGGGCATCAGGACCCCCCCCCCCCCCCCCCGCCCAGAGGATCGCGCAGACCCAGAAAGCGCCTCTGCTCGGGTTTAGGCGGATCAGGAGTGAGGGGCCTGGCCCCTCCGGCCCCCGGCACTTCTCCCAGCTGGGCTCTGCCCCTGCCTTGGCTCTCCTGCCCTCTCCTTCCCGCAACCCCTCTTTCCCATCTGCCCCCTTGCCTCTGGCTCTGCCCACTTGGGTGGACATAGAGGAAGAGATGGCCCACCTCGTGAGTCAAGGGGAAAGGCGAGAGAAACCCACGAGACAGTTACAGACATACCCCGGGATGACTGACACTAGACGGACTGGTCATACCAAGTGTGAGGACGTGGACCCCGGGCGCTGTGAGCTGGGACAGCCGCTGTGGAGGCCTGTCAGACAGTGTTTTATGAACTTGAACTTCACCTATCCCAAGCAATTCCACTGCTAGGTTATAGCAAAAAGACACGAATGCATCTGTCCCTACAAAGACTTGTGTGTGACTGTCCGTAGCAGCTGCAAAGAAACCATATGTCCACAGTGCCGCCGGTGGGCTGGGTCCGAGGACTCAGAAGGGGTCCCTGGTTTCGCACAGGACAGAAAGGAAATGCAAGGCAGAGGAAGTGAGAGTGGAGTTGATGGAGAGAGAATGTAGACACGGAGTGTCCGGGACACTCAGAGAGGGAGCGGACTCTCATCTTTGCTTGGGGCCTGGCCTTGTCACTGAGGCCATCGGCCTGGTGCACATGTTTTCTAATTCAGGAACAAGGGTGAGTATGGAGGTGTCCTCGAGAAGTCACCGTCGCCCTTGGTGCCAGGGGTCTTGATGAGTCAGTGGTCTTGGAGAGCCTTTGTGACCACCCTGCCCGGTCCCTCCTTAGATGTCACCTGCTGTGCTGGAAGACTGCAAAGAAAGCGTTAGCTCTTGACCTTCACCAGGAGGACACGCACTGTCTGTCCTGCAAGGCATGCGTAAGGTGGGGGTGTCTGCCCTAGCAAGAATAGAAGCAGGAAAGGCAGGAAAAAAAGAAAAAGCAAAAGCAGTGTTTCCCAGGTTCCCTCTAGTCTCCCTGTCTCAGTATCAGGGGACGCCACTCGCTACGAGAAAGGAATGGATGTGCCGCTGTGTGTACGAATGTCACAGGTCATATGCTCCCATTCAGGCGAAGTTGTCAAACATGCAAAACCAACGTGTAGGGATAGAGGTCACAACGGTGTTTACCTTCGGGGGTTGGTTTGACGGGGCCTCCGCCGGCCGCGCCTGGAAAGGTCAGGTCGCACACTTAATAAGCTTTGGCTCGATGGAAAAACTTTACGTCAGCTTCTCATGCTGTAAGCCTCACCGACGCACCGTCACGCACCCGTTACTGTTATTAATGTGGTTCTAAGTATTTTTAAATTCTCCTTATGATCTTTAAAACTTTGCAGCGTATGGCAATTGTGTGTGTGAGTGTGTGTGTGTGAGTGTGTTATGCATGCTACTACTTCTGACCTAATTGTGCTGTGCTCCAAGAATATGGTTTGACACCAAGTCTGCGAACTTACTTGCTTCTTGCTTTATGACTAATGCTCTCACTGGCTTCGGATGCCACTCACGGACACGGGGGGGGGGGGGGACATGCAAGGACAGCAGCCTCGCAGAGCACCCCAAGTCACAGGCTTGTTCACATTTTCTGCAACGTCGCAGACTGTTTCCTGTTTGACCTAAATACCTTCAAGGGAAGTGGAGTTCTGTCGATCGTTGCTTTATATATTTTGAAACTGTTTTAACATTATTCCTAAAATGTTGGTGTTTCGTGCCAACGTCTATTCTGCCCCATAGCTCTCCAGTTCTCTGGGCTAGCAGGTGCCCAGCTCTTTTTCCTCATTCTTTCACACGTAACCTTCCGCAGTCATGTGTTAGGTGTGTCTCTAAGTAAACAGCATATGCCTGGACGTTGTGGTTTTGGTACGCTATGACAATCTCTCACAGTGTCCCCATCTGAAGTCCCCTCAGAGGTGACATCTGTCGGGCCTCCCTCGTCCGCACCTGGCCCGCTACCCATCCTCCTACGTGTGCTACTGCAGTTCTGATTAGAGACGTGCAAATGAAGAATGTGTTTTCAAAGCTTCACACCCACTAGAATGGCCATGATCAAAAAGCAATAGCAAAAGCTGGCGAGGGAACCCTTTCTGCCCGGCTGGTGGACATGCGAAATGGGCCGCTCCCGTGGGCAGCAGTGTGGCGGCTTCTCGCGCGATCACACGTGGAATTAGCGTGTGGCCCGGTATTTCCACCGCCAGCTATGCACCCAGGACAAAGGAAAACATCTGTGCACGTGGGAGCCTAACTCATAAGGACCAAAAGGTGGAAACAGTATCAACCGATGAACGGTGCGCACAGCAGCAGAATAGTCCGCGGCCATCACGAGGAAAAGATACACGCTACACAGTGGATGAACCGTGCACACGTGCGGGGCGAGAGGAGCCACCCGCAGAAGACACATATTGAGTGATTCCATTGCTATGACGTGTCCGTAACACGAAAGTCCACAGAGGCAGAGCGCAGACGAGTTGGTGTCCGGAGCTGGGGGTGGGGAAGAGGGACTGAGGAGTGACTGCTCATGGGTCCAGGGGCTCTTTTCGGGATGATGGAAATGTTCTGCAACAACACAGTGGTGATGGTTGCACGGTCCCGTGAATATACCAAAACCCAGTGACTTGTACCCATGAAAGGACTAAACGGTATGGGATGTGATACAGATCTCAATTTAAAAGTGTATTTTCAGGGGCGCCTGGGTGGCTCAGTCGGTTGAGCCTCCGACTTCAGCTCAGGTCATGATCTGGCGGTTCGTGAGTTCGAGCCCCGTGTCGGGCTGTGCGCTGACAGCTCAGAGCCTGGAGCCTGCTTCGGATTCTGTGTCTCCCTGTCTCTCTGTCCCTGCCCTGCTCGCCCTCTGTCTCTCAAAAATCAATAAATAAGCATTTAAAAATAAACACTTAAAAAATTAAAAAATAAAAGTGTATTTTCAAAATGAGACTTGGATCCCTAGTCAAGGTGGTGAGGGCTTCAGTCACAAACGATAAAGTAACAGCCAACAGCAAGGGCGGGAAGTCTAAAGCCCCAGGGCAAACCCCACCTTGATTACTTCCTACCTCCATGAACTTGAAGGTCATTCAACTTCTCTAAACTCACTTTCCTAGACAGTACGCCCTCAAGAACCGTTAGCATCTCGCTAGTGTGATGCGTGTTTCCTCATCTCCAAGGCGGCCCAAGTAATGTGGGCAAGCCAGCTATGAGGGGCCGAGAATCGGGCCTCCCGTGAGGACCCTCACTGCTCTGCTCGCAAGCACCCTCCCCTCCGTAGGAGAGAGGAGTGTGAGGCACACAGAACTTCCAGACCACACCCAACCAGTGAGATCAACACTGAGTGTTTTTAATGAGGCTAAATACAGAAATAAACTGTATCATTTGAACAATTTTTAAGTGTACAGCTCTGTGGCATTGAGAACATTCACATTCTGGGGCGCCTGGGTGGCTCGGTCGGTTGAGCATCCAACTTCGGCTCAGGTCATGACCTCATGGTTTGTGGGTTTGAGCCCCATGTCAGGCTCTGAGAGCCTGGAGCCTGCTTCAGATTCTGTGTCTCCCTGTCTCTCTGCCCTTCCCCTGCTCGGGCTCTCTCTCTCTCTCTCTCTCTCTCTCTCTCTCTGAAAAATAAATAAACATTAAAAAAAAGAACATTCATATTCTGGGCAGCCGTCCCTTCCACCCTTCCCCAGAACGTTTCCATCTTCCCAAAGTGACACTCTGTCCCCACTGGACACTAACTCTCCCCCTCCCCCTCCCCCAGCCCCACCGCGCACCCACCATCCTGCTTCCTGTCTCTCTGAATCGGACTGCTCCCGGCACCTCATAGGAGTGGGATCCTCCGGTATCTGTCCTTTCGTGTCTGGCTTCTTTCACTCAGCAGTGTGTCCGACGCTCGTCCGTGTTGTAGCAGGTGTCTGCCTCTCCTTCCCTTTTCTTTTTCTTTTTTTAATGTTTGTTTATTTTTGAGAGAGAGAGAGAGAGAGAGAGAGAGAGCGAGAGCGAGCCCATAAGCAGGGGAGGGGCAGAGGCAGAATCCAAAGCAGACTCCAGGCTCCGAGCTGTCAGCACAGAGCCTGACGCGGGGCTCAAACTCACGAAGCAAGCCGTGAGATCATGACCTGAGCCACCCAGGTGCCTCATCTCCTTCCCTTGCAAGACCGCGAGACCGCGTTAGATCAGCAGCCGGGCAATCCTCCGATGGTACCCGGTTGCTGGTGAGGTCGTGGAGCACTGAGAACCTGAGTTTGCAGTCATTTCAGCAACCTCTTCCGCGAGCCGTGTGGGAGAAGGGTCTGGACCATGTGGTGCATTTACAGAACGTTACGAGGCACGCACTGCTAGCGTGCGCTCACCAGTAGGCAAGGTATGAGAGCACGTGGGGCACAGGGTGTACCCATGTCTGCGCAGTGCGTTCCTCCGGGGCAGGAAGGCAGGGATGGGGCTCCAATTTAATCTGCCGGGTTTCACGTCCTACAAAGGAAGAGACCTGAGCCGGCGAGATGGCGGCACCGCACACAGCCTGGCAGAGGCCCCCTTGGAAGTGAGGCAGGGCCGAGAAAGAAGACGCAGAAGTAAAACCAGAAGTCAGCGATTCTGAAGAGACACAGAGGGCAAAGATCAAAGCGAAGGCCAGGAAATGGAAAAAAAAAAAAAAAAAAAAAAAAAAAAGACTAGAAAAACCTGACCGCGGTTGGAAGCACCAGGCTGCAAACAGCAAGCAGGCATGAGTGGCTCACCAGACCCACAGGGACGGGCCCGGAAATGGGCGAGCCCACAGGCCCAGCCCATGGACCACGGGAAGGACCCCGGGATGCAGGCCTCCACTCAGAAGGGGAAGAGATGCTACCTAATCACATGGGTATTTGGGGGCTCAGTGCAGGACATAAACCACCCAGTTTATACTCATCCAAAGATTTCAAAAGAGGAGAGATGGAAACAAACCATAAGAGACTCTTAGCAATAAAGAACAAACTCAGGGTTGATGGACGGAGGTGGGGGGGATGGGCTAGATGGGGGATGGGCACGAAGGAGGGGACTTGTTGGGATGCGAACTGGGTGTTGTATGTAAGTGATAATCACTGGGTTCTACTCCTGAAAACCATATGGCACTGTATGCCAACGAAAATAATTTTTTAAAAATTTCAACTTATGGAGATCTTCCGAGGTGAGAGGGAAATGCTGTGGTTTGGTAAACTGTCATGTTGACAATAACAGCTGCTCTGTTTTATTTCTGAATGTAGATTTTAACTGTTTTTATAATTACTATTTTTAAGATTTTTTTTAATCTTTACACCCAACGTGGGGCTCGAACTCCCGATCCCTAGATAAAGAGTCGCAGGCTCCACCGACTGAGCCGGCCAGGTACCCCTATTTTGACTCATCTTTGAATGATTTTGAATAATTAAAATTTTATAATGAAAAAGATCTGAAGCAGCTATAGGAGATGCTAAGACTTGACGAGTATAATCTAGGCACCTGGAAAAATGTTTTCAGCAAGACTGGAAACCCAAACACTACATAGAAAAAGACAGACACGTAGACACACAGGACTCCGTAAATCTTCAACCACATAACTTTAAAACATCCACAAAGTCAAAAGACAAACGATAGGTTAAGAAAACACATTTGCCATCTGTATGACAGATGAATGGTTAATGCATATAATATAGAAAAGAGCTCCTACAAATTAAGAAAAGACAGTTGTAGAACAAGGGAAGGATAGCAACAAGCAACTGACAAATCCAAACTCGCAACAGACGAGCCCGTGAGCACTAGTTGCACACGTGTGCGTGCACATGCGGGCCAGTGTATGGAGGGGGTGGCAGGAGTTACAGTCACGAGGAGATCTCGCTTTGCCACCATCAGATTGGCACAAAGTGAAAAAGTGTGCTCACACCTTTCTGGTACGGGGCGGCCGGGGGTGGCCTGCCTTGCCGCTGGCAGAAACATGAATCATGAGCGTCAGGTGGAAAGGCAGCCCAGGGTTTTCAAACCCACGTGCCCTTCAGTCACGCTCCCGAGACGGACCCGGATAAAGGCGGCTCGTTCCAGGCGTGGAGGCGGAGGGCTCTTGCGTGAAATGAAAGCTGGGAAGGAATCAGCGCACTAGATGAGGACAGGGTGGAGGAGCCCACGATCAGCCACAGCCATGGGCACAACGTCCCCGAAGTACAAGGGGCCCTCGGGGAGTGTCTGCACCTGTCACGCAAGTGCACAGGCCTGCGTGTCCTGTGGCACAGCCACCGGAATCGCGACAGTCCTCTCGGGTGGCTCGTGGCTTGTCCCCCACCCCCACCTCCACGAGCCTGTATCCCGTCCACGGGCAGCAAAGCCAGCACAACTATTTTCACCGCGGGGAGGGAACCCCCAGGCTGTGGTACGGGAAAGCATGGCGACCAGGCGGAGACACCACTGTCGCCCTCTCCGGGGACAGGTAGAGCCGCGCCCTGGGTGGGACTTCGGGCGCGGTGGTGGGATGCCCGCGTTTCTGACGCAACTGTCAGCCAAGGTGGACTTCTAGACTTTCAGTTTCTGTGACATGAGGGTGTTGGGGCAGACGGTTTCGCAGATCCCTCCCAGCTTTGGGACCTCTAAACCGTTCGGGCCCAAGGCGGGGAGGGGGCCCCTCTGGCACCCACCCGCTTCTCAGCCCTGCAGCGGGAAGGCGGAGACGACGTTGACAACGGGGCCAAGGAGAAGAGGGAAGGGCGGCAGAGCTGAGCGGGCAGGGGCACAGCCACCTGCCTTCTTCCTCCAGGGCCCCAAACCCAGGGGCCGGGCCGAGGAACAGAAGGTCCCCCGCCCTCTGGCTTTGCTTGGTCAGCTGACTGAGCAAATGAAAAGACAGATACCCAGTTAGATGTGAATTTGAGATCATGAAACATCACTTGCGCAGCCGCTTTTCATCGATAACCTTGGACGGAGACCAGCAGGAGAGAGGGGCTCGGGTTTCCGGAGGTCCCCACACCCTCCCTCGTCCCTCTGCGCGCAGCCCCCCCAGGGCCCCGCGGCGGTGGCGTGCATAGCACAGTTCTCCGTGAAACCGTCCCGAATCACCCTAATCTGAGCCGGCCACCTGCTTCCTGTGGGGACCCAGCCTGACCCAGGAGTGGCATGAAAACCAGAAGGTTCTCGGGCTTACTTATTAAGTAAGTCTCGGTAAAAATGAAATGAAACAAAACGAAAAGTTACAGCTCAAAGGTGTGGGACGGAACACGGCTGTGCAAAACCCCCACGCTTCTCAGGGGACCCGCCCCGGTCGGTGACGGAAACGGCGGCCGAAGGAGCAACACTAAAAGGGCGGAAATAACTCCGATTCTAGGTGGAGAACCCCCCCGCCCCCCCGCATAAGACCCTGGTCCCCTCTCCCTCCGCCCACCCACCCTCGTCTCTCGGCGGGCCCCCCAGGACGCCCGTCTTCCCCTGCTCCCTCCCACCGGCCTCCCTGAGGGAAGGGTGGCCGCCCCCGAAGACACCCGGAGCCGTGTTCCCCTTCTTAGGCACACAGGGCCTTGGAGACCCTGCCACGGAACAGAGCCGTTTCCCCTGGCAAATGCCAGCCCGTTCCTCACCCACCGGCACGCCCCGCCCCCGGGCCCCAGACCCCGGGCCGGGCCACACCGCCTGCCCAGGCCTCGCAGGAGGGGCAGGGCTCTGCGGGCCGCCACCCAAGCAGAGCTCTCAGGTGGTGGCCTGGTCGAGACCCACCCCCTGCCTGAGGGGTGCCCAGGTGGGACAGAACATCCAGCACGGGGACCCGGTTTTCAACCCAATGGTCCACATGTCAACCCCCGGGCTCTGGGGAGAGGGGCCCTGCGGTGGGGGCGGGGGAACGGGGGGGGGGGGGGGACGACACTGAGTGGGTGCGTGTGGGCAGCCCGTCCTGAGATGCCATTTGGAAGGAACACAGTGTCCTCTTGAAGTCGGCCTCCACCCTTGTTTTTACAGACCGGACGCCTGCCAGACGGCACGGTCTTCAAGGGGCCGAAGAGGGCGTTAATTCTGAGCGTCAGCCCCGGGCTCGCTGCCCCGGATACTGCCATCTGCACGAGACGCATGGCGGGGGGCTTTCGAGACGCCCACTCCAGGGCCCTGCCTGACATGCCGTCAGGAGACCGCGGGTCCTCAGGGCCTGGGGCGGCTCAGGCCATGCTCTGGGTCTCTCCGTGGAAACAGACTCGTGACACTTCAGTGACCGTTGCTGCGGAGGACATCGGAGCCACACCCCGGCTCTGAGGGCACCGTTGCGTTGAGAATTCAACTTTTGACATTTGTGTTTCTTCATCTGGACGCGCCCTGCCTCGCTCCGCGAAGGGCCTGAGGTGACGTGGCTCCTTCCACGTGACCTGCCGTCAGCACAGCCGTCACTGATGTCACAGCGTAGCGGTGACCTCTTGATTTCCCCATCCGTCTGCTCGGCACGTATCTGATGTGACTCAGTCTCCCTGTCAGCAGCCCACGGATGTCGCCGGAATCGGGAAGCTACTGCAGACAAACGTTTCCCCGCCGCTGGGAGCCTGACAGACTTCTCGGGCTCGTTTCGGCCACCATTTTATTTTGAAAGAATTTGAAAGTACAGCGAAGTTACAAGAATAGTGCAGTGAATCCCTGCGTGCCCTGCACTTAGGTACTTGCTTCATCGCTCTGAAAGTGAGTTGCAGACAGCATAACATTTCACCCCTAAATACTGAAGCCCGGAGCTTCGTGTACCCCTCATATGCTATCACACCCCGGGAATTTCCCGCCGGCGACGCCGCGGCCACCAGGGGCCGGAAGCGGCCCCCTTCCGCGCGTTAACGCGTCTCCGCGGCCGGAGGAAGCGTTGCGCGGGTGTGCAGATGGGTCAGACGCGAGAAGGCACAGCGGGACCGCAGCACACCGCGCGCTTTGGACCAGAAGTGGCCCGTGAGCCGCCGGAAGACACGCCACTGTGCGAGCCGGTGGTCGCACAGCTTGAGGCCCACGAAGCCACGCCCAGGGCCAGGTGCCTTCCCGACGAGGGGCCGCCGTGGGGCCCACGGCCGCCGCGGTGTGCGCGCCCAGCGCGACCTCGGGGCCGCGGGGGTGCCGCCGGGCCAGGCCTTACTGCTCACGGAGAGGCACTCGACGGCCAGGAAGAGGCAGGGCCGCCGACCCCTGTCCAGGCCCAGGCACCGGGCTGCGGGCCACGCGAAGACGGGCAAGGCGAGCCACCGGCCGAGCGCGGCGGCAGCGCGCGTCTGCGTGGCGATCGCAGCCACCGCACCGGGCCGTAGACCAGGGCCCTGGCGGCAAGCACGTCCTTCAGGTAGCGAGCCCTGCGCGTCGGCGGGGCGCCCCGGGGCGCGGGGCCGGCTGCGCGGCCAGTACGTGCCCGGGAGCACGTGGGCCGCGGGAACGAGCCAGTGGCCGGCAGGGCAAGGAAGCCGGGGAGGCTGGCCCCCGGGGCTTCGGCGCAGCGTTCGTAGCCCGCTCGCACGAAGACGCCGTCGAAAACCCCCGCGCAGACGGCGGCCACGCACAGGCAGCGGGCCACGGCCACGTGGCACAGCGCCTGCGTGGACTCGGGCTGCCTGCGGAGCCGCGGGCGGGACTCGCCCTCGGCCCGCAATTCACGCGCGGCCTCGCAGGGCAGCGGGCAGCGGTCCCGCTGACTGCGGCGCACAAGTGGAAGGGCGGTCGGCCTCCTTCCTCTGTGGTTACGAAAAGAGGGTGTTAGGAAGAAACCCCCCCCCCCGGGGGGCGCCTGGGTGGCTCCGGCCGTTAAGCAACCGACTTCGGCTCAGGTCATGATCTCACTGTTCCTGAGTTTGAGCCCCGCATCGGGCTCTGCACTGACGGTGCGGAGCCCTGCCTGGATTCTCCGTCTCTCCCTCTCTCTCTCTCTCTCTCTCTCTCTCTCTCTGCCCCTCCTCTGCTCACTCGCATTCTCTCTCTCTCTCTCTCAAAAAATAAACAAACTTAAAAAAAATAGGAAACAAAAGAAAGAAAGAAAACCATCCAAAATAGAGCCTCCATCTTCCCAACTCTCAGCCTCAGGATCCACCAAGAAGAAAAGACCAGAAATAAACGTGAAGCCATACCCACAGTGTGTTCACCTTCTTACTCATGGCTTCTAGAATCATCTAGATCACCTAGAATCATCTCTCCCCTCGAAGTTTCGTGCCTTTCTCTCCTGACACCCATGTGCTTCAACTTTCCTCTGTGGACTGTGAAACACGCTCCCTGCCGTACTTCCCTTAGAGCGGCTGCATTTAGAGACTTCAACCCTTCCTAGCGCTGTTGCTACCATTCAGAATGGGCTTCCCTGCCTCAGTGGTATCATATATGAAGTTTCCAGCCGGCCCCAAGCCCTTTTAACCAAATACCCAGTTTGACACGGTTCAGTGTGGTCCAAGTTCTGGAACCGAGGCCGGGGATGGGGCGGTGCTAGGGGAGGAGGTGGGGAGGGGGCAGGGAAGGCGGGGAATGGAGGGGGGGAGGATGACAGGGGCAGGAGGAGCATCTGGAGCATCTGCTGCCTCGGTGGCCCTCCTGCCCTGCCCCCAAGCGCCACACCATCCCAAATCCCTTTCTTCCCTTGGCCCACGACAAACCTTCCATTTCCTGCAGTCAGAGAAGCAGAAAGTGTAAAAAGAACATGCAGTTATCGTGACTGTCAACTGCTTTGGGGCCAGCTGCACTGAGTTGGCCCAGTAGCCTAGAAGCGTGTTGCCATGGAACAGAGAAAAGGTTCAGCGCTCTGAAAATGACTCAAAGCCAAAACGGCAGGCAGGTGGGGAAGAGAGGGACTGTCTGTGTTCAAACTCAGGCTCTCCCCACCTGCTAATTGTGTGACCTTGGGCCTTCACTGGTCGGGGCCTCAGTTTGCATACCTGCAGAATGGCAACGCTGCCGGTACCTCCCCGCACAGTCCTCGTGTGGATTAAATAAGTTCTTATGGGTGGAGACCACTTAGCCCCGTTTATTTTTGAGGCACAGCGTCCACCTCCCCTCCTGCAATTTAGGCCCTGAAGGGGCAAGGCAGGCTCTGATTCTCCGCTCTCCCTCCCAAGCTCTGTGAATACCTGCTCAATTTCAGTTCGATGCAATCCAAGCACAAAGCCAGCACCTCCCTGTCCTTCCTTATGCTTCCACCCGTTGGCACATTACCATTTCGCTTTTCACATGGCCCTGGGCAGCCACCTGTATTTTCTGGGGACGCTGCTGCTGGGCTTTCATGCTCCCGTCCTGCCTTGGGGGCGCGTTGTTAAGGAGGACCACAGGGCCCAGCATTTCCCCCAGGGAACTAAAGCCCTCCTCCCAACTCTGCAGCTGCTCATTGACCGCGAGTTTCCATCCGGGCTTGTGGCACTGTCCCACGCCTGCCCCAACTCTTCGTCTAAGAGCTTCCCGGTCCGGGGGGCTATGTCTGCCCCCGGGGTCCCGTTTCCAGGCTGGCCACTGCTAACGTGGTCCGCGCACAACTGCCCCCAGCATGTTTCTCAAGCACCCCTGGAGTGGATCGTGCCACTCCAGCGTAAAGCTTTCAGGGGCTGGCTCTCCACTCCACGCGTGATCACGTCCCAGTCTCTCGGCCGCACGTCCAAGTGCCGTCCCCCTGGAGTCCTGAGAGCTCCGTACGCCCAGCCTGTCCTGCCCGGAATGAGATTCTGCAGGCCTCACCCCCTCCTGCCTCAGGTCTGCTGACACTTTCCACTTGGCTGCCGTTCTCTTGCAGCGGCTTTCCCGCTCAGCTGCTGACTCCAGCTGGGACACCTCCCCTGCACCCCTCTGGGGGGCCCGGCTCTGCGGCCTGAAGTGCCAGGCCTTTGGGACCTGCACTGGCCTGACCCTCCTGTCTGCCAGCAAGCCCGGGTGAGACCTGGGGACAGGAGCCACGCTCGGCCAGCCTGAGAGAGGAGGTCCAGGAAGGACGTGGACAGTGACTCCTCTCTCTGGCTCCTGGGCAGAGTCCACTTGAGCCCTTGTGCAAGCTGAAAGTGACATGTCATCAAACCAATTTCCCGAGTCCACCAAGGAGACCAGGCTGGGTAGTCTATGGCCTAGCTCCTCCATACACCTGAACTGCCATGACCCTTGTTACAGGTCACTCAAAGTTCTTCACGGATTCCCCCAGTACCTGGCACACGAAGGTCAAAGGCACTGGCCCGCGTTCTGGAGTCTTTTGGAGAAGTTCTGCAAAGCATGACAATATGCTGGCTAAGGGGTTAACACATGTTCCTTAGACTCCCCTGCTTCCTGAGGCTTATGCATTTATGCAGGAGCCACTGTCACCTGTCACAGTGCTGCCTTCTTTCCTGTAGCATTTACGAAAACTGCTTGTTGTGTCCCTGACTATCCTGACCACCCTTGCTGCAGATGAGGGGGTGCCAGCTTGAGGGCTGTGACGTGGGACATCCCTGGCAGGCGAGGTCACTCTGGGACTCAAGAAGCCTGGAGCAACCCTAGTGATTCCTGAACTCCAGGGAGAGAACTGCTGACCTCAAGCAAGGCCCTCGGAAACCGGCAGCTCACCTTCCTTATTTTAGAGGGACGGACTCGGGGCCATAGAGGGGAGGTGAACGCCCAAGGTCACTTAGGGCAGTTGGCGGCACACCCATATATAGGGGAGGGCTCTTGTCCTCTGGCTGCCACAGGTCTCTGTGGCCTTTCTCAAACAAACGCTTCCAAATACATAGAAACAGAATTACAACGCAAATTTAACAGGTCGAAAGATGGTATGAAAATATTTTTGAAAACATGTGATACGGTAATAATATGCTTCTTTACTAGTAAGTTCAATGACAGGACGTACAGGCAGGTCTTGTACGTGAGTTAATTTCAAGATAACTACAACAAAAGCTAAGTGATCTGAAATGATGTCACTTCCATTGGTGACAAAGACTCTGTGTGTGCTCTGTAGCCTACACGCGTAATTGCGGGAAACGCCAAATTTCAACTAGGGGTTGGTGAAAATAAAGAGGAAATAAAGCTGAGAGAGAGTGGAAAAATCCTCTGTTGTTGCCTCAAGCTCTCAGACACCAGCGCAGGGCGCCTGCACTACGGCCTGAGTCCGGCAGTGCACATGACCGTGAGCGACCGGCCGGCCTCCTGCAAGATTTGGCACATGGGGGCGATGCCAGTACCCACCTCTTAAGATTGCTGCGATAATTTACAGTATTGGCGCGAAAAGGCCAGCGATCACCATCCGGGTATTTGCCTCTCTATCATTGCTGGGGAAAATTCAAATCTCGGGAAAGGGCGGACCCGAAAAGCGGCCCTGCGCCTGCGCGCGGGGCGGGGCGCCGGGCTCTGGGAAGCAGGCGGAGCGATGTGACGCGGGGTGACGCGAGGTGACGCGGAGCGACACGGAGCTCTCCCGCGCCCGCCCGCTCGGTTCGGGTACCGCCGCCTGGCTGCCCGCCCTGCAGCCGGCGGGGCGGGGGATGGGGAGCGGCCCCGGGCGCGCCGCGGGTCTCCTTTCCTTAGGGCGCGGGCGGCGGCGGCGGCGCCCGGGGGCGGGGCCGGTGAGCCTGGGAGCCGGCTGCGTCACCGCCCGCTCGCCCCGCCCCCGACTCCCACCGCGACGCGTCTTGGGCCCCTTCTCCCGCGGCCGCTGGGTGTGGGGAGCGGAAACATGTTCACTCTCCGGCCCGAGCCGCAGCTCTAATGTCTCCCGTCGGCCTTTCCCAGCAGCCTGCGCTCTGTCCCCACTGCTGGTTAAAGACAACTCCTCGGGCGTGTGTTCCTTAAGCAACGCGGGGGAATGTTCCCAAGGGGGGCGGGGCTCAGCTCGTTTGAGGCATCCTCATCCGGGCATTCACCAGATGTCTCAACCGCCATCTTTGTTTTGTGCTGAAAGTCGCTATTGACGCCCGTGGACGGCCGGGCGAAGGGAAGTGGCAAGATGGCAGCTCCCAGGGCGGAGGCGTGAGGGCGCAATGGGGGGGCGGGGGTGTGCCGCGGGGCTGGGCGCGCCTGCGCCTGACCCGAGAGCGGTCTGAGCCCTAGCAAAGCGCGCAGTGGACCTGGGCCCTCGCCGCGGGGCAGCGCGGGGGTCCTTTAAGAGGCCTTGGCTCAGAGAAGCCGTGCGAGGGCGGGAGGTGGGGGGGGGGGGAAACAGTGACGTCGCCCGACTCCGCCCCCTCGCCCGACCGCCGCTGCCGCCATGTTTAGTTGTTACTTCTTCACACAAGATGGCGGCTCCCAGGGAGGAGGCATGAGCGCCCTGCCGTTACCGCTCCTTCTGCCGTACAGTTGCCACTCCGGGGCCTAACTCTGGCTCTTTGGAGCGGCTCCTGTGGGGAGGAGTCATAAAGAGGGAAGCGAGGATCGGACGCTGCCTTGCGTTTGGTTTGCAGTGGAAGAACTGAGCCAGGAGGAAGAGAATAGGGGGGAAGGGGGAGTTAGTCTCAAGATGGCGGCTCCCAGGGCGGCAGGCGCAGCCTGAGCAGCAGAGGCGGACTCGGGAGAGGTTCGAGACCTCACGAACTGTACGGCGCGAGTCTCCGACCAGCCCCTGAGAATTCGAGTTCGTTCCACTGGCCTCCGGCGCGCCTCCGTCCTTTACGAGTGTCGTGGCTGTTTCGGGAGCGGCGGCTGCACTAAGCGCTGGGCGGGGAAGCGGGACGGTCTCAAGATGGCGGCTCCCACAATTGTGGTGTGAGCGCCGGCGGGGCTGGGACAACCGCGGCGCTTGTGGCTCCTTTCCACCCGCCCCGGAAGCCGGCCAGTGCAGGGGACTTGGGGGGGTGTGGGAACCGGGCCGGGGCTCCGCCATTTCCGGCGGGGGAGGGCTACGACTGAGGAAGGGAGGAGAGAGAGGCGGCTCAAGATGGCGGCTCCCAGGGCCTCCCGCCCGAGCTTGTAAGCGGGAGCGCCCGAGCGAGTAGTCAGAGCGGCGGGACTCGGCGGCCTCCAGCTTCTCGGGGCTGGGCGCTCGAAAGTTTCGGGAGGCCCTTGAAGAGACGGGGTGAGCTAGAAGAAGGGGAAGAGCCGAAGGGAAGGAGGATAGTTAAGATGGCGGCCTCCATGGAACCGTCCACCGCTGTGTGAGGAACCGCTTCTCCGTGAGAGCCACCTTAGACGAAAGGGGGTGTGTGACAGGAATTGGGGAGCTCCCTTGCCGCCTTGTGACTTTTCCCCACCGCGGCCTTTCCCGTAACTATGGCTTCGGCCGTGTCGCCCGCCAACTCTCCAGCGGTGCTCCTGCAGCCCCGCTGGAAGCGAGTGGTGGGCTGGTCGGGTCCGGTGCCCCGACCCCGCCACGGCCACCGGGCCGTGGCCATCAAGGAACTCATCGTGGTGTTTGGCGGCGGCAACGAGGGGATAGTGGACGAACTGCACGTGTACAACACGGGTGAGTGCAAAGCCCGCTGGGTCCTGGGATCTCTCCCTCCCTCCCTCTCCCTCCCTCCCTCCCTCCCTCTCTCCCTCTCCTTCCCTCCCTCTCTCCCTCTCCTTCCCTCCCTCTCTCCCTCTCCTTCCCTCCCTCCCCTCCTCCTCCTCTATTCCTCCTCTCCCCACTCCCTCCTCCCTTTTTTCTCTTCCCCTTCCCTTCAGCCTCCTCTCCCTCCTCCCGTTTCTCCCTCTCCCTCCGCACTGATGTGCTGTCTCTGTTCCGAGACCCTTTGGTCAGCCCGGCTTCCTCGCTTTTTCCTGCTCTCTCCCTGTTCTTCCTCTGCCCCTCCCCCCTCCTGCGTTTGAGGGGTGCTTTTCATTATCCGAGAAAAATCCAGTCCGGTTGGTGAGGGGGCGGGGGCGTCGCCGGCGTTGACTCGAGACAGACACCGTTACCCCGCCGGGCGGGCGGGCGGGCTGGCGGATGCGTCCCTTTGGCGCAGGCAGAGTCCCACCCCCTTCCTCCCTCCTCCCGCGCCTGCTCAGCTCTTCTTCATCTTCAATGCTTTTTCGGGAGAAATGACAGCTTCTAGATTACGGTTTAGGGGCAGAGTCGATCTCCCTAATCCCGACCTGGGGGGTTGTGCGCCCTGCTGGGTAACCGTCTCAGGGTCTGTGCACGGGCCTTGGGCGCCCACAGAGAGAGCGGCATTGCTGCCTCCCCCTTTTGCCATTGAGTACCCCATGTTTTCTCCAAATTGTTTCTTTTATTGATCTGGGGCCCTCCAGTGTAGGAGATGAATTCCAGTGATCCCGTAGAGGGCTAGGTGGGCCCTTACCTCGCCTCCTTCTCTGAGGCGGAGGTTACCGTGCCTACGCCCGTACCTCCCCCGATCCCAGGGCGCTGGTAATTGGGAGGAACGGGATTCCTTGGGACACAGAAAGATGCGGTGTGCGCCCCTTGCCTGGCGTCCTTGCCAGGTCTCGGGCTTGGCCGCAGCCTCTTGCCGGTGGTGGCCCCTTGGCCCGGTTTGCACACCCAGCCGCTGCCTGTGGAAGGGCGGCTGGCTCACAGCGCCTCGCCTTGCTCAGAAGGAGGGGCTGGGCATTCTCCCTGAGGCCAGTGGGCCTGCTGTGCACTGCGTTCTGGGGGAGAGCTGGAGAGAGAGCCAAAGACGGAGGGGGGGGGCGAAGCACAGACTTCGTGGGCCCTGCACACCCACACACCTGTCAGTGGTCTTTCAGAAAGTTCCCCTCTGCGGCAGGGGGACGCGTTCGGGTTGGTGGGGTTGGTGGTGGCTGGGAGCTGTTTTCCGGCTCTTTCCCCAGGCGTCACATCTACCAGACTCCATTTGCTCCAGCTCCATCCTTTCCCGGGGCTCTGGCAATACCAGCTCCTTGAGTGTGGGCCCCACCTCCCACCTGTGAGGGTGCTCTGGGGTTGGGAGCTGGCGCCCAAGGGAGAAAGTGTTTAGAGCGGTGAGGGCTGGGTGCTCCCCTCCCCCTCCCCGGAGGCAGAGTGCAGTATTCTCCACACCTTGTAGCTGGGTGCCCCTACCGAGTTGACTTTCAAAGGCTGGTGGGTTGCTGGTGACCCTTTACATTCCGGTTCTCAGCACCTGTTGCCTCCAGCGAGGCTGGGCTGGTTGGCGGGTGCTCCCTGCCAGCGTAGACAGCTGCGGTGGCCGCAGTTAGCCTGGTAAGGTGAGGCTGAGGGACAGGGCTGTTTTTAGAGAGGCCGTCGCCCTGAGTAGAACCTTCTAAACTCCTTGGACTGTCTTTATTCTCGCAAGGCCCGGAGCAGGCTCCTTAACAGGGAAATACAATTTTAGAAAGTAGGACAGGGGCCTAATTACCATCAGCTCTAAAGTCCACTGCTTCCAGGGGCTTCTGCATATTCATTAGTTTATGAAAATGAACTGGCCACTTTGGCAAGAAGTCATTCCCCATCTGCAAGCCCGTGTCGTGTAGTAGACGGTAGTGGTAGTCTGCCTTCGGAAGGGCCGCAGCCCTGCCTTCCTCCCGTTGGCAGTTTGGAAACTGCCCTTATTGACTCCTTAGGCGACTTCTCAGGAGGGCCACCAGCAGACCCGACTCCCCGGGCCTCACCGAGTGTTGCACGTTATCTGAAGGCAGCAGGAACTCATCCGGCGTTCTGGTAGCTGCAGGGCTCGTGCGCTCCCCTCGGGCCAGATGGGGCTTGGTGTTGCCCTCCTTCCGCTTGGCTTTCCGCTTGCCGTCGTTTCGTTTTAGGGCAGGGCAGGTCCTCCTTGTGCTTCTTCTCTCGCCCTGTTCCTTCATTCCCTGTTGCTGACATCAGTGGCTCCAGGGGGCGCGTTTGGGGCGCTTGTGAGCATTTTGCTGTCTTGGCTGGCTCGGTGATGTGGGGGTGACGAGCTGGGGGGCCAGCAGGTTTGCACTCGAAGGGCGTGGGTGAGAAAGCGTGTCCTTCCTCTTCGACAGCGGTTACCACGGCGGCTGGCCTTTGGGAGTTCTTAGGCTAGCTGCTGTCCTTGGCCTTGGGGAATTTTACTTCAGCCTAGCAAAGCGGATTACGGAGAGGACCTGGTACCGAGGGGAGGCTGTGGCCAGTCACCAAATCAGCTACCCAAGGCTGGTCTGCCTCAGTGGTTCTTTAATGTCCAGTGACTGTTACGGCTGGAAGGAGCCTTGGAAAACATCTAGCGGAACTTCCTTGTTTTTGCACACGCGGAAATTGGGGTCCGAGAGGGGAAGTGACAGGTTCTGGGGTCACCCTGCCAGCCGGTGGTAGGGTCACGCGCGAGTGCCTGGAGTACAGCTCTTCCTGGACATAGTTGGGCTGTCTCTTCCTTCAGTTAACAGGCACAGGCCGCCACCTCTGAAACACCTCCTTGTTCCTCTGTCCCTGTGGCTAATCGGTCCTTAAGCTTGTCTCAGATCCGTTCCCTCTCCATTCTGGGATCTCTCGTCTTCTCACTTGGCTTTTGCAGTCACTTCCTGATTGGCCCTGTTAGTTTCATTTGTCAGGAAATCCTGTTCACCCTTCAAGGCCTACCTCCAAAGTCACCTTTTCTGAGAAGCCCCCTCTGCCAAATTGCCCTGTTCTGTGCTCCCAAGACTTGGCCTTGGTGCAGACCCCCCCCCCCCCGTGCACGCACGTGCGTGCACACACACACACTGCTTTTCCCATCGTGGGGGGAGGGCGTGGCAGCCTTCCTACTAGGTTGGAAGTTGGAGGATGGGAGCGGTCTACCCTGTGCCTGCCCGCACTTGGCGTTGCGTCTGCCACACAGGAAGCACCCGGGCATGACCGAGCGAACAGGCCACCGGTGGACCGTCTACCCAACTGCGTGGTGCGGGTCTCTAGGGGACGATGCGTGGAGCTTGCGGGAGCAACTACAGATGGATTTGGCAAGGGTGGGAAGGGGTGGGGGCAGCTGATAAAACACAGAAGCTGCGGTTGCAGCCTTGCTGAGGAGAGAGAAGGTGGAGTCACGTTTCTGGTCATGAAGCGTCCTGTGTGCAGGCGGCCTCCTCTCCTCAGGCCACCCTCCCAGCTGTGAGCATTGACAAGCCAGAGTGAATGGAGATCGGGGGGCCGGAGGCGGGGTTATGAGATGCCCCCCTAGATGAGCTACAGATAACGTGACTAAGGGGCAACTGAGAGCAGTGGGTGCGTTCCAGGCAGTGGCGGTGCCACCTCCAGGGCAGCACCTGAGCTGTGGCTTCGCACCAGAAAGTGCCTGACAGCCTGTTCTTGCCCGGGACGTGTGGGGCCCCTGCCCCGTGTTCTAGGACAAGGTCAGCTCCTCCTAAATGAGGGGTGTCCCGGGTCATTTCCGGCCTGACCAGCTGCGTGGGTGATGACAGCGGCATAGGAAAGCCATGGGTCGGACCTGTTTGCTGTGTAGCTTTGTCCCGGCCCTGACTCCTGGCCACGTGCTGGCCCCGTAGCTGCAGGCAGCAGCTAAGAGGGTGCTCAGCTGAGCGAGGACAGCCGATGCCTCCCTGTATGTGGGGCCCTTGGTGGGCACCTAGCGGTCACTTTTAAGCTGATGACAAGGTTGCTGTCCATGTTTGTTTTGCTCTGTGACCTCAGGTAAGTCGCTTCCCCTCTTGGGGTTCCGTTCCTTTATCACTTGAGGGAGCTTGGCCTAGGCAGTCTCCCAGGTTTCTTTCAGCTTTTTATCCTGGCGAGTTGGATGAAACTCTGTCTCTTCCAGTTTGTGCAGGGGTGGTTCGCCTCGGCACAGAAAGCTGGCTGCTGCTTTTCTTGGTTTGTTTTTGCACCAGGAATGACAATGAGGCAATGAGCTGGGACCTGGGGTCCTGGCGCGCGCGTGTGCAGCAGGTGGCGTGACACCGCACCTGCACCAGGAAAATGGCAGAGACGGGGAGAGGAGGAGGGTGGTGCTGGGCGACCTGGAGTCCCAGTGACCCCGCCGGCCCATTGGGGTCGGGGATCAACAGCCTGTTCCAAAGCAATCTGTAGAGCTGGGTAGTGGGGAGCGACAAGAACACGCGCCCCTCGGGAAAGGCTGTGATTGTCTTGGGGGTTATGGGTGTGCTCTTAGATGAGGACAGACAGGCCTTTTGGCCAGTGCGCACGTGAGGCCTCGGGGTGCCAACAAAGGACTTGTTGCCTAGTGCGCAGGAAGGACGTATCGGTGACCAAGTACGTGCTATGCAGAGAGGCTGAGAAGCCATGGAGCAGCCGGGGCCTCCCGAGGCCGTCCCCATGGGACTCTCCTGACCCTCATTTGGACTCCAGGGCTGCCCCTTTCACACTCCGGTGCCTCGGTCTCAAGTCGCTCACATTTGACCGATACCAGTTTAGGGGCATGGAATCAGATTTGCAGCTGGCACCCAGTTTGAGGTTTTTGGAGAGAGTGTGGCACGTCGTTTAGCAACAGTCTTTAAATAACGTGTAGTGAGAAGGACCCCTCAAAAAAAGGAGGTTATGTGCCCCATGACTCTTCTGGGAGGCCCTGGCATGGCAAGTGTCTGGGGAGCTGAACACAGGACACTAGCGTGAAGTGAGGGGAGGAGCCACCTTGCTGGTGGCCTCCCTACCCCACCCTCAGTTAAAGGGGGTAGATTTGGGGGAACCTCTGGAGCCAGCCTCAAAAGCTGATGCTACTGCCACCACTTCTGGATTTCAGGAATGTTCTAGATCGGTGTGGGTGTGGCACAAGGGGAGGGGTGGTGTGGAGCATCACCTAGGAGACCAGCCAAGATGGAGTCTTGCCCTCCCTGGCTCTCCTCAGCCAGCAGGCTGGGCTGCCCGGATTGGCTTCCCTCACCTGCCTGCCTCCTGCCACCAGCATCCGCAGGGAGGGAGAGCACTGGCTGGTCACAGTCACTCTTTGAACCATTTGGAGGTATGGTCCTGCGCCCCTGGGGAGAGGTGCATGGGGCCACTGAGGGTATTTTGGGTGTTAGACCTTTCTTTCCAGTGATCCACTGAGCCGTCAGGGAAGGAAGTCAGGGCCTACGTTCCCAGAAGCTAGTGAATTATCTTGGTCAGTGACTTCCTGCTTAGTAAGATGACCTTGATGAGAAGCTAGGTGGTCGCAGGCCGTTTGAAGGTGGCTCCTGAGGCAAGGGACTTCTCAGAAGGTGGCTCGGATAGAGGGCTGGCGCTGGGTACTGAAATGAGAAGGTTCCACACCCTTGGAAAAGGAGTCTTGGCTCCTCCTTTCTCAGACCATGTTTCGCAGCCTGCTGGGTTTGGGGAGGGAGAGGAGTGGGGGCTCTGGTTCTTAGGAGTCCCCGAGGTATTCTGACTTCTGCTTCCTTTTGTTCCCCAGCAACTAACCAGTGGTTCATCCCAGCCGTGCGAGGGGACATCCCCCCTGGGTGTGCAGCGTATGGCTTCGTGTGCGACGGGACTCGCCTGCTGGTGTTTGGTGGGATGGTGGAGTACGGGAAATACAGCAACGACCTCTATGAGCTCCAGGTAACAGCCCGCGGCTCCCCGTGAGCGGGGGAAGGGGAGGCCGCCGGGACCCTTCCCACCACGGTCCGGGGCCTCCCAGGCCCCTACGGTGGCTGGCGCATTCCTGATTAAATCCCGTGTGTTGATTTTGCAGGCAAGCCGGTGGGAATGGAAGAGACTCAAAGCAAAGACCCCCAAAAATGGACCCCCTCCGTGTCCTCGGCTCGGGCACAGCTTCTCCCTTGTGGGTAACAAGTGCTACCTGTTTGGGGGTCTGGCCAACGATAGCGAGGACCCTAAGAACAACATTCCGAGGTGAGGCTTTGTCCTCTTCGTGTGGAATCCCATGAGGGTGGGCGTGCTTCGCCACGTGCCAGCCAACCTCACCGCGCCAGGTTCCTTTCTCCTGTGAAAAGAGAGGGTGAAGCTGAATGCCCCCGAGGGAGCTTTCCGGGATCTCTAACCCAGAGGAGGCTGTGTGGCAGGAGGGCTGGGCCAGGGGGTAGAAACCCACCTTGCCTGGGGCCGGTCTCTGCTCCTCAGGCCAAGTTAGAGCTGGCACTCTTCTTCCTAACCTTTGCAACCTAGCAGACTGTGCTGGTATCTTCCAAGGCCGGTGGCTGGGTGCCTTCGTGAGGTGTGAAGGTAGTCCCGAGGCAGCACCCCTCTTTCCCCGGGAGGCCCGTGTGCAGTGCCCAGTTCTGTGTGCGAGGCAGCCCGCCGCTCCCCTTGGACTCCCACTCAATCTTGGGAGCTTCTGGCAGCCCCTCTGCAGTGCTGAGGGTAGAGGAACGTGGAGTCCACGTGGACTCGGCCCCCTCTGTCTGCCCGGGAGTCTGCGGTTCACCCCTAGAAGCAGCTGAGGCCTCTGGTGCGCCAAGTCCGCGCTTGCCAGAATTGACCTGTCTTCTCCAGGTACCTGAATGACTTATACATCCTGGAATTGCGGCCGGGCTCTGGAGTGGTGGCCTGGGACATCCCCATCACTTACGGCGTCCTGCCTCCACCCCGGGAGTCCCACACTGCCGTGGTCTATACTGAGAAAGACAATAAGAAGTCCAAGCTGGTGATCTATGGAGGGATGAGCGGCTGCAGGCTGGGGGATCTCTGGACCCTGGATATCGGTGAGACGTGCCTACGGCTGTTCTGGGAGCCTTGGAGCAAAGTTAGGAGACTGGGCCACCGTCATGGGGTGGTGAGATGGGCTGACGGGCACAAGGCGCGAGCCGTGCCGCTCCTCCTCCTCCTCGTGGTGGCGGGGGCGGGGGGGCCCTGTGTGCAGCGAGCTTGTGGCACTGCTCTTAAGAAAGAGCGAGGCTCGGTTGGCTGAGTTGGTCTGATGTCCTGTAGGAGGATAAGTGAGAGAAGTGAAGGTCTTTCTAGGATGGAATTCTCTAGATGAGGTAGCATTCATCCTCTCAATTCGGCCGTGGTAGACTGTAACGGCGGTGGCGTGCCTGGGTCTGTCACGGTCGGGTGGGATGTTGAGAGGCCATAAGACCTCGAGGGGCTCCTTGGGCTGGGAAGCGGGTGGGGGTGGGGAGTGGTAGGAAGCGGCTGCGGCGTTTGGCCCTAAGGCAGGCTGAGGGGGAAGCCGGCTGGCGGCACCTGTCCTGTGTGTTGGCGTCGGCACTCAAAGGAAACCGTTGATCACAAGCGAAATTCCTGGCGCCCGGCCTGTGGACGGTGGAGGGGGTCGGGGCCTGGTGCGCTCGTTGACGGCAGGGCGTGGGGGGCGTGCCTCCTCCCCCGCCCGAGCCCTGAGGTTCGCAGCTGCCAGGATGGCAGAGACGGCTTGGGAAATGCCGGCGCCTGCTGACCAGAGGGCCTGTTGTGGGCCGTAGGGAGGGCAGGCCTGGGATTCTTGCGCTGCGCGGGCACCCCCCTTCCACAGCCTTCCTTGCATCTGGGGAGCATCCTGTGAGTCGGAGGGCCCGTGTCTGGCATGGCGTAGGTAACCCTCCCTCCTCTGTTGCTCTGTGCAGAGACTCTGACGTGGAACAAGCCCAGTCTCAGTGGGGTGGCGCCTCTTCCTCGGAGTCTTCACTCAGCCACGACCATAGGAAACAAGTGAGTAGCAGCCACGGCTCTCGACTTCCTGGCCCGCCCCCGCCCCCTCAGGGCTCTCGGTTTTGTTCCTGCAGTTCCTAAGGCCTGCCGAGGCCTCTTTCCGGCTGGGCTGGCCTTCCGCAGCCCTGTCTTTACGTTACGGCCCCGGGAGACCGAGACAGACTCGGGATAGAGGGGTGCAGACTGTCCTAGATACTCTCCACGAGCAGCTGGGTGTCTTTGTCAACGCCAGGGTCCCAAAGCGAATATGAGAATGACGGGGACCGGGGTGAGCTTTAGATGAGCTTGAGTAGTGGCTCCACGTGGTGGAGGTGACACAGGTCTTGTGAGGGCTGAGCTACCAAGAAGGACAGGGTGACATTAAGAGCTTCCATGCGTCCTGGGGACCTCTCCTGGGGAGAGCTGGAGGACCAAGCGTGGTTAGAACTTTCTGGATGGAAGAGGTGGCTTCTAGCTTGGCACCTCCTCTACAACCCTCTCCTACTCTTCCCTCCTTCGTCCCAGAATGTACGTGTTTGGTGGCTGGGTGCCTCTCGTCATGGATGACGTCAAAGTGGCCACACACGAGAAGGAGTGGAAGTGTACCAACACACTGGCTTGTCTCAACCTGGGTATGGCCTCCTCGGGCTTGGAGTAGCCTGCGGAGGGCTGCGGGAGGCTGGCCCTCCTCGGTCCCGAGAGCTGTGTGGGGTGTGCTGCTAAGGCCCGTGCCCCTCGAGTCCACGAGAAGCAGCCACTGGTGCGAGCACTCTGCTCCCTGCTTTCGTTCTTGAGTAGGCTCTTTTCCTGCGCGTGGCCCGCCGTCGAAAGCACGGAAGCTTAACCGTGCACAGCCTCCCTCCCGCCTCCGGTTCTGCAGAGGCAGCCGTGCCGGTAGCTTCTCCTCCCCCTTGCAGGGACTTTTCTGCATGTCCAAGCGTCGTCTGTAGGTTCCTTTATAAACAAATACGACGGCAGCCTGCTCTCGGCGGCGCCTGGCTTTTCGCTTTACTCTGTCTCGGAGACCGTCCCGTCCGATCCCCGCACGGCGAGCGGACTCATTCTTTTCAATTGCTATCGAGGTGTTGAAACTTGCAGACGCTACTCCGTGAGTATTCTTGCACTGTCCTCGCCTCCGTGCAAGTGTATTCGAAGGGTAAACATCTAGAGGTAGGATCGCTGTCGAAGGATGTCGCCAAGCCATCCTGCATAGAGGCTGTGCCCGTGTGGGTGCCCCCCCGGCAGTGCCGGCACGGCAACCTTCAAACTGCTCTTCGCCGAGTCCGATGGGTGGTTGGCTCTCCCCACGGGCTGGCCCCCAGCCCCCCCCCCCCCCTCCCGGCTCACCTTGAGCCCCGGCTGCAACAGGCACGGGCGTCAAATTGCCAGGCGCCTTATGGTTTAAGTTTGCGTTTCGCTAATTTTGAGCGAGGGTATGTATTTTCCCCTAGATCCTCCTGTCGCCTTTTTCATGACTTGCGTTCCTCTTTGCCCGTTTCTTTCTACATAGGCTCTTGTGTTGTTTGATGTGCGAGAAGTGAGACCTTTGGCTGTGCGTTTCAAATAGCGTTCCCAAGTTTGTGGTTTAGAATTTTATCTTTTGCGGTCTTTTTGCCGTACCGAGTTCTTTCGTTCGTTCATTCGTTTTAATTTAGTGCTCTTTAGCGACTTCCTGGTTTGGATTCCCCATCCCTGACAGCGAAAGGCCAGAGGGCCACTGGGGGGTTGTGGATTCGTTTGCCCCCCTTGCTCACCTGCACCCCCCCCCCCACCATCCCCAGATACCATGGCTTGGGAGACCATCCTGATGGACACGCTGGAGGACAATATTCCCCGCGCCCGAGCCGGCCACTGTGCTGTAGCCATCAATACCCGCCTGTACATTTGGAGTGGGCGCGACGGCTACCGAAAGGCCTGGAACAACCAGGTCTGCTGCAAGGACCTGTGGTACCTGGAGACAGGTGAGGCAGCTGCACGGGGGCCACGGGCCTGCCACGGCGCAGCTGAGCCACAGCGTGGGGCCTCCCGGCGCGACCCCTTCTCACCGGCCCTGCCCTCTTGCAGAAAAGCCACCACCCCCGGCCCGGGTACAGCTGGTACGAGCCAACACCAATTCCCTGGAGGTGAGCTGGGGGGCCGTGGCGACAGCCGACAGTTACCTTCTGCAGCTCCAGAAATATGACATTCCCGCCACGGCCGCTACTGCCGCCTCCCCCACGCCCAATCCGGTCCCGTCTGTGCCCGCCAACCCTCCCAAGAGCCCCGCCCCGGCAGCAGCCGCACCTGCTGTGCAGCCGCTGACCCAGGTAGGCATCACGCTCCTGCCCCAGGCTGCTGCCGCGCCCCCGACCACCACTGCCATCCAGGTCTTGCCGACGGTACCTGGCAGCTCAATCTCCGTGCCCACGGCGGCCAGGACTCAAGGTGAGTGGGGGGAGGGAGGGCCTCGTGCTTCAGAGGGTAGGGGCTACGTGCCGGGAGGCCGTGTGCCCAAGAGGGCCGTTGAAGACAGCACACCACGGCCGTCGTCAGCACCGGCTTGTGGCCGAGTGCTGGGGCCGGGAGCAAGCTCGGGCCTGCTCACGGGGACAGTCGCTGAGGGTGTCTGGAAGGACCAGATGTGAAGCACCAGCAGGTCCCAGAAGCAGTTTGCGTTCACACGCTGAACGCGACGGAGGCCTGGGCCTCTGCCGATGGCCACCTCCTTCCCTCGCCAGGCGTCCCCGCTGTTCTCAAAGTCACCGGCCCTCAGGCTACGACAGGAACCCCACTGGTCACCATGCGACCTGCCAGCCAGGCTGGGAAAGCCCCTGTCACCGTGACCTCCCTTCCTGCAGGCGTGCGAATGGTTGTGCCAACGCAGAGTGCCCAGGGCACGGTGAGGAGCCGCTGCGTGGGGTGGGACGTCCTGGTGATGGATGGCACTAGCCTTAGGGCCACTCAGCCTGGGCTTTTCTGGGCTGTGAGGTGTCGGCGAGGCAAGCTGTCTTTACTAATACAAGTTAAGAAGCTGATGCCTCAGAAGGACTTTCCTGCTGTCTGAGTCTGGTTTGGACAAGGGCGTCTTAAACGTGAACTTCTTTGGAAGCCCCAGGGGAGAGCCTAGGCACCTGGGGTTTGACCCAGGGCTGGGAGGAGAGAGCTGTATCTAACTTCACAAAGTACCTAGAGCTTCTGGCAAACTCCTGTCTGGGTCACTGCACCCAGTCAGTGGCAGGGGCCAGGTCGGGGCCGAGAGGTGCTGCTGGGAGGGACACCAGGCAGGACGGAGGCTCCCCAGGCAGGGCCGGGCCTCTCAATGGGTTCTGCTGAAGCGTCTGGAGCAGGGGGTGAGGCGACCTCAGTCCTGGCGCCATGTGTAGGCTCACGCCCCCTGTGCCCACTGCAGGTGATTGGCAGCAACCCACAGATGAGCGGCATGGCTGCGCTGGCAGCTGCGGCTGCCGCCACCCAGAAGATCCCGCCCTCGTCAGCGCCCACCGTGCTGAGTGTCCCAGCAGGCACCACCATCGTCAAAACCGTGGCCGTGACACCCGGCACCACCACTCTCCCGGCTACTGTAAAGGTGGCCTCCTCACCGGTCATGGTGAGCATTCCTTGTGCCCGGTTCTGAGCTGGGGCAGCCTTGGGGCTGGTGGCTTCCAGGCACTGCGTTAAGATAGCCGTCACTCCCTCTGGGCCTCAGACCTATCCTGCGGGGCCATCGGCCTTGCCACTTGCCGCGGGCTCTGGAACTAGCGGGAACTTTTTGGGACGGGGCAGCCTGAGACTGGCTCCATCGGTGCAGAGCCCAGGGAGCTGCCTCGGGCTCCTCTGGGCAGAGGCTGGGCCTCCCCACCCAGCCCTTGCCCCACTCACAGCTGTCATCACCCCTTCAAGGTGAGCAACCCGGCCACTCGGATGCTGAAGACTGCGGCCGCCCAGGTGGGGACATCTGTCTCCTCTGCTGCCAACACATCCACCCGCCCCATCATCACAGTGCACAAGTCGGGGACTGTGACGGTGGCCCAGCAAGCCCAGGTGGTGACCACAGTGGTGGGTGGAGTCACCAAGACCATCACCCTGGTGAAGAGCCCCATCTCTGTCCCAGGAGGTAGTGCTCTGGTGAGTGATGGGTGCCACCCTGCTGCATGGAGCGGCTACCGGCCTGTGGTGCTACCCTGGGCCCGGGCCAGGCCCGACCCAAGCCGTGCTCTTGATTGGTTTCCAGATCACTCCTTGCTCCATCCTTTCTGTTGCAGATCTCCAACCTGGGCAAAGTGATGTCAGTGGTTCAGACCAAACCAGTTCAGACTTCGGCAGTCACAGGCCAGGCATCTACGGGCCCGGTGACTCAGATCATCCAGGTGAGCTTCGGGGCGCCGGACTCTGACACCAGCGAGCGGGCTCCGGGCCATAGGAAGGAGTTTTGTCCCCGCCCAGAGAAGGTCCCTCAAGCGTGTGTGGTGCAGAAAGTCCTGCTGCTTGGTCCGGTCACTCAGAGTCTTCAGAACGTTCCCTGAGCCGCTTGGGTCTCCAGTAGAGAGTAGCCAGAGCAGGCTTTCTGTCGCATTTTCCATTGTGGCAGTCAGTGGTGTCCATTCACTTTGCCGTCTTCCAGCTGTTTACGTTTTCAAGACATACTTTTTTGTCTAGAGCTTTTTTTTTTTCTTTTTCTTTTTTTTTTTTTTTTTTTTAAGTAGGCTTTATGCCCAGCACACGAGCACAGAGCCCAATGCCGGGCTTGAACTCACAACCCTGAGATCAAGATCTGAGTTGAGCTCCAGAGTCAGATGCTTAACCGACTGAGCCACTCTTTTCATCTAACTTTGTCGTTGTGGTTGTTAAGTAGGCTCCCACCTGTTTTCCTATTGCAGACCAAAGGGCCCCTGCCGGCGGGGACCATCCTGAAGCTGGTCACCTCAGCGGACGGCAAGCCCACCACCATAATCACGACCACGCAGGCCAGTGGGGCCGGGACTAAGCCCACCATCCTGGGCATCAGCAGCGTGTCCCCCAGCACCACCAAGCCGGGCACGACCACCATCATCAAGACCATCCCCATGTCGGCCATCATCACGCAGGCCGGCGCCACAGGTAGGGGCCTCCCCAGCGCCCTGGCGAGGGGGCGCTTCAGGAGGCTGATGCCAGACAGGCGGATGGGGGCCGGGCCGCGGCGCGTACTCTTGCTTTTGTGCTGCTTTTTCTCTCTTCTTTCTCTCCTTGCCTCTTGCACGTTTGTAGGGCAGCGGCAGGGGTGCGGCTGTAACTGGCAGTCCGTTTGCGGCGAGGGGCGGTAGGAGGAGCTGCTTGGAAGAGGGCCCGAGGGAAGTGGGAAATGGGCGCTGGAGAAGAGGAGCCCCAGAGGCCAAGCTGCCCTTCTCTCCCATCCAGGTGTGACCAGCAGTCCGGGCATCAAGTCCCCCATCACCATCATCACCACCAAGGTGATGACTTCGGGAACTGGAGCGCCTGCGAAGATCATCACAGCTGTTCCTAAAATCGCCACTGGCCACGGGCAGCAAGGAGTGACCCAGGTGAGGCCTGCCGAGCCCGCCCCTCACCCCAGTGTCCGGCCCAGGACCCCACCAGGCCACACGTGTCCTGAGGAGCCTGGCGGGGGGCGGGGGGCGGGGCAGCACAGGACCTAGACGAGCTGGGAGTGACGCGGGGGCGCTTTCCTCTGGCATTCCAGGTGGTCCTAAAGGGGGCCCCCGGACAGCCGGGCACCATCCTCCGCACCGTGCCCATGGGGGGTGTCCGCCTGGTCACCCCCGTCACTGTCTCTGCCGTCAAGCCAGCCGTCACCACGTTGGTTGTGAAGGGCACCACAGGTGTGTAGCCTGTAGGCTGGGCCCGTCTCCCCACAGGAGGGCTGGGGGGGGGTCAGGTGCCCTCTACCAGCTCTCTGTTCCCTTGGGGTGTGCCGTGGGGCTCCCAGTGCCCCGGCCCCACCGGAGGAGAGCTGGCGGAAGAGAGGAGGTGCCGGCCACTGGCCTTACCCCACCCCTGCTCCCTCCCCGCCCTTAGGCGTCACGACCCTCGGCACTGTGACAGGCACCGTCTCCACCAGCCTTGCGGGAGCTGGGGGCCACAGCACTAGCGCCTCCCTGGCCACGCCCATCACCACATTGGGCACCATCGCTACTCTCTCGAGCCAAGTGATCAACCCCACTGCCATCACCGTGTCGGCCGCGCAGACCACGCTGACGGCCGCCGGCGGGCTCACCACCCCGACCATCACCATGCAGGTAGGGTGGCTGGAGAGCGTGGGCCCGAGGAGGGCGGCGGGCACACGTCCGTGACTCCGCGTGGGCGCGGATGAACTGCAGCTCAAGGCTTCTGGGCTTCGTGTTGGGATCCTGTGCCGGGTCCTCTCCCTCACCCGCGTGGCACCCGGGGCACACTTCTCTGCTGTGCCCTGTGATTCTTAGTCACCATCTAACAGCCTGCCATGTTGAGACGTCAGATCTAGGGCGTTTCCGGGTTTTGAACACTGGGCCGTTTGTCTCGCGATAGAGAGCCCGCAGCACCATCTACTTCACGTGCACACAGCGTTGTTCTTTTCTCTGTACGTTTCAAGCTGAACTCGCGGAAGCGGCGAAGGCTCTGTGCTGGCCTGTGTGTGGCGCGGAGTTAGCGGGGCTCCCTCCCCGACCGAGGCCGGGCCCCAGCCTCTGACCTGACCCCACAGCCGCTTCCCGCCTGCACGGCCTTTGAGGCAGAGCCGTGCTTCTTCCCCGGGCCCTGAGCAAGTCCGCGTCTGGGGGCCAGAGGGCAGGCGGGTTCTGCATTCGCCAGGGAGGGCTCTTCCTCTAGGAGCTGAGTTGGGGGTTCCAGCAGTACGGGTGACACTACAGGACAATAGGAGGGACAGGCAGACAGGAAGTTCTGGAGCTGACTTCTCATCTGGTGTCTTCTGCAGCCCGTCTCCCAGCCTACCCAGGTGACGCTCATCACGGCGCCCAGCGGAGTCGAGGCCCAGCCTGTGCATGACCTCCCTGTGTCCATTCTGGCCTCGCCTACCACGGAACAGCCCACGGCCACGGTCACCATCGCCGATTCAGGCCAGGGTGATGTGCAGCCAGGCACCGTGACCCTGGTCTGCTCCAACCCGCCCTGTGAGACCCACGAGACGGGCACCACCAACACAGCCACCACCACCGTCGTGGCTAATCTCGGGGGGCAGCCGCAGCCCACGCAAGTGCAGTTCGTCTGTGACAGACAGGAGGCGGCCGCGTCGCTTGTGGCCTCGACGGCGGGGCAGCAGAACGGCAGCGTGGTGCGCGTCTGCTCCAACCCGCCATGCGAGACCCACGAGACGGGCACCACCCACACGGCCACCACCGCCGCGTCCAACATGGCCAGGCAGCGCGGCTGCTCCGACCCGCCGTGCGAGACCCACGAGACGGGCACCACCAGCACCGCCACCACCGCCATGTCGAGCATCGGCGCCGGCCAGCAGCGAGACATGCGGCGCGCCTGCGTGACCGGCACCGTTCCTGCCGTGGTCCGGGTCAGCCTGGCCGCCGGGGCATCCGAGGGAGCCCGGGGCTCTGTCAAGGCCTCGTGTCAAACCCGCCAGACCGGCGTGACCGGCACCACCATGACTGTGCTCGCCACTGGGGCCCCGTGCTCAGCCAGCCCGCTCCTTGGGCCGGGCCTGGCAGTGGAGGCCGGCGGCCGCGGCACCACCTTTGTGCAGCTGGCTCACGTGAGCGGCCAGGGCAGACCCGGCATCCCCGGTGGCCAGGACAGCTCCGTGGCCGGCTTGAGTCAGCTGGTGTCCATGGGGCGCCAGCTGGAGGTTCATCACACCCACACGACCAACACCCCTACCACAGTTCGCTCCGCCATGGGTGCAGGGGAGCCCGGCGAGGTGCGGCGGGTCCCCGCACCCGCGTACGAGAGCTCAGCTAGCGGCGCCGTGACTGTGACGGCCCTGGAGGCGCTGCTGTGCCCCTCGGCCACCGTGAGCCAAGTCTGCTCCGACCCGCCGTGCGAGACCCACGACACGGGCACCACCCACACCGCCACTACCTCGAACGCCGGCAGCGCCCAGCGGGTCTGCTCCAACCCGCCGTGTGAGACCCACGAGACGGGCACCACCCACACGCCCACCACAGCCACGTCCAGTGGGGGTTCGGGCCAGCCCGAGGGCGGGCAGCAGCCCCCCACCGGCCGCCCCTGTGAGACACACCAGACCACGTCCACCGGTACCACCATGTCTGTCGGCGTGGGCGCCTTGCTGCCTGTGGAGTCCGGCTTGGAGGCGGTGGCACCGCCCTCCATCGCCCCCCAGGCTGCTGCCTCGTTGCTGGCTCCTTTCCCGACGCAGAGGGTGTGCTCCAACCCTCCCTGCGAGACACATGAGACGGGCACCACGCACACAGCCACCACCGTCACCTCGAACATGAGCTCAAACCAGGGTGAGTGAAGGCCGCCAGCCCCGTATTCGTGGTGTCCCGGAGCCCAGGGCTCGGAGGCTGAGGGAGATGGGAACTGAGAGGTCCCCTTAGCCGGAGGCCAGTACTTAGATTTTTTGGGGGCTCGGTTTCTGAGCAGAGGGTAGGGTCCTCCAGGTGACCATGTCCCCTGGGGGCAAAGCCAGGTAGAGGCCCTCGGGGTCCTGCTGACCTCCCTCCCCACCCCCACAGGCTCCTGTCACCCTTCTCAATGCCTGCTCCCCTCCTCTGCAGAACCCCCACCAGCCGCCAGCGACCAGGGAGATGTGGAGAGCACCCAAGGCGACAGCGTGAACATCACCAGCTCCAGTGCCGTCACGACAACCGTGTCCTCCACGCTGACGCGGGCTGTGACCACTGTGACCCAGTCCACCCCGGTCCCGGGCCCCTCGGTACCGGTAAGAGCCCCAGGAGGATTCCCTGTGCCACCTCTCTGTTGCTCATGGCACCTGTGGCCTGTGCTGTTCTGGAGTTGGACACCAGGTGTCACTCTCGCACCAAGCACGCTGCCGCGCCTCGGCCCTCTTGCAGACAGGGCCGCCTGGGGCTCTGTAGGGCAGGAGGCGGTGACCAGGCCGCGGCGTCTTGCAGACGCTTCTGTTTCCTTCGCTGTCTCCAGTGGCTTGTCATTTGGCTGTAACCTGTAAGAGTGACACAGCGGGAGCCTGTGCGCCCCTTTGGCTAGACCGTCCTCTCCGACGGGTGGAAATTGGCCAGCAGGCAGCAGGTCCCAAGGGTCTCTCTTGTTGCTGCACCCTCCGTCGCTCAGTCACCTGCTGCCCCTCCTCGTTGAATGGGGTCATGCTGGCTCACGGAGAGTGAAAATCGAGGTGTGCAGGGAACGATGAAGGCCACCTGGTTCTGGCCACTCTCTCCTCCCCGCTGACGGGGGCTTCTCTTCCTCTCTAGAAGATCTCATCAATGACTGAGGCTACCCCAGGGGCTCTGACCACCAAAGTCCCCATCCCAGCCACGATAACAGTGACCGTAGCCAACACAGAAACTTCTGACATGTCTTTCTCTGCTGTTGACATCCTGCAGCCCCCAGAGGAACTCCAGGCCTCGCCAGGGCCCCGCCAGCAGCTGACGCCACGGCAGCTCCTGCAGCCCGCCTCCGCGCCCCTGATGGGGGAGTCCGCCGAGGTCCTGTCAGCCTCCCAGGCCCCTGAGCTCCAAGCCGCCGTGGATCTGAGCGGTACAGGGGACCCGACTTCAGGCCAGGAGCCCGCCAGCTCTGCCGTGGTGGCCACGGTGGTGGTCCAGCCGCCCCCGCCCACGCAGTCTGAAGTAGACCAGCTGTCCCTTCCTCAAGAGCTGATGGCCGAGGCCCAGGCAGGCACCACCACCCTCATGGTGACGGGGCTCACCCCTGAGGAGCTCGCGGTCACTGCTGCCGCCGAAGCTGCCGCCCAGGCCGCAGCCACCGAGGAAGCCCAGGCCCTGGCCATCCAGGCGGTGCTCCAGGCTGCGCAGCAGGCCGTCATGGGTAGGTGCTGGGGAGGGGGGTGGCTTGTCATTCCATCTTCAGTTGAGGCCAGATGGGAGTTCCAAGGGGGAGACGGGCCCCTCGAGAGGAGCAAAGACACAGGGTTCTGGAGCCTTCCCACTGACAGCCCCGGCCGGATGGCCACAGTGATGGGCGGCCTGGGGAGGGGACCCTCAGTCCCGAGCAGGGCGGCCTGAGTCTGACGTGATGGGGAGGACCGGGCTGGGCACCCAGAAAGTAGGCAGAGCCCCTTGGGCTGGGGAAGGCCCGGAAACAAGGTCCGTGGGCCTGTGGCCGTCAGACCTACCCCCCCAGGGGGCTCGAGGCAAGGACGGCAGCGAGCGGCAGCGGGAAGCCGGCCGTGGGCTACTCTGACCGGTGCTCCTCTTGAGTAGTGTTTCTTTCCGCCCCGGAGCAGGCACCGGGGAACCCATGGACACGTCTGAGGCGGCGGCAGCCGTGACGCAGGCCGAGCTGGGCCACCTGGCAGCCGAGGGCCAGGAGGGCCAGGCCACCACCATCCCCATCGTGCTGACGCAGCAGGAGCTGGCCGCCCTGGTGCAGCAGCAGCAGCAGCTGCAGGAGGCACACGCCCAGCAGCAGCACCACCACCTGCCCACCGAGGCCCTGGCCCCCGCCGACAGCCTCAACGACCCGACCATTGAGAGCAACTGCCTCAACGAGCTGGCCGCCGCCGTCCCCAGCACCGTGGCCCTGCTGCCCTCCACAGCCACCGAGAGTAAGTCAGGCCCTGTGCGTCTCCCGCCCCCTGGGGAGAAGGGCCTTCGGGCCTGTGGGTGAACTGAGTGGTGTGGTGTGGCCCAAGGGCAGGGCGCCTCCCCCACCCCCCGCCCCGGAAGCCAGGTCTCTGGGGCCGTGCCCGCTGACGACGTCTTTCCTCGTAGGCTTGGCTCCGTCCAACACGTTTGTGGCCCCCCAGCCGGTCGTGGTAGCCAGCCCCGCAAAACTGCAGGCAGCGGCTACCCTGACTGAAGTGGCCAATGGCATTGAGTCCCTGGGTGTGGTGAGTCTCGGGCAATGGGGCTTCAGGGGGTGCGGCCACTGGGCCCCCAAGGCCGCGGGTGTGAGTTCTCCTTCTCCTCCTCTCGCAGAAGCCGGACTTACCGCCCCCGCCCAGCAAGGCCCCGGTGAAGAAGGAGAATCAGTGGTTTGATGTGGGCGTCATTAAAGGCACCAATGTAATGGTGACACACTATTTCCTGCCACCAGATGACGCTGTTCCCTCCGACGTAAGTTTTCCTGGGAGCCGATGCTCTCGGCGGGGTGGATCTTGGCCGTGAGGCAGGTATGGAGGCTCAGGGCCAGCCCTGAGGACAGCCAGGTCTAGAGCCTTCTCCACACACTTCTCCTGCATCCCTTGCAGCAGCAGAGGAGTGCAGGCTCGGTCCCCTCCCGCCACGGCCACCACTTCCCCCGTCTCCGTCCACCACGCGGGTCCACGTCGTCCCCAAGACGGGACGCTGCTCTGCTGGCCCCAGAGCCCCGCCCCAGAACTGCAGGCTCGACGGCGGGACTTAACAAACGTGCCTTTCTTCTCTCTGTCCCTGCTCTCCCGGCCTCTTCCTGAAGCAGGATGACTCGGGCGCCGTCCCCGACTACAGCCAGCTGAAGAAACAGGAGCTGCAGCCGGGCACAGCCTACAAGTTCCGCGTCGCCGGGGTCAACGCCTGCGGCCGGGGGCCCTTCAGCGAGATATCAGCCTTCAAGACCTGTCTGCCTGGTTTCCCAGGGGCCCCCTGTGCCATTAAAATCAGCAAAGTGAGTCTGGCCGTGGGGTGGCCCGATCCCCTGCTCGTCCCCTGCCCCCCTGCACCCCTGCACCCCCGCGGTAGGGAGGGCCTGGCCCAAGTCCGCACACGGGGCACTCTCTTCTGTGCTGGGCCACGTGGGGGTGACTCAGCAGGGGCCCTGGGATGTGGGCAGTCTGCCAGGTCTGGGGTGCAGCTTCTGCTCCTGGCTGTCACCAGTTGCTGGGGTGACAGGAGCAAATTCCTTCCCGTCCCCCGTCATTCTTCTCTCTGACGTGGCAGCTCGTGTTCAGCGTGGGTCTATCACATGCCGCGTTCAACGTGGTTTTTTTGTTGTTTTTAACCTAATCCTTCGACATGGTGAGGAGGTCTGGGATTTGACGAGGAAACTGAGGCACCACGAGGCTAAGTGCCAAGTCGCACGTAGGTGGCAGAGCAGGTGGATGAAGGCTGTGTCTTCAGTTCCCTGTTCGTTTTATTTTGTCATCACGTCAGGCTGCCTTCCGAGTGGGGGCAGGCGAGGCCATGTCCTTCGAGCTCCTCGCGTCTACCGCGAGGTAGCTCCGTCGTGTCGGGAAGAGGGGTGGAGTACGAGCAGCGAGTTCTGGAAGCCGTGAGGCGCTCTTGCCCGTCAGTTCCCGGACGGGCGGAGTGCGAGAACGTCGTAAAGGCCGAAGGCGGCACGGCTCGACCTCTGCCCCCCTTGCCTCCAGAGTCCTGACGGTGCTCACCTCACCTGGGAGCCGCCGTCCGTGACCTCCGGCAAGATCATCGAGTACTCGGTGTACCTGGCCATCCAGAGCTCGCAGGCCGGCGGCGAGCCCAAGAGCTCGACGCCAGCGCAGCTGGCCTTCATGCGGGTGTACTGCGGGCCCAGCCCCTCCTGCCTGGTGCAGTCCTCCAGCCTCTCCAACGCCCACATAGACTACACCACCAAGCCCGCCATCATCTTCCGCATCGCCGCCCGCAACGAGAAGGGCTACGGCCCGGCCACCCAAGTGAGGTGGCTGCAAGGTGCGTGTCGTCCGTCAGGCTTCTCGGCCAGGCCTCGGGTGGGGCGGGCCGGCCGAGCCCCAAGTTGCGCTTCGGAGCTTTAGAGTCTCAGATTCGCGAGGGAGGCGGCCCACGGTGCTAGGGAGGAGTCCAAGGCGGGGGGCACCTTGCCGCATCTGTGGGTTCGCAGAAAGCTCTCTGGGGTGTTTGAGGCGAGGCGGGGGCTGCGAGAACTCGAAGTGGGAGGCACGGGGCGGGGGGCCCGAGCCCGGGTCCGCCGTGGGGGGTGGCACGCACAGCCCGAGGGGCTCCGTAGCGGGCGGCCAGGGGCCGCGTTCTCCCTGCTGTCAGGCGCTCGGCCTGTGGGCCGCCACGTGGCCGTCGCCGAGCTGCTTACTGTGCCATCTTGCCCTTCAGAAACCAGTAAAGACAGCTCTGGCGCCAAGCCAGCCAGCAAGCGGCCCATGTCCTCTCCGGAAATGTAAGCGGGAAGCCCCTTTCGGGAACCTTCTAAGGCCGGGGGTGTACGGCTGCAGGGAGGAAGGAGGCGCGGCAGCGGCACGGCTTTTCTCTGCCTTGGGACTGGGGAGCGCTAACTGGGTGCGCCCTACCAGGTCCCCGCCGAGGAGGCTCAAGTCCCGCCCGCGGGGCCCTTGCTGACACGTTTTCCTCTTTCGTTTTTTTCTTCTTCCAAGGAAATCCGCTCCAAAGAAGTCTAAGGCAGATGGTCAGTGAGAGGCAGCTCCCTGCTCCTGGATTCTTCGCCAGACCTCCTTCTGCTTCAGGAACGCCACCCGCCAGGGCCCACCCCCCCCCCCACCCGGCGCTTACACTTCACCCTCAGGAGCCATTGGCCGCCACTGATTCTCTCTCCCTCTCTGTTTTTAAAATAATCTCGAGAAAGCACATTTTATCATCGCTGCGGGTGGAGGCAGAACCCAGATCTGGAAGAGCAGTGGGCAGGTTCTGCGGCAGTACCCCCCCCCCCGCCCGCCCCCCGCCATGCCGGGACCCTCGATGGGCGCTGCGCAGAGACTTCAGATGAAGAAAAGATGGAGAGAGCAGAGTGCACGCCTCTTGCAGCGTCTCACCTTGGTTCTGGAGGGGGGGGCCGGAAGCGGGGGGAAGACACCCCCGCCCCCACCCAAGAAGACTGGCGGCGCCCGCGCACCAGGCATCCCTCTGCTTACGTTTTACTTGTGACCCTTGCAGTTCCCGCCGCCTCGTGGCCCGCGCTTGAGCTTTGTCCAGCCCCATCAGCCTGGCGATTTCTCAGCGGCCTTCGTACTCCGCCCCTCTCCCCTTCCTTCTTCTTTCCCGGGTAGAGAGCCTAGAACGCGAGAAGAAAGAGAGAGCGGGGGGAAGCGCAAGCCCGTGGCAGCCTGAGCAGTGTTCTGTGCAAACGTCCTGACTCCTGGCGGGGCGTAGGGCAGCCCCCAGGCAGCCCGGCTTTGGCCCCTAGGTCGGGGTAGGGGCCACATCACCAACTGCTGCATTTGTTGTATTTTTTTTTTTTAAGTTGGAATTGATGAAGTTAACATTTTTATTGTAATTTTAGCCTTAGCGTGTGGGGTTTTGTCCCTTTTTTTTGTTGTTAGTTGTGTACAGAATGTGTATCATTTTCTCTTTTTTTTCTTAAACTTTTACTTTTTTCTCTTTGGCTAAGCCTTGGCAGGGATCTTTCTGGAAGAAAAGCTGGGGGCGGCCAGGGCAGGAGAGGCGTGGACTCTCCCCTGTAGGCGTGATGTTGGCCGCCTGGCCCGATTTCCTCTTGCTGGCCCCTGCCATCTGCCCCTTTGCCCGTCCCCAGGCCTCTAGGACAGAGGAGGGGTGAGCTGTCAAAGCTCACCCCCCATGGGTGATTGCTCTATGCTTGTAGGACTGACTTTGACAGTCGGCCGGAGGAGGAGCAGGTCCTGGCTTCCCCGTGCTCTCCGCCCCCGCCCCCCGGGGCCCCCTCCTTGGCATAACTGGCTTGGACTGGCTGCCGCCCTCGGCCACCGCTCCTTGCAGCACCCATCTCCACGCAAAGCGGTGTCCAAAGCAGTGGGGTCGGGGGATGGAGGGCAGCTCGGTCTCTGAGGCGGCCTGGGGGGGTAGGGGTGCTGCGTGACCCGGGAAGAAGCCTGGGCAAGAGGCGGGCTATCGACACCAGCCACCAGCCCTATAAGCTTGCAGGGCTGTGGCTGTCCTGTTCTAGGGCCTGACCCAGCCCTGACTCGGGGCTCCGCCCGGTGCGGCTGGCAACCCGGCTTTCGGCCCCACACCCGGGCTCCAGGCACTGAGCCCGGCTTGCGAGCAGGCTGTGCGGGACGAGTTCGGGCGAGCAGCCGGTCCCTTCGGACCCTCCCCCATCTCTGCCCTGGAGATGCGGCTGCAGTGAGGGGCCCGGCCTCCGCACACCCCTGCCACTGGCCCGCGCCTTCTGGGGCCTCTGGTTTGTTGTATTATAGTAGATTTCGCTGTGGAAAATGTCACGTTTAGTCCGTCATCTTGGAGCCCACTCGCCTGGTCCCGTCGTCTACCCTGTCCCCTCTCCTGAGCGCCCTCGGATTTCTCTCGTTTCTGAGAACAGTACACCCGTTCATCTATCGTAGAGTAACCCCCGTGACTCAATATTACCATAGTGCGATGTCGTTTTGTGCTATTTTGAACAATTAAAAGACTTTTTTTGAAATAAGCACCTGCTCTTTTACTGTGTCCGGGCTCCCAGGGACAAGGCTGGAGGCGTGGACCGCCTCCCCCAGGGTCCCCCGCCCCACCTGGGCACCTCTCCGTCCAAGGCCGCTTCCCAGTCGCCTCCCAAGTTTCAAGGCTCTGTCGAGGCCCATGGCCCTTGGGACTGAGCTGGGTCAGGACCTGGTGGCCCACAGAAGGTCCCACGGTAGCCGGGGTTAGAACACAGGCGAGGGGTTCCCCGGGCAGCCCCTCCTGACTCCCTGTCTAGAGAGCGGTCACTAGCCACTGGCCTCCTTGGATGGCTGGGGAGGGCGGAGCTGGGCTCTTGCCACCGAGAGCTCAAGGCCGCCAAAGGTGTACTGCTCCCCAGGACGCACCAGTATCGCCCACGGGGTGGCTCCCGTGCCCGAGGCTCAGCAGGTGCCGTGGGAGTGCGCCCTCTCCGGCCCCAGGAAGAGGTGGAGCGAAACTTGTGTTGAACTAGCTCCTGCCAGCCCCACTGTTGGTGCTCTTGCTAGGGTGGGTGGCACGCCAGGGTTCAACGGATCGGATCAGTACTTCCTGCCGACCAGCCGGCAGGGGCTGTGCCGTGTCCTGTCACTCTTGCTAGGGACCCAGGGGGCGTGGGGAGAGGGTGTCCTCACTACCCTCTCATCCAGTCACTCCCTCTCTGCCCTTGGTGTGCGTGTGCCCACATGGTGCCAGCTCATGGCCACCTCTCTTGGGAAGCCTCCCAGGGCGATCTTTCCCTGCTGCTCACTCCACTGGGCTCACAGTGTCTTGTGTCGGGTCCTGTCCTGTCCATTTTGACACCAGGAGCCATGGCTCTGTCTTCTCCATAGCACCAGTTCTGATCTGATTTGGAGCCCAGTTGTCTCCAGGGGGCAAGGGGGTGGGGAGGGGGCAGGGACCCAGGGAGAGGGCAGACACATGTCCCACAGGTTGGAGCAGAAGGAACAATGCCTCTGTGCGGGAGGATGCGTGCCAGCGGGTGCAAAGGGGCCACATGGGGCTGGCCCCAGAAGGAGAGGGGCCCGTGCAGATGCGCCGGGCGTGTGACAGACGGCTGTGGCTGTGCATGCTTACACTGGGGAGGGCTGCAGGGGTTCTTGCCACCCGCCGCTCCCCCATCCCCCGCCCCCCTCACCTGCCTCAAGGTGGCCCGCAGGGCCCTCCGGGCCGTGCCAGTAAAAAGCACCTTCGGTGCCGGTTCACATCTGAGCACAGCAGTCCACAGCCTTCTGGGGAGAGGCCTATGCATGGGGAGAGGAGTGGGGCCAGTTGTCTGCCTCGGGACTGGCCAAGGCGCCGTCCATTGGACCCAAGGCCGGAACCTTAGAACCTCCCACATACCGAGGCTTGTCCTTGGCCAGGCCTGACGGGACAGGCTGCAAGGAAGGCAGGGGAGAGGCGGGATGTGAAGAGAAATAACATAAATAATGACACCCATCTGTGAGCAGGGCGGGGGGGGGGTACCTCCTGTAAGCACGAGCTGGGGCCACCGCCCCGGGCTGTTTTGCCCTGCCCGGCCCCCTCCCCCACTCGCCCCTCACCCCAACTCAGTTGAAGGTTGCTGAGAGGTGGCTGGGAGCCGATGTTGGGGGAGCCAGCCCCGCGTTCCCCGCTCCAGACCGTCCTGCCAGCCCACCCGGCATTTCTCCCCAGGAGGATCTGGAGCCCAGGGCGCCCAGCAGCGGCCACTGCCCTGCTCCTCCGACTCGGGGGCCCCAAGGGTCTGGGCCGGGAGAGCGTGGGGGCGGTGCCGGAACACGGGGGCGGAGCCGCCCGCCCGCCAAGCCCCGCCCCCAGGCTCTGCGGAACCTCCCGGAGGAGGGGTCGGGTGGGGCGCGGCTGGGTCAGCTGAATGACAGTCACGGGACAACGACCAGCTCCGTCGTTGGCTTCCTGGAGAAGGAGGGATGAGCGGGGGTCTCCGAGGGCGGCTGGCCAGTAGTGGGGCCCGTGGTGGGGACGGCGTTGTCACGAAGGGTTCCCAGGACGGCGGGGTCAGTCCTGGGCCAGAGGACAGCCTCCAGCAAGGGTGTGGGGGCGGGGGAAACCCGGAGGTCTGGATCCCCAGGCCTGGGGGCCTAACCGGGGCGGGTCAGGTGGTCCTGGGGTCCACTGGAGCCTGGGGTGACTTGGGGCCCAGAGGAACCTGTCCAGGAGGTTGGGACCTGGGAAGCTGGGGAGGTCTGCGGGGCAGCTGTGCCTCCAAGTCCCGAGTTCCCTCAGGACATGGAAAAGGAGCCGGAGCAGGAGGCTCTGCAGGCCTGGAAGGAGCGCTTGGGGCAGGAGCTGGACCGTGTGGTGGCTTTCTGGATGGAGCATTCCCACGACAAGGAGCATGGGTGCGTCTCCCCTTTGTGGTGCCCCCAGCAGGGGTCTTTGCCCCTCCTGCGCCCCCCGCCTCGCTCTCCCCGGACTCAGATCTGCTGAGCCCAGCAGGGCGGTGGGGCCGGGGGGTGCGTGCTGCCCCTCCCCGCCTTTGCTAATACTGTGCATCCCGTAGGGGATTCCTCACGTGCCTTGGCCGAGATGGGCAGGTGTATGATGACCTCAAGTATGTGTGGCTGCAGGGGAGGCAGGTAAGGGACGTCAGCTCGGCCCGTCTGCGGTGCACACACACAAGGCTGGTCACTTCCACACTCTTCCTCCCATGATGGTGGCACCTACGGACTCCTCGTCCCAGCCCTGAGGACCCCGCTGCTCTCCACTGAAGCCATATTCCCTCTGCTCCCGCACAGGTGTGGATGTATTGTCGCCTGTACCGAAAACTCGAGCGCTTCCGCAGCCCTGAACTTCTGGATGCGGCTAAAGCAGGTGCCCCCTCCCCGCCCCCATCTCCCCAGAGGCACCTCCAAGTGTACTCTCGTTCCTAGAGAGGTCGAGAAGCAGTGAAGGGCCTCGGGACACTCGAGGGCGGGAAGGAAGGGGAAGGGGTCGGTGTCCTCACCTGAGTTCTAGCATGCCGACTTCTCAACCACCAGGTGGCGAATTTTTGCTGCGTTTTGCCCGAGTGGCACCTCCTGGAAAGAAGTGTGCCTTTGTGCTGACTCGGGATGGCCGCCCGGTCAAGGTGCAGCGAACCATCTTCAGCGAGTGTTTCTACACCATGGCCATGAACGAGCTGTGGAGGGTGACAGGGGAAGCGCGTTACCAGGTGTGCGGGAGGAAGGCTGCCCTGTGAGTCTCCCTGCCCTCCCTTGAGCTGGACAGTGGCCACCTGATGCATTCCAGTTCTGTGTCCAAGCCTCTTCCCCGGGCTCTGCCTGCAGGCTGGGTCTGTTGTCAATCCTCCCCCAGGGCCCCCAGGGCCCCTGGGCTGCTGGCAACGCCCCACTCGCTGTGCTGTTTTGTCACGGGTGCCCTCTCCCAGAAGTCTCTACCTCTGAATCCATACACTGAGCACCAAGCACAGAGGGACCCATCCACGCCCGGCCCTGGCCGGGAGCGAGATCTCCGTCCTCCCTGTGCTTTCAGATCTGACCTCACTGCCTGGGAGTGGCCTGCACCCACACCGGGAACCCCTGAGGCAGGGTGGGGCAGATCCACCCTGGCCGCCGGGGGGGGGGGGGGGGAACCCCAGTGGGGCCCAGAGTCGGCCCTCGGTGAAGGCGTCCCATGAGTGCGTGGGAGGAGGGGGCCGGGTCAGGACCCGAGGGACCGGACCGCTGGGGATGGGGACTCAGTCCGGAGCTTCCCCTCGCCTCCTTTCTCTCCACCCAGAGCGAAGCGGTGGAGATGATGGATCAGATCGTGTACTGGGTGCGGGAGGACCCGTCGGGGCTGGGCCGGCCCTGGCTCCCGGGGACCCCGGCCTACGAGTCCATGGCGGTGCCCATGATGCTGCTCCACCTCGTGGACCAGCTCGGGGAGGCGGACGAGGAGCTGGCGGGCAACTACGCGGAGCTGGGGGACTGGTGCGCCCAGAGGATCCTGCAGCATGTCCAGGTTGGGGACGCGTCCGGGGGACAGGAGGCTGACACTGGCTGCCAGACGGCTCCCGGGGGCTGGGGAGCGGGGGGTGGGCCCACTCTCCACCCCCTGCAGCACCTCCTTTGCTCACACCCACCACACCCACCCCAGCTGGGCCCACATGGTCCCCTTTACAGATGGGGAGACACGGAGGCTGGGGAAGCTCAGGACCCTACACCCTGGGGAAGGTGGAGAGCCCAGGGGAGCCCCAGGGAGGGGGAGGGGCCAAGGGCAGGAGGGAGGGTGCGAGAGCCCCCTGGCATGTTAGAGGGAGCAGGACACATGGCCAGACCCAAGTCCCCTGGCCTCTGTGGGCAGGCCCAGCCCACCCAGTCTCAGCCCCCATTCAATGGTCACCCTTCCCACCTCTCAGGGCCCAGCTGGAAGCAAGGGTCAGAATGCACCCAGGCCCTTAGGCCTCTTCTCAAATTTCCCTTGTGAGCCAGGCCTGCCCCAAACTGCGGATCACAGAGGGGAGGGCCGGGGGTCTTTCTGGTTGGATGGCAGGGGCTGAAGACACATTTACCTTCTCCGGTTCCTCCCTCTTCAGAGGGATGGACAGGCTGTGCTGGAGAACGTGTCAGAGGATGGCGAGGAACTTTCTGGTTGCCTGGGGAGACACCAGAACCCAGGTGAGGAGTAGGGTGGGCTGGGGGTGGCCCAGGAGGAAGGGAAAGCTCACTCTTGGGTTCTGGGCTTCAGATTTGGGGAGCGCCTGGGGGTTGCCTTGCTCCATCTGTGCCCTCCACTTGCTGCTGAGGGCCAGGCAGGGAGGCAGGGACAGGCCTCCCAGGCTGGGGCATCAGCAGCAGGAGAGGGAGTCGAGGACAAACTGGGAGGGCAAGCTTTCTGCAGGGGAGTGGCTGTTGGGAGCTCAGAGCGGCTGTTATGAAGGAGGAAGGGAGCCATCTGCGGGCAGCACAGGAGCCCCTCCTTCTCCTGCTCGGAGGAGGACCCTCTGCCTGCCTAACCTGGAGCACTCGGCAGGCCATGCCCTGGAAGCTGGCTGGTTCCTGCTCCGTCACGCCATCAGGAAGGGCGACCCCGAACTTCGAGCCCACGTTATCGACAAGTTCCTACTGTTGCCTTTCCGCTCTGGATGGGACCCTGACCACGGAGGCCTCTTCTACTTCCAGGATGCTGATGGCCTCTGTCCTACCCAGGTGGGAATGTGCCCAGGGCCAATGGTATTGGTCTGTTCAAGGCTTTCTTCGCTGGGAGGTGGGTGCCATCATCACCCATTTCAGAGGGAGACCTGCGTCTCAGAGTGATGAACTTGCCCAGCGTGACCCTGGTGATAAGCTCTTAACTTCTCTGCCGGTGGCCCTCAACCTCATGTGCGTCCCCCTCCTCTTTGAAAGGCTCTCTGGATGATTCTGAGCCATCAGTAGCTGGGGCAGACTTGCTCCCTTATACCTGTTGCCTCTGACTGTGTTTTGATCCTGCCGAGATCCGCAGAGGATGACCGAGCCTGCCACCAGCAGGAGCCGAGTGTCCAAGAGGCTTTAGACGGACTGACAAGAAGACAGGGTTTTGATTCCACCCCACCCTGGCCTTTTGGAAGGGACTACTTGGGGTGCACTCCGGTCAGGAAGCTAGTCCCATTCAGCCCCTCGGAGACATCCATCCTATGATGAAGCTCCGAATGCTTGGGCCAGATGGGTTTGAGGCGGGATCCGGAGAATGGGGGTGACTTTCCTGCTGACAGAGGTGGCAGAGGGTGGGACCAGGGGCTCTCAGACACCTGCCACTGCTCTCTGCTCTCAGTTGGAGTGGGCCATGAAGCTCTGGTGGCCACACAGCGAGGCCATGATTGCCTTCCTCATGGGCTACAGTGACAGCGGGGACCCTGCCTTACTGCGTCTCTTCTACCAGGTGGCCGAGTACACCTTCCGCCAGGTAAGTGGGCTGTGGGCTCGGCGTGGGTGTGGACGAACCAGTGGGCAGCCCTTCCTCCCCAGGCCTTTCTGGGCTGTGGGAGGAGGCTGGGCTGGGGAGGCTGATCCCACACCCCCTTCCTCTCCCCCTCACTGGGCATGCTCCCTCAGCTGGTCTGAGTTCCTAGACGTCTGGACCCTCTAGTCAGTCAACATAGGCGGCCCCTCTGGAGCTGATGTTTCTGTGGGAGGAGGAGCGGGATATAAACCAGGAAACAGACACGGAGATGGCAATGAGACCTATGGAAATGGAGCAGGGGCAGGGGACTGGGGGAGGGGGCGAGTGGGAGAGAATAAAGGCAGGAGTTGCTCTGCGCAGAGGAGTTACCCTGTGTGATTTAGGCATTACGGGGTCCTGGGGCTTTGGGAGACTCTAGATGGCGGGCAAAATCAGGGAGATGGGAGGCTGTAGCAGTCCATCCTGGCCAGTGAGGACAGGGGCCTGGCCTGGGATGCGAGCTGCAGTGGGCAGAGGGGTCAGAGTCTGGTCGAGCAGGCGAGATCTGGGTTGGCCACGATCACTTGGGTGTTGTAAGAACCTAGACGAGACTGTGAGCCGTGAGGCAAAGTAAGCCTTTGAGTACAGAAGAGGGGAGAAGAGGGAATACGAGGGGCCAGCAAAGGAGATAAGAATGAATCAGCTGTGAGGTAGGAAGGAAGCCAGGGGTCCCCCAGAGGCCAAGCACTATGAGCAGAGTCATGTACCAGCTGCTGCGCCTGGTGATGAATGAAGATTCCTGATGTGTTTCTCCAGTCGTGATCCACTCCGTTGGGAAACCCCAGCGAGGGTATAGGAGGGACTATAGGGGGTCTCATTCTGGGGTGTGTGGGCTTTGAAACCTGGGAGAAAATTACACCCACCGGTGCGCTGACCTCTAACTGGAATTCAGCATTTGCCTCCGCAGTGGTATAGCAGTGCCCAACTTTGTCACTGGTAGAAATCCCCGATGTGTTCATATTCCACTGCAGGTAGAGAGGCATCTCCAAACAGTGCACACACACGTCACTACTTCCAAACACACGAATCAGGACAACTGGGGCTATTCACACAGAATGCATTCATAAAGAACATGTGTTAGAGGCCAGCAGTGTTAATTGCATAAAGTGAAATGTAAAGAATACGTTCTCAAGAGACGGTGACAGCGCTGAGCAGTTACAAACGTTATCACCAACAGGTAAATCATTATGCACTAACCAACATAACAGAACACAAAAAGCAAAAATTCAGATATCCATGGAAAACCTGGACAGGAAAACAGTTAAATTCTTCCGGTGTCAGATCAAGTAGTGGAAAAATAAGTTAACGACATAAACAAAGTCACTAGAAAAATCACATGAATAGATACAGGACTAGTTTTAACCCCTGTGAAGAATACACCAGCTCGTAGGCCCCAGCTTATTTTATTTTTCTGTATGTTTATTTATTTTTGAGAGGAGAGCACACACATGAACGTGGGGATGGACAGAGGGGGATCTGAAGTTGACAGATCTGCTCTGACAGTAGAGAGCCCAATGCGGGGGCTCGTACTCACAAACCTCGAGATCACAACCTGACCCGAAGTGAGTCACTCAACCGACTGAACCACCCAGGTGCCCCGCAGAGGCATCAACGCAAAGACATTTTGATAGTGAACTTCAAGGTCATTGATTTCCTCTGTGATGGTTCTGAAAAGGGGTCCACTCAAGTGTCTCTCAGGGGAAGAAAGAGAAGGGTCTAGGTCAGGGCTCTGAGGTCCATCCTGAGTGTCTGGATGGAACTCACAGGCCAACAGAGGACAGGTGCCCGATGGTATGCTGGCAAAGGAGAGGAAGGAACATAGAATGGGTCAGCGGAGCTGCTAGGCAGGGCCAGGCTTCAGGTGGCTCTGAGGGAGGGGAAGATGTGTTTGGGACCTGTGGCGAGGCAGGCGAGAGTCGGATCTCGGTGCTGGATGTCTATAGTCTCATGAATTGGAAGACAGGCCTGGGAAGGAGGGAACAGGGACTTCGGGGAAGTAACTTGCTACAAAGTTACTTTTGTTTCTTATCAGTTTTATTGAGGTACAATGTATACACAGTAAAACGTGTCCATTTTAAGTGCTCCTGTCATTTACAGACCCGTGTATCTTTGTAACCAGCAGCACTGTCACCATAGATGAGGTTTCTGTCGTCCCCAGAGAGCTTGTTAGTCCTTCTTGTAGCGTTTCACACCACAGCCCGTGGCCCCTTCCCCCAGCGGGCTGTCTAGCTGCACACTCCCAGCCGCAGGCAGAAAAAGAGCAAAAGCCCCACGTTTTCATCTATGTCCTGGACACCGTCTCACCTTTAAAAGCGTGGATTCTGGAGCCACGTTACCTGGGGCCAGCCCCGGCTCTGACCCCGGGGTCGCGGTGAGGTGGGGGCGATGAGCGCCCCTTTCCCTGGCCTTGTGGCACCTGGGAGGCTCCCGCAGGTGCTGGCTGTCACCGTCTTGTTACTCCAGTTCCGCGATCCTGAATATGGTGAATGGTTTGGCTACTTGAACCGAGAGGGGAAGGTCGCCCTCACCATCAAGGGGGGTCCTTTCAAAGGTGAGTGGGGGACAGGGCAGGGCCGCGGGGGCTGCGGGCAGTCGGCTACCCCCGGACCTCCCAACCCGCTGTCGCGCCTCTCCCCGCAGGCTGCTTCCACGTGCCGAGGTGCCTCGCCATGTGCGAGGAGATGCTGGACGCCCTGCTGAGCCGCCTCGCCCTGGCGCAGAGCCCCGGCACGCGGTCCACTCCCGCCGTCCCGACCCCCGAAGGCGCGAAATAAAACCGAGCCTGCTCCAGTGCCCGTGTGCGCGCGTCTGTGGGGGGCGCGGGAGGAGGGCGCGGGGGGCCCCCCGCGCGGGAGGGCACCGGCGGACCAGGACCCGGGCGCGCCCCGCGCGCTGGAGCCGCCCACCCCCCCAGCCCCCGACAGGCCCGCCCCGCGCCGCCGGGGCGCGCCGGGCCATTGGCCCGCCCCGCGCCGCGCCCCGCCCCGCGGGCGGGCCCCACCCCCGCCCCGGCCCACCCCCCGCATTGGCCGAGCGGCCACGAGGGCGGGTTCGGCGGCGCGCACTTCCGGCCCGTGCCCGGGGCCGGGTGCGCGCCGCCCCTTCCGCCGCCGCCCCCGTGAGCCCGGAGACCCAGCGCTAGCCCCAGCCCCGGCCTGGCCGCCCCGGCGTCGCCTTGGAGCGCGGCGGCAGTTGACTGCGCGCTTACGATCCGCTGGGAGCCGCGAGCCCCGCCGCCGTTATGAACATCCGCAATGCGAGGGTGAGGCGCAGGGGCGGGAGGCTGTCCGCGCCGCGTGGGTGCGGGGGCCGGTGGCCGCGTGCGCATGCTCCCGAGGGGCCTGGCCGAGCCCCGGGCCGGCAAGCCCCGCGTTCGTGCGGCCACAGGGCGCGGACAGGTGAAGGCTACCGTCCCCGTGGGGTGGACCTACCGGAATAGGGGTGTCGGGGCTCCGTCGGGTGGTGTCCCCGAGCCTCCCGGCGCTCGCGTCCCTTCCCGGAACAGATGATCTTTGCACAGCGGCCGTGCGCCGCGCCTGTGCAGAGACAGATAGTCGCGGCGGCCGCCCAGCCCCGCGGGGGTGGGGGTCGGTGAGCACGCAGGGAGCAGGGTTCTGACGTGGCCGAGGCCCACTGAGTCACCACAGCCGCTGGCCTTCCCGCCCCGCAGCCGGAGGACCTGATGAACATGCAGCACTGCAATCTCTTGTGCCTGCCCGAGAACTACCAGATGAAGTACTACTTCTACCACGGCCTCTCCTGGCCCCAGGTGCGCGCCCCTGCACTTTGCGCGGGGGGGGGGGGGGGGCAGGCCGAGGAAACCCGGCAGGGGCCGGCGTGGGAGCAACGGCAGTGGGGTGTGCGGAAGGAAGCCGAGTCTCTGGCCCCGGAGGTCAGGAGCTGTCACTGAACTCAGCAGCCGTTCAGTTTCTGTCATGCAGACAGTGACAGGCCGGCAGCGGGACCAAGTGTCTACCGAGGCCTCCTCCAGCTCTGACAAGAGGTCCTCTTCTGACTTCTTTCTCCTCCCCGTCACCTAGCTCTCTTACATCGCAGAGGATGAGAACGGGAAGATCGTGGGGTACGTCCTCGCCAAAATGTGAGTCATGAAGGAAGGAGACCGAGGCCGGGGGCCGGGGGGGCATCAACGTGTGCCTGCTGGATGCTGCCTGTATTGCCTTTCTTGCTGTAATTAATCAATAGACTGTTTTTTAGTTCAGTTTCGGGATTACAAAACACCCAGTGGAAAGTGTAGAGAGTTCCCACGTGCCCTCTGCCCCATAGTTTTCTCTGTCATTAACATCTTGCGGGACGTTGGTGACAGCTGATGAGCCAGTGTTGCTACATTATTACTAAGGTCTATGCTTTGTATTTGGGTTCGCTCTTTGTACTTTAGCCTTCTGTGGATTTGCACAAATGTGCAGCACCGTTCTGTGCTTCCCCATGGCAGCCACTGGTACACTTACTTCCTGTCTCTGTAGTTTTGCCTTTTTCCAGAATGTCCTGTCACTGCAATCCTACAGTATGGAGCCTTTTCAGACTGGCTTCTTTCACTGAAGTCCCATGCATTGGAAGTTTCCCCATGTCTTTTTCAGGGCTTGATAGCTCATTTCTTTCTAGCACGATCAGGATTTCCATTATACTGGTGACACTGACCTTGTTTTTTGGCTGCACAAGGGAATTTGAGAGTCTCAGCTGTCCCCCACTCTCGGTCTGGGGAACCGTTGGAGCCACCAGAGGACTTGGTGCTCCTGCTCTGGGCACATGCTGACGGGTGTGGACGCCGGGTGCATCCATACCAGGCTCCTCTCTAGCCTCTCCTTTCTTGCTGTAGGGAGGAGGACCCGGACGACGTGCCCCATGGACATATCACCTCCCTGGTGCGTGGGGCTCGGCTGGGGTTGTGGCAGGGGTGGAGGTGGGCTTGCCTAGGACAGCCCTAAGGTCCCCCGCCCTCTCCCACCAGGCTGTGAAGCGTTCCCACCGGCGCCTCGGCCTGGCACAAAAGCTGATGGACCAGGCCTCCCGAGCCATGATAGAGAACTTCAATGCCAAATATGTCTCCCTGCATGTCAGGAAGAGGTGGAAGCCAGGGCTGAGGGAGGACGGGAGAGTGGGGGAGGAGATCGTGTCTTGATGGTGGTCCTGGGGTGCCCTGGCCTTGGGGGAAGATCTGGGGAGGGGGCGGGGGAGGACACAGATACGCTGTCCCTGTGTGGCCGAGTCTGCGCAGCTCAGCAGTGCCTTGTTCCCTGCAGTAACCGGGCCGCCCTGCACCTCTATTCCAACACCCTCAACTTTCAGTAAGTAGATCAAGAGTTTTCTAACGGAACGGGGCGGTCCCAGCTCTGGCGCATCCAGGCAGCTGAGATGGGCTGAGCCGCCTTCCAGGCGGGAGGATGGGGGTGGCTGGAGGTGGGGAGCAGGCTTGTGGACTCCAGTGTCTGCGGCGACGGCACCTGCCTGCTGGAGTTTGCTCGAGGCGCGTCGCAATGCGGGAGAGTGTTTGGCGTGGCTCGCGGTGTCGCCTGACTCTGGCTGAGGCCAGGCGAAGGGCGGTGTGGTGAAGAGCACACAGGCGTTTGGGTCAAGGTTCAGGAGGAGAGGTGAGGGCCCAGGACATGAGGACAAGCCAAGGTGCAGGACTCGGGGTGAGCTGGCACCTAGAAGCACCTAAGAGGGACCAGGAGAAAGGAGACGTGTGGTGCTACGGAAACACAGTGCCGGCAGGTAGGGCCGTCGGCAAGAGCAGTGGAGGGATCCAGAGCCCTGGGTGTCCTGGTGGATGAGGGCAGGTCCACTCGGGCACATGGGAGTCTCTGTGTGCCTGGCACGGGACAGAGAAAGCCCGGCAGGGAAGTGATGTGTCCAGGACATGGTGGCAAAAGCTGCTGGAAAGCGAGGCCGGGCTGGAGGGCCCACTGAGACAGCAACGTTCAGCTTCGGTTTGGTGGCGGATGAAGAGGGACTGTTGGGAAGGGCACTGAAGGAGGGAATCTTTGACCTGGATGTAGGTGTCTCTGGTGGCCAGCAATTCCACGGTCTTAGGGCTGGCAGGGCCCTCCCAGGCCATCCAGCCTAGCGGCCCTTCCAGTGGACGCGTCCCCGAGTGTGCGCGCACACACCTCCCCGTGCAGCCTCGGCCCCTGAGCTGCTCAGCGCGGGGGGGCCACGTGGCCTGGCCGTGACTGTCGGGAACAGAGGCCGTGGCACCCCGCCGCACCCCTCCTCCCCAGTTCTAAGTGCCAGGCCCGGGAATCAGCCTTGCTTGCTCAGTAAGTGACACGGAACCGGGCGAGGAGGGAAGGGGACGGCTGAATCCAGGGCTGCAGCTCACAGGCAAGCACAGAAACACATCCTTGGTCGCCAGATGAGGGACACGGGACAGGGGCAGACCCCAGAGGGGAAAAGGCGCCGGGCGCTGCTTACCGCTCACTGCCGGCCCGCGCAGAGGAAGGCCACGTTGGAAATGGGGCTTGCTGCCTCCGAAAGGGCCCTTCGGGGGAAAACAGATACCCTGGCCCACTGGCATATGAGGCCGGAAGGATGAGGATTTGTCCCCTGATTTGGGTCGTCCTTTTCTCCACCTCCTGCCCCCAGGATCAGCGAAGTGGAGCCCAAATACTACGCAGATGGGGAAGATGCGTACGCGATGAAGCGGGACCTCACCCAGATGGCTGACGAGGTGAGTGTCCTGCGGGGCCGGGGCCACGGGCCTCACAGACGCAGAAGAGCAAGGCAGAGTCAGGAGGCCCTGCGGGGGTCAGGGGCAGCTGGGGGTGCTGAGAGGGCAGGAGGCCCTCTGGCCGGAGGGGAGGTGGACTGGTGGCAGCCTTGGCAGCTATGTTGCCGGGAGTCATGGCCCCGTTCACCTCAGTTTCTTCAGCTGACAGGTGGGGAGCTGGGTCCTGGCGGGGCTTTAAAGGAGTCTATCGCCCCGAGATCCCATTCTCTCCAGAAGCCTGTGCCTGTGCCGCCAGAGGCGTGATATGAGAGGCGAGGGAGGAGGCCCCTCAGTGTGCTGAGAACTAGGGCCCCCCCAAGGCTCGGGGGTAAGACAGCTGGACTGAGGAGGAGAAAGTCGGGGGCCTGCCCCAGGCTCCCCAGGGACCAGGGGCGTTCGGAGGGCTTTGCAGCAGACCACGGGGGTGGGGGGGCATGCGCACCCTCACTGTGTAGGACGGGAAACAGGTCTGCAGGGGGCAGAGCCAGGACTCCACCCAGGTCTTCTGACTCAGTCCTGCAGGCTTCCCCGAACCCCGGCTTGGGTGGCGAGGGGGGCCTCCACGGCCTGGAGACTCAGACCTGTCTCCTTCCTCCTGCCTCTTCCTGGGCTCCTGGCGGCAGCTGCGGCGGCACCTGGAGCTGAAGGAGAAGGGCAGGCACGTGGTGCTGGGCTCCATCGAGAACAAGGTGGAGAGCAGAGGCAACTTGCTTCCAAGCTCGGGAGAGGCCTGCCGTGAGGACAAGGGCCTGGCTGCTGAAGATAGCGGTGGTGACAGCAAGGACCTGAGTGAGGTCAGCGAGACCACAGAGAGCACGGATGTCAAGGACAGCTCAGAGGCCTCCGACTCCGCCTCCTAGAGCCTGCGCGGCCCTCTCCCCACCCCGACCTGTCGTCGCCCTCGAGGTTTCACAATAAACTTCACCCAGTGGCCTCGGGGAGTTTGTGTGTGCGAGTGTGCACCTTGGCGGCGGGGGCGGGGGCGGGGGGGGGACTGCCTCTCCCCGGCCCCTCTGTGTCCCCGGGATGTGGACCTCACAGCCTTGTGGCACGGTGCATCCCGCCCAAGTAGAAGGAAAGAGCATTGTCAGGGGTTTGGAGGTGGGGCTCCCAAGTCTGACGGCTCTCGCACCTTCGGGCCGAGGGAAGGGAGACCCTGGACTTCTGGAAGCCAGTCCCTCCCCGGGGGAGGGGGCGGGGAGCAGATGCTCTGCTGCTCCCTTGCTGGGCTCCTGATGCATAAAGTCCAGCTGCTCGCTGGGCTTCTCTGTGGCTGTCCTTCCTGGTAATGCCCTGAGCCCTGGCAAGTGGACTGGATTCCTCCCTCCCCTGCCATCCAGAAAGGTCAGCAAGGCCTGTGTGTTCGACCATCAGAACACCCTGGAATGTGCTCCCTAACCTAAGCCTTCATTTGCGAATAGCTAACAGACCATTGTTAGCAGAGTTTTAGGTGTACAGAACGGAGCCGGCAGTGCAGTCCCGTCCCATGTCGCCTCATTCCCCCCCTCCCAATTTCCCCTATTATTAATAGTTTGTATTAAATGTTTTTGTTAGTTGATGAGCCAATAGTGAAACATAAACTGTAGTCCAGGGTTTACTTCCCTCTTTATGTTGGGCATTCTATGCTTTTTTTAATGTTTATTTTTGAGGGGGGGGGGGAATAGTGTGAGCAGGGGGTGGGCAGAGAGAGAATCCTAAGCAGGCTCCGTGCTGTCTGCATAGAACCCCAGTCAGGGCTGGAACCCACAAACCGTGGGACCATGACCTGAGCTGAAATCCAGAGTTGGACGCTTAACCAACTGAGCCACCCGGGCGCCCCTCTGGGTTTTCACGAATGCATCATGGCATCTCATGGGGACTATAAATCCTTTTGTTTTTATTGTAGTTGACACAGTTACATTAATTTCAGGTGTACACCAGTGACTTCACAAGTGTACACGTTATGCCTGGATCTCGCACTCCCTTTCCCCCGTTCTGCCCATCCCCCCACTCCCTCCCCTCCGGCGACCGGCAGTTTGTGCTCTGCGTTTCTGGGTCTGTTTCTCTAAGTCCTCCGTTTCTCACGGCTTTACTCCAACCCTAAGATTTGCTCCTGGGCCTTTGTCCCCGTCCTTCCCTCTGGCTGCAGCACTATCACTTGCTGCTGTCAGCCCCTGGCCAGGCCGTGCCCGGGCTGCCCACCTCCCAGCGGAGCTCAGCGCTCCAGAGCTGTCACCGCACTTCCTGCGCCTGCCACCGCAGATGGCACACCGCGCCCCTGCTCCGCTGAGCAATTCCCCCCCCCCCCCCGCCCGGGCCTGCAGCGCCGTTCCCTCTTTGGCCGGCGCCTGGCACGTGACCCGCAGGCAGCCAGAGAAGCTGGGACGGCAGAGGGGGAGGCCGGAAAAGTGCGCCTGCGCAAGCCCGCCGGCTCGGAGGCGGGGCCCCGCCCCTCCCCGTGCGTCTGACGTCAGCCCCTTCCGCTTCGCAAGCCGCGCCGGGCTTCTTTCCCAGGCTCTGACTGGTCTGGCGGCGGCGGGGCCGGCCTTCCCGCGGCGGGGCGGGCATGCGCGCTGCCTCGGCCGCGCCCCGGCGCCGGGGGGAGGGAGCCGCGGAGGCTCCCACGGCGGCGCCGAGCCGCGCTCTCCCCCCTCCCGCGGCCCGCCCACAGGGACCCGGACCGCCCTCTGCCCTCCGCGCCCTGCGTCCCCCGCGGCGGGTAGACGCTGGGCAGCCCCCGGGCGGTCGGATTTCCTGGGCGGAGGTGGGGGCCGCGGCGGGGGACGGGGAGGGGAGAGGGGAAGCCGCAGGCCCGAGTGGCCTTTGGGACCCAGCACTTCCCCCGTCTCCGCAGCGCCCGCCTCTGGGAGGAGCCGCCCCTGTGCCGGCTTGCTGCGCCGAGCTGAGGCCGGAAGCCCGGCCGCCGCTTAACCTCCTCGCTGTGTGCCTGGGGTGGGCTCCGGGGACGGCTCCCCACGGGACGAACCGATACACAGACCGGGTGCACCACCTTGACCTTTGAAGCCCCCGTCCTTTTTTTTTTTTTTCTTCTTCAGTTTATTTCTTTTGAGAGAGAGCTCGAGCAAGCATGAATGGGGAAGGGGAAGAGAGAGGGAGAGAAAGAGAGTCCCACGCAGGCTCGGAACCCATGCGGGGGCTCGAACACACCAACCCCGAGATCATGACCTGAGCCGAAACCAAGAGTCTGAGGCCCAATTGACTGAATCAACTGGGCACCCCCAAATTATATTTTATTCTGTTAGTAATCTCTACACCCAACGTGGGGCTTGAACTCACTACCCTGAGATCAGGAGTCGCACGCTCTTCCGACTGAGCCAGCCAGGCGCCCCTCGGAAGGCCCCATTTTTTTTTTTTTTGGATGTTTTTATGTGTTTTTGAGACAGAGAGGAAGCACGAGTCGGTGAGGGCCAGAGAGAGAGGGAGACAGGAACCAAAGCGAGCTCCACGCCGACAGCTGAGAGCCCCATGTGGGGCTCGAAGAGCAGTGAGATCATGACCAGAGCCAAAGTCAGACGCTTAGCCGGCTGCGCCACCCAGGCGCCCCTGAAACCCCCATTCTTAAACTTCTGGGAATCAGGTTTGCAGGAAAATAGGGGCCTCCCAGCATCTTCATGTGGGACCGTCACTGCCTGATTCATGCCCTCACGTAGCCTTGCTCTGATGTGGATAGCTCTAACAGTCTCCCCACTGATCTCCCGTCCCTCTAGTCTGCCCGTTTGAAAGTAGGGCCTGAGGCCAGTTCACAGCAGTTTCCTGTGGGCTTGGACGCCGTGCATGGCTCTGCTGGGTGGGTGAGGGACATTGAGGGACCTGTCAGGGCTCAGATGGAGGGTAGGGGGCAAGGCGTGTTGGAGTTAGCTGATGAGGTGCATGGGTTCCAGACACAGGAGCGGGTTTGGGGGTGCGAGTACCTGTGCATGCCTCTGGACGGGGCTCCCTGCCTTGCTGGAGGACTCAAACAGTGGTACCGCTGAGACCAGCTGCTGGAAGCCCAGGTCCTGGGCCCGCTGGCGTCCGGCCGGCCGGCTCCCAGGCCCCGTGGACACATGCTGTCTTAGAGAAGGGCCTCAGTAGTGGGCAGGAGTTGGGGTGGGTGGGCAGAGAGCTGAGGAGGTATGTTTTCCCCTTCTGGGCAAAAGAAATGCTCATAGTTTAAAGGCAGGAAGTAACTGCACAGTCTCCTCTTCCTCCCAGAGCTGTAGGTCAAGGTCATACGTGCCCACGTTCGCCCAGGGCCTGACTTTGACATCCGTGCACACACATGCCTGGTGGGAGTCCTGGCCCTGGTGCCTACAGGCCTGCCTCCCCGGGCACAAGTCTGGAGCCGGACTGCCTCGGCCCTCTCCCACCATCTTTACCCTCGGGATTTCCCTCCCGGCCAACTGGTGACCGTTGTCTAGTCCGGCTTGTCAACTGCCGCCTGCATCCTGCCTTCCCAATTTACTGGAGAAACTCTGTTGCCCTCCGGCTTCCAGGGCTTCCAGTTGGTAGAGGGGGGTGGAGGGAAACTCCCGTACTCCTGGAGAAGGGAGGCCCCAAGATTTGCCCTCAGGCTGGCTAAGGCCTTGCTCTGAGGGGGGAAGAGGATGGCTGAAAGCCCCCCCCCCCCAAGCCTAAAACAGGGCAGGTGCAAACTGCAGGGGGAAAGGCAGAAGAGTCTCTTCCGGCAGCAGGAAGTGGTAGGAAGTGGTAACTACTTATGGGGAAATGAGGCTTGTTCCTCCCTATGGGGTTGAGCAGAAGGGGAACCTTAGCCAAACCCTGCTCTCCCCACAACAAGGCGGGGGGGGGGGGGGGGGCTGAGGGAACAATGGCCGAGGTTCTGTTCTCTGGCGCTGACTTTCCTTCCCCACCCACCCTGGGAACTTCCCACCAGCCTCTCCGGGCATGCACTTCTCTCTCAGGGCTGTGAGTTGAGATGGGTAGGTCCCATCTGATGTCCTGGGAGTCTGGGGGAAGCGGGTGACCCAGGGGAGTCCAGGGCCCAGAGCAG
>CM053579.1:1493439-1566222 GCA_028646485.1 Cryptoprocta ferox
CTCATAGGTCTAACAGGAGAAACCTAACAGAGGACCATGGGGAGGGGAAGGAGGAAAAAGAGTTAGGGAGAGGGAGGGAGACAAAGCACGAGAGACTCTTGAATACTGAAAACAAACTGAGGGCGGAAGGGGGAGGGGGAAAGGGGAAGGGGGGTGATGGTCAGGGTGGAGGACACTTGTGGGGAAGAGCACTGGGTGTCATATGGAAACCAACTTGACAATAAACTATTAAAAAAAAGACGTAAAAGGATTTTAAAAGTAAAATTGTGTAACTTTATAATTCATTTTTATCCATAATTTCTGCCATTTCACTGATTGTTTTATTATATTAAAATATTGTATTACTAAATTCATAAAGCCAAATAAAAATTTTAATCTTGAACCAAATATGCAAAATTTCAGTATCTTTTTCTATTGGCACCATATATAGTTTTCTTAACTCGAAATTCCCAAAAAAAAGAATTACATTGTTTTTCACAAGAAAAAGAGGAAAATAATAAAAATACATGAAACTGTTATCCAGCCTTGGAAAACAGGAGCCAAGGGCTCTTATCTCTCATAAAGGGAGCACAAATGAGGTAAGTAAGCCCTATAATTTCCCTGGCTTCACTTAGTAGACTTTCTAAGGACGCAGTTCTGGGAAGAGGGACTGAAACAGATCAAGGTAGTTTTGTTGAGTTGAGGAAATAGAGATTTAACTGTTGAGGCAGGAAGAATTTTCAGGCCAGGCACCCGGAAGGAATGGGTTACACGGAGGAAGTGCCTCAAAAATCTGGATAGAGGTCTACGTGTGTGTGTTGCTAACGACCAAGTTGTATATGCGTGACGTGAAGCTCCAGGATACCGAGCAAAAACCAAACCAAATGGTTGCCTACACAGCTCCTGAGCTCACACAGGGGTAGAAGATATTCATCGTCTAACGAGCCAGACAGTAGAATTCTCAATAAAGATCAGGGTATTTCTCAGAGACCCCACAGAGTCAGACCTTAATAGTAACGCTACACTAGTCCGGATAAAAAGATAGTCTAAAACTTTTCTAACAAAGATTAAAACTAACCTAAGGGGCGCCTGGGTGGCTCAGTCGGTTGAGAGTCAGACTTCGGCTCAGGTCATGATCTCACAGCTCGTGGGTTCAAGCCCCGTATCAGGCTCTACGCTGACAGCTCAGAGCCTGGAGCCTGCTTCGGATTCTGTGTCTCCCTCTCTCTCTGCCCCTCCCCCACTCACATTCTGTCTCTCTCTCTCTCTCTCAAAAATAAAATAAACATTAAAAAAAAAACTAACCTAAAAGGATCAAGTTGATTGGCAAGTGATTTACCTGCCTACCGAAATGAACGACACAATTTTTGAATAAAGACAAAATTCACACACCTATATATATATATATATATATATATATACACACACACACATATTCTGTGAAAGGGAGGTATATGTAAAATGACCTCCAGAGGCCAAAGGGGCTATAAGACTAGTCTGATGAGAAATGATTTATGAAGAGGACTCACTGCCCAGAATCCCGTCTTAGGCAGCTGCAAGATGCGTAGATCTCTGGCCTAAATTGATTTTTATAACTTCCTTCTTCTTCTGTCTTTTCCACATTTCTCTTACCATCAGCTGGCACTTTGGCCGCCTGGGGATCTATAGCCCGTGGAGTTTCTCAACCTCTTATTCCTGAAGGATCTGAACACCTTTCAGAGTGCTGTCTCCACCACAGGCTGGCTGCTCTCCAAATGGTGCTATTTGTGGGGCAGTGTGAGTCTCTGCTGGGGGTGGATTAGGGCCAGGTTGGCCTCGGCATGGGAGAGTCGATAATGTTGAAGTCACACATAAGCACTCCTGTCACCATGGCCACTTTGTTCATGGGCCCATTGAGAAAATACTGGAACGGCTGGGAAATTGGTTGGCTGGCGTTCACAAGGCACGTCATTTCATCCGTCTGGCTATTGACAGTCTCCCCTACAGTGAATGCCCTTCTGAGAGGCCCACCCACATTCCTCTTCCCCAAACCTCTGTCACCCAACTTCCAACCCTGTTCGTTCGAGGTCATGACCTTTCAGCCAAATCATCAGCCATTTCCTATGAATCAATGTTGATCCGGACTTCTAACCATCTCCCAGGCCAGTCAGAAGGACCAACCAACTATATCAAGTTAAATAGCCACTGCATGAGGCGCCTGTCTGGCTTGGTTGGTAGTGCAGGCAACTCTTGGTCTCAGGGTTGTGAGTTCAAGCCCCACATTGCTACAACACAGCAAAGGAAACAATCAACACAACCAGAAAAGCAGCCTGCAAAATGGAAGAGAATGTTTGCAAATCGTATATAAGATAAACGGTTAATATCCAAAATGTGTGTGTGTGGTTTTTTTTTTAAAAACTCCTACAACCCAATAGCAAAAAAACAGCAGAGGAGCATCTGACTCTTGGTTTCTACTCAGGTCAGGATCTCCCAGTTCGTGAGTTTGATCCCCGCATCAGGCTCTGCACTGAAAGTGCAGGGTCTGCTTGGGATTCTTGGGATTCTCTCTCTCTCTCCTTCTCTTTCTGCCCCTCCCCTGCTCGTGCTCTCTCTTTCTCTCTCTCTCTCTCAAAATAAATAAACTTAAAAAAATGTTTTTAGAGAAGGAAGAAGACACAAATGACCAACAGGTTCATGAAAATGTGCTCCACATCACTGATCATCAGGGAAATGCAAATCAAAATCACAACGAGATATCACTTCACACATGTCAGAATAGGTATCATCAGGGGCCATCTCCGCCCAGGTCTGAGCTGTCCGCTCCTCAGTCAGCTGGTCACACGAAACATTTCCAGAAGTGCAGACGCGGCTGAGGGAGAGGAGGCCATGCTGCAGGAGTTGGTGCCAAAGGAGTCAGGGGCACTTGCTCAGGCACCTTTTTGGACTTTCTGAAACCACGTGAGTGTCTATCTCTAAAATTCCATTTCCACTCATTGCAGTATGCCATGGTTTGATGGGGAAGGCAAACACCTGGCTCCCGATGGAAAACTCGGGTCACATGGTCACCCGTGGTCCTACCAGGGCCCAACAGGCAGCCAGATCTGACTTTTCAAAGGACAGTGGTCATCAGAAGAAGGCGTGGGCTTTCTGCAAAGCCCTAGAGGTCTATGCGGTGATCCCCTTACTGGTGTTTGCCAGAGGCTCCACACAGTATCACTACTTCCCACAGGCATTTCCAGTATGATTGTGCTGGGTCACAAGGTCCAGTCGGAAGAGTAGCTTGCACCGACGCCTGGACTTACTGCACAGCTGTCAGCTATGTCTTGTCTCCCCGCACAAAACTGGTAGCCTTGACTTACACAGAAATAGGTCAACCATGTCACGCTCATATGTGATATATATTCCACAATCCAAAAGGGTCCAGCAGATACTGTTTTTAGAGGTAGTTGGTGCAAGGCGCAGCATCCGGTCTTTCACCTCGAAGAGCAAAGTTTTACATGCCTTAGAGCACTGAGCTTCCAGAAACTCCACTGAGGTTTTACTTCCCTATATTTTCATGGGGTATGTCTCCCACCTTCTGGTTTGCTCATGGCCTACTAGGGCATCCATAGTACTTTCTGCTTCTTGCTCATCAGATTCAATCAGGATGATGTCATCGATGTACTGGACCAGTGGATGTTGTGAGGAATGGTGAGACCATTAGTCTTAAGTACTATGTCAGAGAGGCGGAGAGGTGGCCCTTAGGCAGGACTGTGAAGGTGAACTGTTGGCCCTGCCAGGTAAAATCAGAGTGCCTCTGGTGGACTTTGCGAATCGGTACGGGGTAAACTGTCTGATAGGACAATCGCTGCAGAGCAGGGGCCAGGCGCTGTGACGCTGTGCGTCGGTAGAGACTGTATCTGGAACAGCACTTGCAATTGGAGTCACTGCCTGATTAAGTTTGTGTTAATCCACAGTCAGTCTCCAAGATGCGTCCACCTTCAGCACAGGGTCAAACAGACAAATGGGGATATGATCACAACTGCAACTTCCTCTTTTTTTTTTTTAGTTTATTTTTGAGAGAGAGAGAGAGAGAGAGAGAGAGAGAGAGAGAGAGAGAGAGAAAAGAGTGCATGTTCGCGGGTGGGGAAGGGGCAGAGATGGGGAGAGAGAGAGAAGACACCAGGCAGGCTCTACACTGTCAGGGTGGAACCAGTGGGGCCGGAACTCACAAACCATGAGACCTTGACCTGATCTGAAATCAGGTGCTTAATCAACTGAGGCACCCAGGTGCCTCTCTTTTATTTTTACTTATTAAAAAAAATTGGTGGGGTGCACCTGGGTGGCTCAAGTTGGTTAAGCATCTGACTTTGGCTCAGGTCATGATCTCACAGTTCATGAGTTCGGGCCCTGCATCGGGCTCTGTGCTGACAGCTCAGAGCCTGGAGCCTGCTTCAGATTCTGTGTCTACCCCTCTCTCTGCCCTTCCCATGCTCATGCTCTGTTTCTTTCTGTCTCTCAATAATAAATAAATGTTAAGAACAATTAAAAAAAATTTCAAATGTTTATTTATGTTTGAGAGACAGAGCATGAATTGGGGAGGAGCAGAAGGAGAGGGAGACACAGAATCTGAAGCAGGTTGCAGGCTCTGAGCTACAGCTCAGAGCCCGATGCAGGGCTCGAACTCACGAACCGTGAGATCATGACCTGAGCCGAAGTCAGACGCTTAACTGACTGAGCCACCCAGGCACCCCTATTTTTTTTAAGTAGGCTCTATGCCCAGCGTGGAGCCCAATCTGGGGCTCGAATTCATGACCCTGAAATCTAGACCTGAGCTGAGATGAAAAGTCAGATGCTTAGTTAACTGAGCCACCCAGGTGCCCTACAACTGCAACTTTCAAGTTCAAGGCACTAATCTCTGCAAATCCCTCCAGGAGTTACCCCTTTGGGTTCCTTCCTCAATATCAAGCCAGGGATGTTCTGACATCTTCATTTGTTTTTGTTTTGTTTTGTTTTGTTTTGCTTTTTGCATCAACCCCTTGGTTTTTGTTTGTTTTGTAAGTCCAGTACCGTTAACAACCAGTGTTATATTAGTTACATGTACAATCTAGTGATTCTACACTTCCATACATCCCTCAGTGCTCGTCACAAGTGCCCTCCTCTCTCCGCATCACCTGTTTCATCCATCCCTCCACCCACTTCCACTCTGGTGACCATTAGTGTGTTCTCTAGAGTTGAGGGTCTGTTTCTTGGTTTCTCTCTCGCTCTCTTTTTTCCCTTTGCTTATCTGTTTTGTTTCTTAAATTCCACATATGATGGAGTCATATGGTATTTGTCTTTCTCTGACTGATTTATTTCACCTAGGATTATACTCTCTGGCTCCATCCATGTCATTGCAAATGGCCAGATGTCATTCTTTTTATGGCTGAATCCTATTCCACTGTGTGTATATACCACATCGTCTTTATCCATTCATCCATCGACGGACGCTGGGCTGCTTCCATAATTTGGCTACTGTAAATAATACTGCTATAAACATAAGGGTCCATGTGTCTCTTTGAATTAGTGTTTTTGTATTTTGGGGGTAAACATCCAGTGGTGCGATTACTGGATCATAGAGTAGTTCTATTTTTAACTTTTTTAAAAAAATCTTTTTTGTTTTTAAGTAATGTCTACACCCACGGTGAGGCTCGAACTCATGATTCCGAGATCAAGAGTCACATATCTTACTGACTGAGTCTGCCAAGCGCCCCTATTTTTAACTTTTTTTTTAAGTTTATTTATTTCAAGAGAGACAGAGAGACCGAGAGGGGAGGGGCAGAGAGAGAGGGAGATGGAGAATCCCAAGCAGCCTTCACACTGTCCTCGCAGAACCCAATATGGGGCTCGAACTCACGAAAATGTGAGATCATGACCTGAGCTGAAACCAAGAGTTAGACGCTTAGCCAACTGAGCAACCCAGGCACGACCTCCCCCACCACCATTTTTAACTTTTTGAGGAACCTCCATACTGTTTTCCATTGTGGCTACACCAACTTATATTCCCACCAACAAAGCAAGAGGGTTCCTTTTTCTCCAATCTTTGCCAACACTTGTTGTTTCTTGTGTTGTTGATTTTAGCTATTCTGACAGGTGTGATGTGATATCTCATTGTAGTTTTGATTTGCCTCTCCCTGATGGTGAGGGATGTTGAATATCTTTTCATGTGCCTGTGGGCCATCTGGATGTCTTCTTTGGAGAAATGTCTGTTCATGTCTTCTGTCCATTTTTTTTATTGGATTATTTGTGTTTTGGGTGTTGAGTTTTGTAAGTTCTTTGTATATTTGGGATACTAATCCTTTGTCAAATATGTCATTTGCAAATATTTTCTCCCAGTCGATAGGCTGTCTTTTCGTTTTATTGGTTGTTTCCTTCACTGTGCAAAAGCTTTTAATTTTGATGTAGTCCCAATAATTTTAATTTTTGCTTTTATTTTATTTCCCTGGCTTCAGGAGACATATCTAGAAAAATATTGCTACATGGGGTGCCTGGGTGGCTCAGTCGGTTGAGCGTCCAACTTCGGCTCAGGTCATGATCTCACGGTTCGTGGGTTCGAGCCCCACATCGGGCTCTGTGCTGACAGCTCAGAGCCTGGAGCCTGCTTCGGATTCTGTGTCTCCCTCTCTCTCTGCCCCTCCCCCACTCATGCTCTGTTTCTCTGTCTCAATAATAAATAAAAACATTAAAAAATTTTTTTAAAAAGGAAAGAAAAATGTTGCTACAGTTGATGTTAGAGAGAGAAATAACCGCCTGTGGTCTCTTCTATGACTTTTATGGTTTCAGGTTTCACATTTAGGTCTGTAAATTCATGTTGGGTTTATCTTTGTGTATGGTGTAAGGAAGTATTCTTTTGCATGTAGCTGATCAGTTTTTCTAACACCATTTGTTGAAAAGACTGCCTTTTTCCCATTGGGTTCCCATTCTTTCCTGCTTTGTCGAAGATTAATTGGCCATATAGTTGTGGATTTATTTCTGGGTTTTCTCTTCTGTTCTATTGATCTGTGTGTCTATTTTTGTGCCAGTACCATGCTGTTTCGATTACTATGGCTTTGTAATAGAACTTGAAATCAGGAATTAGTTGTGATGCCTCCAGCTTTGCTTTTCTTTTTCAAAGTTGCTTTGGCTATCAGGGTCTTTTGTGGCTCCATATTTCAGGATTGTTTGTTCTAATCCTGTGAAAAAATCTGTTGGTACTCTGTAGGGATTGCATTAAATCTGTAGATTGTTTGGGTAATATGGACATTTTAACAATATTTGTGCTTCTAATCCATGAGCATGGAATGTCTTTCCATTTCTTTGTGTCATCTTCATTTTCTTTCATCAGTGTTTTATAATTTTCAGAGTAGAGGTCTTTCACCTCTTTGATTGGCTTACTCCTAGGTATCTGACTATTCTTAATGCAATTGTAAATGAGGTAGTTTTTTTTTTTAATTTTAATGCTTACTTATTTTTGACAGAGAAAGAGAGAGAGAGAGAGAGCACAATCAGGGGAGGGACAGAGAGAGACACGGAGACACAGAACCCAAAGCAGGCTCCAGGCTCCAAGCTATCAGCACAGAGTCCGACTCGGGGCTTGAATTCACGAACCTCGAGATCATGACCTGAGCCAAGTCAGACACTTAACCGACTGAGCCACCCAGGAGCCCAAGATTGTTTTCTTAATTTATCTTTCTGCTGCTTCATTATTGGTGTATAGAAATACAATCAATTTCTGCACATTAATTTTGTATCCTTCAAGTTTACTGAATTCCCTTATCAGTTCTAATAGTTTTTTGGTGGAGTCTTTTGGGTTTTCTATATATAGTATCATTCATCTGCAAACAGTGAAAGTTTTCCTTCCTCCTTACCCACTTGGATGCCTTTTATTTATTTTTTTTTCTTGTCTGATTGTTGTGGCTAGGCCTTCCAGTACAGTTGAATAAAACTGGTGAGAGTGGCATCCTTATCTTGTTCCTGGCCATCAGGGAAAAGGTCTCAGTTTTTCCCCATTGAGGATGATGTTTGCTGTGGGATTTTCATATATAAGGCCTTTATTATGTTGAGGTATGTTCCCTCTAAGCCCACTTTCTTGAGGATTTTATCATGAATGGATGTATTTTGTCAAATGCTTCTTCTGCATCTGTTGAAAAGATCATATGGTTTTTGTCCTTTGTCTTATTGATGTGATGGATCACGTTGATTGATTGGCGAATATGGAACCACTCTTGCATCCCAGGAATAAATTCCGTCTGATCATGGTGAATGATTTTTTTAAATGTTTATTTATTTTTAGAGAGAGAGAGAGAGTACAGGGGAGGGGCAGAGAAAGAAGGAGAGACAGAGAATCCCAAGCAGGCTCTGGCTGTCAGCATAGAGCCTGATGTGGGGCTCCAACCCACGAACCATGAGATCATGACCTGAGCTGAAATCAAGAGTGAAACGCTTAACTGACTGAGCCACCCAGGTGCCCCTAGTGAATGGTATTTTTAATGTGTTGTTGGATTCAGGTTGCCAATATTTTGTTGAGGATTTTTGCATCTATGTTAATCAGAGATATTGGCCTGTGGTTCTCTTTTTTTGTGGTGTCTTTATCTGGGTCTGGTATCAGGGTCATGCTGGCCTCATAGAATGAACTTGGAAGGTTTCCTTCTTCTTCTATTTTTTGGAATAGTTTGAGAAGAATAGGTATTAACTCTTCTTTACATGTTTGGTAGAATTTGCCTGTGAAGACGACCGGTCCTGGACTTTGGTTTGTTGGGAAGTTTTTTTAAAGATTTTATTTTTAAGTGATCTCTACGCCCACTGTGGAGCTCGAACTCACAACTCCGAGGTCGAGTTACATGCTCCACTGACTGAGCCATCCAGGTGGCCCATTTGTTGGGAATCTTTTGATTACTGATTCAATCTCCTTGCTGGTAATCGGTCTGTTAAAATTTTCTATTGTTCTAACATCCTGATATCACCTAATTTAGGCCAGGATTGAGTTCAAGTTTAAGTCAACCAATCAAGTGGGCTGTTAGAGCCTCTTCCAGCTGCATGGGCTAACCAGCTCAGTAACTTGTGTCCAACTTAATGTTACTATGCATCCTCCTTGGTGTAACATCTCTAGAATTCACTCCCACACTGGCTTTCTGTCAGTATTTACCAACAAAAATCTTGCTATTCTTTTGGTGTGTAATCTGTTTCCTCTGGTGTGTGCCTGTCCCCCCGAAGCTTGCTGGGAGACCCTAGCTATGCGTTTAATGGCGTCAGGGGATGGCTGCGGTGGGTCTTGAGGAGAATGGGTACCCACTTACACGAAAACCCTAAACATTCTCTTACTTTTTGTAGCCATAGGGCTCCCAGTGCTGAAAATCCAGCTCAGCTTAATTATGCAGGTTCAGAATCCCGTTGTCAGTTGAGTTCCCAGCCTCTGAGTTTCTCAGGTGAAAGGCAGAGGGATGGGAGGGGAGGAGCCGGGGTGGGGGGTGGGGGGAGGGAGGGGCTCAAAGTGGGTGGTGCTTTCAAGCCTGATGATGCAAAGAAACCAATGCACAAAGCCCATTTCTGGGGGTAGGATTCCTGACAGCCACTCCTGTTACCACTTTCTCCATCAGTCTGGATCCTGTGAGGAAGTCAAAACAATGACAGATCCTTCCCTAGTGCCTTCAGAGAGAGCACAACTCTGCCCACACCTTGATCCTGGCCTCCTGGCCTCCCGAAGCGGGAGACAATACATTTTGGTTGGGTGAGGCCCCTGGTTTGTGGTCCTTCCGTAGGCTGGAAGCACGGGGAGGGGTGCAACTCCTCAAACTTAGCAGCTTAGAGATGAGATGGGGGCAGGGCTTACCTAGTGCCGGGGTCCTCGAGCTCAGAAGAGGGCCCTGTGGGGCTGGGACCCCAAAGGTTGAGACCCCAAAGACAATGGCTTAGTAAGTGGCACATCCACTCTCTGGCTCAGCGCATCTCCTCCCGGGGCACGTGCCTCTGAGGAGGATGGCACGTAGACACTTTATTCACGATAGCCAGAACTGGAAACCCCCCGAATGTCTACCAACAGGAAAATGGATAAATTGTGGTGTATGCTTACAATGGATACTGCTCAGCAACGAAGAGGAGGGAAGAACTGATACAGACAGCCACCACGTGGGTGATGTCACAGGCGACATCATCTCTGGAGCAGGATATTGGATGGGTGGAGGCAGGAAGGGGCTTTTCACAGTGGTGCAAGTGTTCTTCAGCTTGATCCGAGTGGCAGATTTGCAAGTAAAGAGTGCAGGTGTCCACTTTATTTCACGCAAGCTAACTCTCAATAAAGACATTTTCCGGGAGTTTTCAGGGCAGAGAAATTATTCTGTGTGATACTGTGAAGGTGGATCCATGTCCTTATACATTTGTCCAAATCCATAGAACACACACCACAGAGAGTGAACCGTAAGGCAAGCCGTGGGCCCTGGTTAGTGATAACGCACCGTTATTGGCTCTTCGGCGGTAAATGCGAGATGTTACTAGAAGTGGAAACTGCTGAGGGCAGGGAGTGAGGAAGTCTATATAAGAACTCTGGTCTCTGCTCAATTTCTCTGTAAACCTAAATTTAATTTGAAAACCAAAGTCTATTGGGGCGCCTGGGTGGCTCAGTCGGTTAAGTGTCGGACTCTTGGTTTCGGCCCACGGTTCGTGGGTTCAAGCCCCGCATTGGGCTGCACACTGACAGCACACAGCCCGCTTGAGATTCTTTCTGTCTCTCTCTCTCTCTCTCTGTCTCTCTCTGTCTCTCACTGTCTCTCCCCTGCTTGTACTGTCTCTGTCTCTCAAAATAAAGAAAAGTAAACTTAAAAAACCCCAAAGTGTATTAACTTTTTAAAGGAGATATTCGATTCTGGGATACAGCGCAAGGGAGCGGTCAGAGGACAGCAGAGGAGAGGCTGCCAGCCAAGTCCATTAATCTTTTTAACATCCAGGAAGGCAGCCCAGGGCAGATGCGGCAGGTCTACAGCATCAGCACCCCAGGCTCCTTGTATGTTGCTGTTTAGCCATCCCCCGAAGCTTCCATTCATAGGTGTGGGATGGCTCCCCCCAGGCGTTCGTGTTCCGGCGAGGAGATGGAGGGGGGCAGGAAAAGGCATTTTTGAGGGCCCAGGCTTGAGGTTGCCCAGGCACTCACATTCCACTGCCCCACCTAGATGCAAAAGAGCACTCGAAAATGTACCTTCAGCTGAGCACAATTCTACTGTTATGTAAAAATAAGACAGACACTGGGGACAAGAAACAGACACTGACTGCTACCATTGGAGATTAAGCAGGGATGATGAGTGTAGAGGGGATCTGCTGTCAACGGGAGCAGAGAAATGGGGCAAGAGCTGGAGGGGCGTGTGCTGGCAGGGGCGGGCGTTTTCAGTGATGGAAGCTATTATGGCATCAGCTATTTGTCTGCTCGCGGAACTGACCAACAGAGACGGAAAAATCAGAGATGCAGAAAAGAGAGCAATCCCTGAGTGGGTCACGGGGGTGGGACCCAGTTCCCCGGGCAGAGGGGCTGACCTCAATGGCCTGCCACTCATCCACGGGGGCCGAGAGGGCAAGGGGTTTGGGTCCAGGCCTGGGGAGACTGACTTGGCAGTGGAAAGGTGGGAATTTGAGGAAAGAAATTCTCTTCTGATGCTTTCGGTGCCCGGTTACAGACGAAACAAAGGCGGCTCCCGAGAAGTGGGGCAGGCAGGAGCTCACCTTGGAGAGCCCGGGGGCAGACCCAGAAATCCCCAAGGCAGGCTGGCCAGCCCTGCAGGTCCACTTAAGGTTTTCCTTCATGTAAAGTGTTTTTTACTAGGGGGGCCTGAGTGGCTCAGTCGGTTAAGCATCCGACTTCAGCTCAGGTCATGATCTCTCGGTTCAGGAGTTCAAGCCCCACGTCGGCGGTGGGCTTTGTGCCGCTGACAGCTCAGAGCCTGGAGCTGCTTCGGATTCTGTGTCTCCCGCTCTCTCTCTGCCCCTCCCGCACTCGTGCTCTCTTTCTCTCTCAAAAATAAACAATAAATAGTGTTCACTGGTTGAGGAAAGGCCCCGAGGTGGGGACTGGCCCCCTGGGTGCTGGCGCTGCGGCAGAAAGCCGAGCAGGCTGCGAGGCGTGGAGGGCAGGGCCCGGTGGGGTAGAGGCCAGGAATGGGCCTGCAGGTCGGTGTGGGACATGACGGGGGGTGGGGGTGGGGGGGGAAGTGGTGTGCAGTAAAAGGACAACCGTTTGTCTTCATTTGCAGGTTTTTATTTGCCTGTCATAATTCTGATATTTATGTACATATATATATATTTCTTTTGTTTTTTGTAAAGGGCTCATCAACAGACCAAGCAAAGGCATATAGGGACACCTTGGCTGCCAGGCAGGAGCACAGCAGAGCTGGGAGAACCAATCTTTCCGTTTTCCTTTTTTTTTTTGTCTGTTTTTATTTTTCCTAGGATGGGATCATCAAAGCTAATTGCTATAAAACCTAGAAACCACCTAGAGACTCAGACATCTGCCTACACACTAGTGGCATATGGGGAAAGGCAAGGGCACAAACTTTCAAAGTCACGGTGTATTTACATTCCCAAGGTTGAGGGGCCGGGGGAGGCTGAGGAAGGGAACTACTCAGACCGGGGGCCGGGCGGGGTGGCTAAAGGGTCCTGGGCTGCAGGCGGTGGCAGGGGCAGCGGGGGAGGGGGGGGTGTGCTTGCCCCACACCCTGGCAGTGACAGAGGCCACTTGGATGCTGTCTGGTGGGCACCGAAGGCAGCGTGTGTGTAGAACTCCCAGAAGCCGGCCACGGGGCGGGGTGGGCAGCGGGAGGAAGGTGCCGAGGAGTGTGATACTGGCAGGTGGGGACTCTGGGCTCTCCAGATGGCATCCTCTGCACCCGCGGCCAGCTTGCCCAGCTCCCGTCCTGGTTGGAGCAGATGGTGGGGACACCGAGTTCTGTCCCCGGTCCCAGCCAGGCTGTCTGAAGAGCGGCCAGCCCTACTTCCTCTCCGCCCAGCCACGGCCTCTCTCTGCCCAAAGGCTGATGAGGCAGCACCTGAAGGCTCCCGACGTGTGGGTGACTGTCCCCCGAGCTGGAACAAAGCAGTGTGTGCCCAAGAAGGGGTGCGGCTGGGTTTTGGCAATAAAGTGGGGACCGGGTAGTCAGAGGGGGATGAGAGGCAGCGAGTTCCTCTCCTCTGCCCCCAACTTCAAGCCTCCCACAGGCGCAAGGCCAGAGCAGGGGCCGAGGCCCAGTAGAGAGTGGAAGGAGCCTCCGTCCCAAGGTCAGCACAGGTGTTGGGCTTGGGGGTCTTGGCCTCTGACTCCCCTGGAGCCCGGCCCCGGGCTCCACCCCGCCTGGCCTTGCCTGGCTGGAACCCGCTACTCCAGGGTCCCGGCAGGGTTGATGGGGGAGGCGGCCCCCGAGCTGTCATTGCCCCCCGCCGCCTCCTTCTCCTTCTTGCCGCTGTACTGGCCGATGAAGGAGCCGTCCTCATTGAACTGGACGTCCACGCTGCCCCCGTAGTCGGCCAGGCTGTCGTCACTGCCCAGGGGCTTGATGTCTCCATTGAGGGACGGCTGGCTGCTGCCAAAGGCCTTCTCCTCATTGTCACTGTGGGGGCAGAGGGCAGGCGGGGGTGGGGGGCTGCCCGCTGGGCCCGGCAGGTGCTAGCCTAAGGGAGGAGGCCCGGCCCAGGGTCCACCTGCCTTCCATGTGTTCTGAATGCACTGGGGCAAGAGCCCTCATCCCTGACACACACCCGGGAGGCAGGTGGCACGCACAGCGCCAGAGGGGCAAGGCCCGGGCCTGCCCAGGACACCGAGAGACGGGAGGAGGCAAGCGCGTGCTCGGCCTGTAGGTGAGCCGGACAGGGGCGCCTGTCCATCTGGCAGCCCTGACACGGCCCAGAGAGGGGAAGCCGGGCAGGTGACAGGCAGGCCCAGAAACTGAGCATCAGCATGGGGACAAACCGGGGTATGTTGGCTTCTCCCTGACACAGGGAGCTGGTGGGCCAGAGGGCTGGGGGCGTGCGGACCCCCGGCAAGCAGGGGCCGATGGCACTCCCAGGCACACGGTCCGAAGGAGGGGCCCCTGCCATCAGGCTCTGACAGCGTCTTCCCACCACCCCTGCCTTACCTCTCCAAGGACCTGACATCACCCAGCAGCACAGAGAAGAGAGAGAAACAGGGTCAGATATAAAAGCGAGAGCGGTGCTGGGCAGCTGGCGGGCACCTGCTGTTACCCCCAGCTCACCTGTACTCGCCGAAGGTCTCGTCCTTCATCGGCCGGGCCTCGGAGTCCACCTGGGTGTCCTCCTTGTCCTTCACTGCAGACACAGAGAAGGCCTGGCTTTCCCTCCCACCCCCGCTTGACCCCGGACACCGGGCCCCATCCCCAGCTCCGGGACTCGGACGAGGCTCGCCCTCTGTGCTCCCAGTGCCCCAGGCACTCTCTCGGCAGCTCTCCGATGCCAGGAAGACATCAAAGTGTACCACTCACCCCACGTGCTGGCTGCCTTTGCCGCTGGTCTGCGCAGAGGCTCCCTCTGGGCCCCCTGCCTGCCCCCGACATGCCCCTGCCATCCTGCCAGAGGCCTGGGGACCGAGGGGGACTTGTACAAGCTCCACCCCCCTCACCTGAGCCCCAGGCCAGGGCTTACCTGAGTATTTGCCACCCTTGCTGCGCTTGATGAAGCAGAGGATGAGCAAGACGAGAAGCAAGAGGATGATGGCGCTGATGAAGCCGATGAACCAGCCCTCGGTGGCGAAGCCGGCGGGAGGGAGCCTCACGCGGCCTACGGGCAGATCGGGGAGACACTGAGCCCAGGCCCACGAAAGGTGAGACACCCACTCCCAGCCCCTCTGGGCAGGGCAGGTGGAGGGCCAGGCCGGCAGACACCAGAGGGGCTCTGGTGCGGGGAGGGGATGACGGCCTGGGGCCGAGGCACGCTTGAAACTGACAGGTTGGGGAGACCCTCTGGGCGGGGGGCGGGGGCAGGGGGCAGGAAGGAGGACCTTTTGCAAAGACGACTGTCCTGGAAACAGTTAAAACAGAACGATACTGAAAGGGGCCACTTCAGGGGCCTTGACATCATGGGCCAAGGGGCACAGATATTCCGGGAGGAGGAGTGGGGGCGCAGCGCGGGGCCCGGGGCAGTGGTGGGCACGCCGGTTGGAGGGGGGGGGGTGCGTCACCGGTGCCGTTGGTCTTCACGGCCATCTTGAGGAGCACCCTCTCCTTGAGCAGGTGGATCTCGTAGTCTGTGTCGGGCTGCAGATCCCACTGCGTGTAGGAGCTCTGGTTGTAGCTGACATACTGCGGTGGCAGATGGGGGCCCGTCTTCTCGTCTGCAGGGGCGAGAGGGCAGCAGAGGTGAGCAGCAGTGCCATGCGGCACTCCGGTTCCACGCTGCCCCCGGGGGGCCCTTTCGTGCTCACCTCCCAGGGCTTTGAACCAGATCTGGAACCCAAAGTTGCACTGGCCCTCCTTGGGGACCCAGGAGACCACGCTATAATTCTCGCCGGCCATGGCCGAGATGTTGCCAAAATCCGGGGTCCCTGAGGAGCGAGAGGGGGCGGGTTGTGGGACCCTGAGGCAGCCCAAGGCTGGGCCTCCCGGGCCCGGCTGTCCGGCTGTCCGGCGGGGCCTTCCCAGCGCCCTGCAGCTCACCAGACAAGGCCATGGTGCCTCCTTCCCGCACGATGGCCTCTCCAGGGCCCTCTTTCGTGGTGGCCTGCAGCTGGAAGCGGTACCGCAGGTGCGGGCTGAGGTTGGTCAGGTTGTGCGTCCGCAGCTCAGGGTCCGGAAGGTCAAAGGACAGCTGCTCCTTGTCCCCATCATCCACTGCGAGCACAGGCGGGGAGTTGGCCGCGACTTCCAGCTCCGCCTACCCCCCAGCTCCCCTCTACTTCTCAGCCAAGCCCGGCTGGGACTCTGGGCCCACGACGCACGTACACGGGTGGTAGGAGAGCACGTAGCCGGTGAGCACGCCGTTGTGGCTGAGCGGGGGCTGCCAGTGCAGCAGCAGGCTGGTGTCCGACTGGCACTCCACGTGCAACGCCTCAGGGTGGCCAGGCACTGCGGAGCACAGACCCGGTCCTTGCCCGGCCCGCCCTGCGGAGGGGGGCAGGGGCGGGGACAGGGCGGCGGGGTACGAGGCTCACCTCCCTCTGGGGTGCTGAAGGTCATCTCGCTGGCGGGCCCCAGCCCTCGGCCGTTAAAGGCCTGCACCTCCAGATGGTAGGAGCTGTAGGGCCGCAGGCCTCCTAGGACGGCGCTGGTGGTGTTGGCGGGCACCACCACGTGCCCTTTGTGGACATGCCTCTTGCTGTGCTTCCTCTGACTGCCCTCCCACCAGTACGTCACCTGCAGGCGGACGGAGGTCCCGTAGGGGCGGAAGGCGTCCAGCAGGGCAGAGCCCTCCCCACCCCCGTGCATGCTCCCCACCGCCCTCAATGGGGAACCTTTCCTCCTACCCCGAGGCCTCTAGGAGAGCAGCGTGCAGGTGGCAGAGGTTCCCCCAAACCCTGCCACTCCCGGTGGCCTCACGCCTCACCCTGGGAATCCCCTCGCCCGCACGCCTTGAACCCTTACGTTGTATCCTCGAAGGTGGCCCTTGACCTGGGCTGGGTCCACGGGCCACCATCTGACCAGCACGGCACTGGAGTTGAGGATCTTGATGCCTTCCAGCTCGGGGCTTGCCTCGGGGTCTGGAAACAGCCGGAGGCATGGATGAGGGCCTGTGGCCTCCGGAGGCCAGCCCAGGACCCTCCCGCAGAAGGAAGAGAGATTTGGATGCTCCGTGGGGGGCGGGCCGCTTGAAGAGCAGGGTGCTCGCAGTCTCAGAACCCCACCTTGCATACTGTGTATCAGTTGCAAGGGCAAACATAGTACGCAGAGGAGTAACCAGGAAAGACCTTGACCAGGTGATCAAAACTAACATCTGGTAACGTTCCAGGTGCAAGGAAAAGAAAGAAGCAGGACAACTAGACCTGATGGGGGATCTGGGACTGGACCCCGGACCGCAGGAAAAAGACAGCACTGACTGATACAATTGGAATATCAGCTGCCAACTAGCTAAATATACTGGTAAATCAATGGTAAATGTCTGTGCTGTCACAACGGCACTTTGGTTATGGAAAAGAATGTCCTTACTCCTAGGAAATGCTCTGCGGAGAGCCCCAGCGTGGAGGGGGGAGGGTGGGCCGTCTGTGCACATTCGGGCTCCACCCCCACCATGGGCAAGGCCAGCCCAATACTCACAGTCTTCCCCAGAGTAGCCAATGGTAATCTGGGGCTCAGGGCCCTTGCCCTGGTTGTTGACAGCCTGGACCTTGATCTCATAAGGCACAAAGGTGGACGTGTTGGACACAACCAGGAAGGGGTCGCTCACGATCTGTTCCTGCCAGGCACCCCGCGTTCCCTGAGGGCGCCACTGGACACGGTACTGAACCTGGGGGGCATTCCAGTCTATCCACCTAAGCGGCTGGAGGAGAGTGAGCAGAAGATGAGCCAGTTGGCCAAGAGCACTCCCCTCCTTTGACCCGCTCCCGAGCCCAGCCTCATGGCCCATCACCCTCGGGTCCTCAGCACAGCCAGGGGTAGCGGCGAACACCTGGTCCTGGCCTGATGCCCCCGGGCAGGCCCAGCCCAGGGCCCCTCACCTTCCAGGTGATGACCATGTTGGTGGTCTCGTTCCCCTCCCCCTTCACGTCCACGGGGTTCTTCTCCGGGGCTGGAAAGTAATGAGTTAACACGTCAAAGCTGTGGGCTCCTGCCGAGGCTGTGAAGGCCAAGGGCCAAGGAAGGAGTGGCTCTTTCTGGCCCCGGAAGTCAGGAGCCAGCAGCTCTGAGGGGACCCTGCCTCCCCATTCACCCTGGAAGCCTAGACGCACAGGGACTTGGGCACGGTCACCTCTCCAGGCCCTCCTTGCAGAGGAGCCCAGGGCCCCCGGAGTCGGAGGCTTCCCCTCCCAGGTGGCTCACCTGCCTCGGGCGTGACCACAGTCTCCGAGGCTGGGCTGGGCTCTCCGGAGCCATATTTGTTGATGGCAGTAACTCTAAAGGTGTAGTGGACATAGGGCGATAGCTTGAGGGTGGTGGAGGTCTGGTTCCCGGGCACCTTGCCCAGACTATACCATTTCTCAGGCGCCATCTCCTTGTCCTCAAATTCAATGTCATACTCTGCCAAGAAGCGAACCAGCAATTTGGCGTGTGGCATACAGGAGAGGGCTAAATGGGGTTATAAGTCTGGGTCTCCCTGAGAAAAGGAGTGAGTGCCCAAGGCGACAGGCATTCTCAGAGTTCCATGAGGAACTGTGAGCCCCAAACCCAGGTGCAGGTCCCAGGGGGGCGGGCGGCCATGGCGCCTCGGTCCAGGGAGGAGGGAGTTCCCACGAAGAGGGCAGGTTACCAGGGGTGACAGCAGGGAGGTGGGTGGCGCCACGTGCGGGCCTCTTACTCTCGATGGGGGCATTATGGTCCTCGGCGGGTCTCCAAGACAGGCGCACCTGGCTCTGCTTCAGCAGGTGACGGTCAGACAGCTCCAGCTGAGGCACCGGCCCGGGGCTCCCTGAGGGCCATGGAAGGTGGATTCTCTGGCCCGTACGCCAGCTGGCGGCCCCCCGCCCCCCAGCGTGATAAGGCCCTGCCATGTGCCCCCCACGCCTCCAGGCCACGAGCCCGATCCCACCCTAGGACTCACCCACCACCAGGAGCTCGGCCCTGCTCTCCACCATGTCCAGCTCGGTACCGGCCACGCAGCTGTAGTTGCCCTGGTCACTGTAGTCCAGGCTGTGGATGGCCAGCAGCCCGTCCTCTATGAAGTACCTGGTGGGGAGAGGGGGTGCAGGCTCGTCCTTTTGTTCTGCTCCCCCCTCCCCCTCTTGCCAGAACCTTCCTGCTCAAAGCAGGGGTGCTGCCCCATGGATGAGGCCAAGAGGTCTGGACATCCTGCCTTCCCCACTCCGCCCCCTTCCACCAGGCCCAGGTTGGGGCTGGGCCCGCACTTGTCACTGTCCCCAAACTCCTGGAGGTTTCGACCGTCCCCTCGCCAGGTGATGCTGTGCTGCAGGGAGGGGTCAAAGGAGGCCTGGCACGTGAATGTCACTTTTGAGCCTTTCTTCTCGATTGCGCTCTGCGGCCCCTGTGTGATCTGAGTGGCATCTGGGGGCAATGATGGAAAGGGCGGGTCACTGTGGTGTCCTCCAGAGACCGTAACCCTCCCTCCTGGAGATGCTGCTGATCACATCAGTCGGGGGGAGGGGGTAACATCTGACCTTTGACCTGCAGGTTAGCCACAATGGTCACATTGTTTTGGTCGTTGGCAGCCTGGCAGAAGTAGTGGCCAGTGTCGTTGGCCTGGAGGTCCCGGATGCCCAGGGTGCCGTTGGCGTAGGGGAAGAAGCGTTCGTCCTGCAGCGCCGTCTTCCCTTCCTTGTCCAGCCTGGGGTGAGCAGGGCAGGCCTGGCTCGGACCCCACCAGGCTGGGCTCCCCGCCCTCCCCCGCTCCCTGGGCCGGAACATGGCTTGGAGGCGCCCCCTTCGGGGAGGGTCACTCACCACTGGACGCTGGGCACAGGGGCTCCGAAGGCCTTGCACAGAAGATAGGCGGTGCTGCCTTCCACTGCCATGTATGTCTCGTTGTCTGGGGTCAGGATCTTGGCCGGAAGCTCTGGGGGAGAAGCAGTTAAAGGGGGCAGGGCAGGACTCAGGGTGGGGCAAGGCCCGTGAGCAGCCAGGGCAGGTGGGGGGCTCACCAGGGCAGCTTCTCCCAAGAGGGCCCTTGGGTGCCTCCCTGCACCCAACTCCCACCCCTGCCAGACTGAGCCTCTGCCTTCCAACATGCCTCAGATGCGCCCCCGACCCCAGGCCAGGCATCCAAGTTTTACCAATTACTTGAGCCTCACCGACAGTCTACCTCTTCCTGAAAGCCTTCCTGGCCCACCTCTGTCTTCCCTGAGGCTCCGGGAGAGGAGCTACCAGGCTGGCCTCGGGCACACGCTGGCCGGGGTGAGCCTGCGCTCAGTGACACGGGACACTCACTCTCTAAAGCCGCTTTCTCAGCTGTAAATGGTGGCGAGACTCCGCCCTTCCTCCGCGGCACCGCCCCCCGTCCCCCCCTCCTCGGCCACTGTTGATGAGGGTGGGCAAGACATGGGGTGGAGGGCCCCAGCGAGGAGAAAAGCGGCTGCTGGCTGAGTCAGTCTGGTGGCCTTGCCTGGTGGGCTGTGGGGACAGATGGGTTACTCACGAACGACGTAGATGTAGGCATTGGCCAGCAGGAGCCCGTGCCGGTTTCGGGCCTCGCACTGGGTCACCATCGTGTCGCTGGGCTGCACGTTGCTCAGGATCAGTGCTCCACGCTGGATGCGGTACTTCTGGTCCTTGGCCAGCTCTGCGTGAGCAGCAGGTGGGCCCCGAGGCCCAGGGCAGAGCAGTGAGGCCCGCCGAGGCCCCTCGTCACCCCCCCTTCCTCCCCAGGGCCCCCCAAGCTTCCCGCCCCCGTCTGAATCCCCACTCACCCTCCACGGGAATGCCATTGATTCTCCAGGTGACCTCTGGCTGGGGCCTCCCTTGCACTTGGCAGTCCAGGCGGGCAGTCTCTCCAGGCCCGTACAAATGGCTCTGGGGTTTGTGTAGCCAGTAGGGGGCAGCTGCGAGAGGAGGCGGGCGGCCCTGAGCAGGGACGGCCCCCAGCCAGCTCTTGCCCCAGACCCAGACCCTGCCCACCCCATGTGACAGTGGGCGCTGCAGACTGCTGTCCCTGGAGGTCCCTCCTGGGAGGCTGTGCGACCCAGCAGGGGCGGCGTACCCTCCACGGTGACGTAGTAGGTGTGCCGGTCGCTGCCCAGCGAGTTCTCGGCCAGGCACCGGTATTCGCCATCGTCCTCTTCCATCACGTTCAGCAGCTGCAGGGTCTTATTGTGGTTCTGGTAGGTGACTCGGTCGGCTGGCATGGGGCCACTTGGGCGCAGCCACTTGATGGTGGGTGTGGGGCTGCCCAGGGCCACGGTGGAGAGAGCACAGGCTGCTTAGCCCCGGCCTGCGACAGAGGCCCCACCGTGTCTGCCCACCCCCAGCCGGGGCCCCCACACTCACAAGCCCTCAGCGATGCACTCCAGGACCAACGGCTGCCCCTGCAAGGCCACCAGGTGGCTGCTGGAGTTGGTGGGGAAGAGCAGGCGTGGCTTCCTGTCGATCATGCTGTTGGCTGTGAGGAGAAAGGGCGCGGGTGGCATGGCCCACTCCATCCTCCGCCCACAGAGTTACCAGGCTGGGTGATGCCCCTGTGAGGCCCTGGGGCCTCTGTGTCCTCCTCTGTTAAAGGGAGGGCCCCTGCTCTGTTCTTGCCTCCTAGGAAGGGGTCTGAATGGGGTGAAGCAGGAGCCAAGCCGTCCTGGAGGAAGGCCAAGGTTGCCTGATCTTTGGGATGAGCCGTGCCGGGGCGTGAGAGAGAAGGTGAGGAGGGGGGTGTATCAGAGTCTTAGGGACTCACTGGCCTTGACCCGGAGGTCAATGGGTTCCTTCTGGATGATGGTCCGGGTGCCGGGGAAGTGGGCATGGCAGATGTAGTCTGAGTGGTTGTCCGAGGTGAGCACGTTGGCAAAGTAGAGATTGCCATTCTGGCCCATTGTCACCCGCTCATCCTGTTTGATGTGCAAGATCTCTGTGGGGGTGGGGGGGGGCAAGGAGGCAAAGGTGAGGCCCCCGTCCAGGAAGCTGTACCCACTGCCACCTTCACCCCAGGCAGCAGCCCCTCGTGGGCACCCACTGCTATTCATCCAGTAGATCCGGAGCGGCTCTGCGCTGGGTGGAGGGTGGCAAGGCAGAATCACGGACTCCCCCTCCTCCACCTCTACAGGTTTCACCGTCTCCTTCGGCCACTTGGGGGCACCTAGAAGGGACAGAGAGGCTGGCACGATGGGTCCCAACTCTCCTCCTGGTCAAGCCAGGGCAGGGCAGGGGAAAGGAGGAGGGACGGCCAAGGGGGTGAGAGGGCCTGGTTGTGAGGAAGTTCACACAGTGGGAGGCAGCGACTCCGGATCCTTTCTGGGCTCCAGGTAGAGACCCACCGCATGCAGAGGAGAGGCTGGACAGAGGACCAGATGGCCGTGAAGGGTTAACCCTTCACAATGCTCGGCTCCCACCCAGAGGCCTAAGATGGCTGGGGGGGTGGGGGGCGGTGAGGCTGTGGTGCAGTGATGGGGGAGGGGAGCCGTGGGAGGATGTGGGAGTCACAGACCCATCATTCTGACACAGAAACCATGGCAACAGTTCCCAAGGTAACCAGAGGGGTGGAGAGGAGAGGGGAGCATGCTCAGGAGGCAGAAAGCTCAGAGAGGATGGAATGCAGAGGGAAAACCCCAGGGAAAGGGCGACACAGATAAAGACAGAGCTGGCGGGCAGGAAGGAGGGAGATGGAGGGGCCGGGTCGGAGGTGGAGAAATGGAGGCAGGAGGGAGGAGGGGCAAGCAGAGGAGAGAGGCCGCGGAGTGATGGGGGAGGCGGAGAGAGATGGCCCAGGGTGGGGAAGGCGATGGGACCGCGGAGCGGGCAGAAGCCCTGGCCCAGGCAGTGGGTCGGACAGAGGCAGAGCAGACCAGCCGGGAGAACGAGGCAGGTCGACAAGGCTGAGCCCGAGAGCATGGCCCGCGCCACAGGCCCCAAGGCCGAGGTGGGGCAAAGCCCAGAGGAAGAAGCCAGGGAAGGGGAGGCGGAGGTGACCAGAAAGGCAGCGTGGAGACAAACAAAGCGAAGAAGCAGGAGGACACTGCCGGGTGGTAACGGAGGAAGGCGGCTTCCGGCTGCCAGAGCACGCAGGGCCCTCCGCACACGAACCCGGCAGCTGGGGGTGCGCGGCCCCCCAGCCCGGACCCCCCCACACGCCCCCTGAGACCTGTTCAGGGACCCTCTCGTGTGGCCCAGGCCCTCCCGGGTCCCTGCAGTGCCTCGCACCCTCAGCCATGAGCTGGATCTCATGGGACATGGCCGTGCCCAGCTTATTGCTGGCAAAGCAGCGGTAGGTGCCCTGCAGCCTCTGTGCAAAGTTGCTGTTGTTGCCCGCGATGGTGAAGGAGCCGGAATGCGGCGCCTGGTGCACAGTCACACCCACTTCCTCGTTGGGCTTGAAGTGGACGCCATCCCGAGTCCAGCGGAACCTGTGGGCAGAAAAGGGCTCAGAGGCCGAAGGCCCTGGAACCCAGGGTGTGAGCGGCCAGGGGCCCCGGGGACGGGCTGTGCAGGGCAAGGACCACGGGTGATGAGAGAGATCCTGGGTGGCCCCGGGAGGCAAGAGGACGAGAAGCTGAGGTCGGCAGTCAACAGCGGGGCTTAGAAGGTGATGGTCACTCACTGCACTTCAGGTTTGCCACTGGCCTCACACTTGAGGCTGATGTCATCTGTGGGGAAGACAACCAGGCGCCGTGGAGACTGTTCGGTGATGACAGGTGGCTCCATCACTGGGGACAGGGTAGGGAAGAGGGTGAGGATGGGGTCTGGCTGGCTTCGACCTCTGTCCCTTTGTGAGGGACAGCAGGGTTTGAAACCCTCAGAGGCCCCAAGGCCACAGAGGTGGGGGACAAGGAAGAACAAGCTAGAAACGACCTAGTGCGGCCGCAGGCGGGTGGGCCATGAAAAGAGGGAGAGAAAGGGACATGGCACAAAGGTAGAAAGGGACAGAAAAGAGAGAACAGCCACAAAAACTACAAAGAAAGACATCTGAGGAAGAGGCGAAGCCAGAGCCAGAGACCCGGAAGTCACAGGGAGAGAGGGAGCAGGGAGGACGGAGCAGCGACAAGAAGCAGGAGAGGGCGCCAGAAAACCCAGGCCAGGGCAGAGACAGAACAAAGATGACCCACAGGTGAGACAGTGGGACAAGGACCCAAGAGCCAGAAAAGGCAGCGACCCGCATAGGGCACAGGGCTCACATAGGTGGACTTGCTGACACCCCTCTCCCCCCGCCCTCCGCCTGGGAAACACTCCCACCCCCCCCCCCACAACTTACCACGGTATCCTTCATCTAAGAAATCCGGGCAGCAAGGGAGAGAGCGGAGAGAAACGCTGACACTAGCAGACCCCCTGGGGAAGGGGACGGTGGGAAACGGGGCTACGGGTGGTGTAATGGGGGGGGCACACGCCACGCTGGAGTTGTGGCAGGGCGCGGCGCAGAAGGACAGGACAGAGCCCCATCGCCAGCCTCAGGGCGGGCTAATACCCACAGGGGGCTAGGCTGCAGCTCCAGCACACTGGGAGAAACTTGTGCCTTTAACAAGGAATGCCCTTTGGACAGACCCTTGCACCCCCCTGGCAGAGCGGCAGAACTGACCCCCGCCCCACCCAGGGTGCCTCAGAAGGTGGGGAGGCAGGCAGCCCAGCAGCCCAGGGCACCCTCCCCCGCTCCAGCCCACTTCCCTCCTAATCCAATTAGCACAGCTCAGTGTTTTCAATTACCCAGGCCCAGCCTTCAGAGCCCGGCTGCCCCCCCTCCCCCCCTGCAAAACCCTCCCAAAGGCCTGGCTGCATTTGAGTTTCCATTGCCTGCAGGGCTGACTCCAGTCTTTTCTTTCTCCCCTTCCTTCCTCCCAGTCGGCCACCAAGTTGCCTGGGGCTGAGGCCAGAGCTACCGCTTCCCTGCCACGCACTCAGCACTCAGCCCTGCACTCAGCCCCGCACTTGCCGGGGTGGCTACGAGGAGGGGAGCGGAGGGGGAGGCAGGAGTGCGCTGCCCTTGAAAGCTTTGTCTCTGCGGAGGACCTCAGTCACCAGTCCCCAGGAGAGAGGAGGAGGCTCCCTGGGGACACAGCAGAGGGAGCCCTGAGCTGGGGAGGGGCCAGTTCAGGCAGCCAAGAGCAAGAGACACTGACTGGGACTGAGAACTGGATGGGGAAAATCGACTGGGTGGAGGAAGACAGGAAAAGAGACAAAGGGGCCCGGAGCCGCAGGGAGAGAGACAGCGCTAGCTGGAGGGCAGATTCCACGAGGGAGGCACCAGGCCACCCACCATATTGCACTGGGGCCAGTAACAAGTGCCACCCGGTGCCCAGAGCAGCCCACTTCTCTCTTTCTCCAAACTCTCCCTGCCCCGCCCGCCACAGACAGGCACACCTGACCAGATGGCCCCATCACTGTGGCAGCAGGGCAGGCCAGGCCGGTGCCCAAGGTTAGGCCTGAAAATTGACCAAGAGGAGACGGAGGGAAAGGAGGACAAGAACATGTGTGAGTCCAGGCACACAAGTGCATGCTCCGGGGTGTACTGTATGCAGTATGTTTGTGTGTCAGGGTGTCTGCCTATGGGTGTGTCTTGCCAGAGTACATCTGAAGGCTGTGTGCGTGCTCCCATTCAGTACCGCACACCTGCCTCTGTGTGCGCCAATGACCCTGTTCCTCGCCTGTGTGTGTGTGTGTGTGTGCGCGCGCGCCTCCCACGCGTCCTCTACGGGTCTCTGCCCCTTCTGTATATCCGTGCCTGGTTGGATACAGGTGGCTTGTCCGTGTCTACCCACCTGTGCTTCTATGTCCATCTGTCACGGGGAGTCGGCCTAGGCATGATTGCATGGACCTCTGTGTGCATATCTAAGGGGACATCCCTACCCTTTGTCCCATCCGTCCCTCTCCACCTCCTCCAAACCCTCGGCTGCCTCCCCCCAGCGCCAAGTGTCCTCCAAGCCCGCCTCCCTCGGCCCCTGCCCCATTCCTGGCATAGACAGTGTTCCCTAGCACCAGCCCCCAGCCCATCTTTCAGTGACACTGGCCTCCCCCAGGTCCAGGCTCAGAGACAAAGGTGGCAAGGTGAGGGAGAAAGGACTGGAGCTACCAAGGAGCAGGCTCGAGATACACAAATGCTGGCCTGTGAGATGCCCCTCACACGAGCCCAACAGCCACTTACAGCAGGGTGTTTACACCTGCTCACACTCAGGAGAAAACATCATCACGGTAACGCAGACTCCACACACAAATGGGTACTCACATATGGCCCCAACTCACATGCACACACGAACCACTATAATCAAATGCTAACAAACACCTGCAGACCTTCACAAACCTGACCAGTAACAGTTATAGTGACTCACAAACTTACCCATGTAGGAAATCAAAATCACACTCAAGAATAGCCACACCTAGTTAATCACAACCACACACATCCACACACACAAAATATACGGTCCGTGCAACTCACAAGCATACACAAATACTCATGTTTTGTCACAAGCCCCCAGCCATACTCCCGCACACCTGCACACCTACCCATGACCCTCCACAAACATAAAGCCCCCTCAGCCCCGCCCAATCGTAAGGATTTACACAACTGCTGGGCCTTTGTAAGGTGTCGTGTCCTGTGTCAGTTCACACACAGGGCTACCAAAGGCTGAAGATGAGATTACTCAAGTCGGAAGCAGGGCAAAACTTGAACCCAGGCCTTTGCACAAGCTAGCGCTGGGCTGGGGCCGGCCCCATTCTCCCGCCCGCCACGACACCGGCGGAGCGGGGGGGGGGGGGGGGGGGGAAGGGGGGAAGGGCGGGCCAAGGGAGAGCACCGAGGGGGCCCGTCCGGCGCCAAGCCCGCTGTCCGCGGTCCTGAAACCGCCCGCCCCGCCCGCGCCGGTCCCCTGTCCGTGGTGCTGACACACCCCGCGTCTTCCACCCCGTCCTTTCGCCGGAGGTCCTGGGTACCTCCTGTCCACTCTGTACCCAGGAAAGCAGAGGGGACGGTCCAGAGCCGCAGAAGATAAAAGAGGAGCCCGGCGCGGCGGAGAAGGGAGGCGTCAGGCTCCCTCCAGCTACTCACATTCCTCGGGGATCTGGATGAGCAGGCAGGGGCTGCACAGAAGGAGAGGCCACAAGTACCGCAGCGACACGGCCATCTTCCCGGCGGCGCCGGCGGCTCGGCACGGCACGGCACAGCCGGCCGGGCTCGGCTCAGGCTCCGGCCGGAGGGAAGGGGGCTGGTGGGCGGCTTGGGGCGGGAGCCGGGGGTGGGGGCACTGGGAGAGGGAAGGAGGGAAAGGAAGGGTGGGGGAGGAGAGAGGAGAGAACGGACGACTTTAGTGACTAACATCTGGGCGAGCCCGGGCTCCTGGCCCCGCCCTTCGCCCCGCCCCCAGCTGGCCAGCTTCCCCCTCCCTCCCTCCCTCCCCCGCACCTTGGACGTGGACGGAGAAACCTAGAAGTCTTAGCACTGGCTAGGCCTCCAGGTTGTCTTTCACTCCCTTTCTCCTCTCCGTCTGTGCTTCCGCACCAGCTGCCTCTCCAGCATCAACTTGTTGCCCCAGTCAGCTCCCCTGGGCATGCCACAGGCCACTCTGTGCATGAGTGTGGATGTGGATGGGCATGTAGCCAAATATGCACATTAGTATTTATGTGGCTGTGTGTGTGCATGCACGAGCACATTTGTATATGTCTTCTCTGGGAGGGGGGATGTGTGTCTGCAAGAATCAATGCATGGGTCCAGATAGCTGCATGTGCACACAAGAGCATGTGTGTGTCTTCTTGTGTGTCTGTATCTCTGGGAGATGAATCCTCATGTCTGCTATCTCTGTGTGCACACAAGCATGGGTGCACATGTATATAGAGAAGAACTCTTGTCAGTCTCATTGCTGTGGGTTTCAGAGCCAACTGATCTCTGGGTGCTGTTCGGCCCTAAAAAGCTGGCGGGGGACAGGGAGAGCTTGGAAAGTGGGGACCGGGAAAGGAGGAAAGGGGCCCAGGAAGGTGGCATTTCGTAGGACAAGTTTCGGAAATGGAAGAAGGGGGAAGGAAGCCTGACCTCAAGGTGTGGCAGGAAGAAGGGAAGTAGGAAAGCACCTCTCTGCTGTCCCTCATGCCTCTGGGGGGGGGGGGGGCAATAGAGGTGACTGTGGCCTCTCCCCTTCCAGATGCTCCAAGTCAGGGTTGGCAGGAGCTCTGGGACAGTGTTTCTGTCACCTCTCACGTGTCTGACAGGCCCAGGTCTTTTTCTGAGTCTTCAGGGCTCAACTGCTAGATGTGTCCACCCAAGCCCAAGTGACAGCAGCCAAGCCCACATTCTACCTGCATGCAAGAAGCCCTTAAGACCAGAGGCCCAGGGAAGGGGTGGGGGTTCTCTGCTAATGACTACAAGAGGAAACACACTCCCAAGAAGACAGCTGGCTTTGACTCTAAACAGGAAGGGGTGTGAGAAAGAGGTAAGTGGAGAAAGTGCAGGTGGAGCAAGCGTAGGTTGCTGGTTGACAGAGAGCTTGGAGGCTGGAGCTGGGGTCTGGATGCCCTCTCCAAGACCATACTGGACATCTTCATTGTGCCCAGCCAGCACCTTATCAAAGGGGGACCAAGCCTCATCCAGAACGCTGAAGGGGTGGGTAGGGAGGCCTGGAATGCCATGCTAAGGCATCTAGACTCTGTCCGGAAGTGACTAGGAGACATAAATTGGTTTAGTGTAAGGTGACCCGAGAAGAGTGCTGAGTTCAACAGACTGCCTGGGGACTAAGTAGAGAAAATGGATGGTGATGAATAGCAGCTTGGAGCTCACAGACTCCCCCACCCAAGCTGGAGGAGGTGGAGAAGCACCAGGATACGTCAACAGGATATGTCCAGGATATGTCGGGCAGAAGGCCGAGAGAAGGACTTGGAGGGCAGGAAGTGATGAAGGCACGGCCAATTCCCAACTTGCAAGAACTGAGCTGGGGCCCAGAAGGGAGGCGCAAACAGCAGACCTGTTCTGCCCCCACCTTCCCCCACAAAGCCAGTATAAGCAGGGTGGGCCCCAGGCGGCCTTGGCCTCCACTTCAAGGCCTGTAGCAAACAGTAGGAGACTCAGATCAGAGGGCAGGCGATCAAACAACAACCTTGGGAGCCCTGAGCACTCTAGTCTTAGAAGGGGGGAGGGGAGAGAAACCATTTAGGCGAAGCTCAAAGAAGGGCCTTCTTGCATGGAGGAGGCCTGAGCGCTCTCCTTGCTAGAATGACGATCACAGTCCTGGGAGCTCCTCTTTGTCCTCAAAATCTAGGTTCCCAGAATGGGGTTCGGCATATATACCCTGGATGTATATGCAGGGAAAATGCAATACTTCCAAGCCCCTGGTCCCCATTCTCTCTCATCCCAATGCCCCATGGTCTCACACCCAATCTCTTTTAGTCTCCTGGTATTTGCCACCCAGCTTGCCGAAAGCTTTCCCGGGGAGCTCAGACAGGCAGGAGCCAGAAGGTTGAGGCCCCTGACAGCTGGGAGGGGGCTCGGCCTCTTCCCCTCCTACTGCTGCCTGGTCTCTGATCTCTCATCATTCCTCAGGCAATTACAGAGCAAGCAGCTCAGGTTGTCAGCTCAGCAGGCCCCCCAACCCCCATCAGCACCTCCAGGGGCAAGGAAGGCGAGAGTGTTCCACAAGCTGGTGTACAGATGGAGCCAAGGCCATGTCTGCGAGGGGTGGGGATGGGCTGGGGAAGACTGAAGGGTGACAGACAGGGTGAGAAAGAGGCAGGAGGGAGCAGGAGAGGCAGAGAAGAGGGGCTGGGGGAGGGAGGGCAGGGAATGGGAGACAAAGGCAGGATGCTGGACCACCACCACGGTAACCAACATGGAGAAATCCAGCAACAGAGACCGGCATCAGGGAAAGGAAGAGAGAAAAGGAGTACAAAGGGTGAGAGGTGGCTGCAGAAAGCCCTGATGGGAAATGGTCCAAAGAGCAAAGAGAGTGAGTGGCGTGTGTGCACATGTGCACACACCTGGTGGTGCCTCCTTGAGTGTCCTTGTCCCTGGGGGGGAGGGGGGTCGTGCCAGGCAAGGGACTGACTGGGAAGGAGGAGGGAGACAGGCCTGAGTAGGGGGGCTTCTTGGGCTTAGAGGTCAGGCTGGACTGACAGGCAGAGCAGAGAGACAAACAGAGAAGCTGTTAAGCCAGGACCAGAGAGACAAAGCCCACGATGACAGAGACAGAGCAGCAGGTCCCAGCCACTTGTGGCACTGGGGCTAGGAGACAGTTGTAAGACAAGATGAATGAGCCACTGCTGGCTGGCCTTCCCGGAGGAGGTGGGGACCCCCACAGCAGGGAGGGAGAAGTATTCAGAGGACCCCGGAGAACCCGTCCAAGATTGCTGCTAGTGCAGAGTGAGCAGCCGCCTGGCTGGGGGTAGGCGCCCACGTGTTCATGGGCACAACGGGGAGTGTCCGTGTGCACTTGGTGCTGGGGGGAGGCACAACAAAGGCAAGCTGCTTCTGAGTGGGTGTAGCTGAGAACCCCCCCCCCACACACACACACACCCTGCACAAGCAAGAAGAAAGGGCGTGGCAGGCCCTGAGGTAGACTGGCCCCCTGGAGCCCGCAGAGAGAGGCTCAGGACTCCCAGGGAGCCACGCCCCTTGCCGTGCCCTGGCCAGATTGTGCCCCTCAGTCCCTGGGTCCCCTGGGGAGTCTTCTCTGACCTCCTGTCCTCTTGCTGAGGGGTGGGGACTTGGAAGATCGTGGATGGAGGCTAAGATCTGGGGTGGCTGCTTTCTTCCCTGACTCCCTGAACACACACACACACACACACACACACACCCCTCGTGAACCTTCAAGGGTGCCCAGTGTGAATTCCAGGTCCTGTGTAGAGTCCTCTGTGCCTCTCCCATCTGATAGAAATGGAATGCCTCATGGGCCAAGTAGCGAGAGGGCTCTCCAGCTCAATGTCTGTGGAGAATGGCAGCTTCCCACGGCCCCTGGCAGGCCCACCAGGGGCAGGGCGGGGGGCTCAGCTGGGGTCAGTGCCCCAGGGGTGTGAGATGGTTGGGGTGTGGGTGCTGGGTCCACGTACTTGAGGTTCGGGGAGTGAGTACATGGGGGCACCCATGCCTGGGCTGTCTGCCAGAAGGGCTGGTGGGGGCCTTTGAGGCTGTCGATGTGTATAGGAGGGTGTGGGTGTCACCCTATGCACTGTGTTCCTTTAAGGCTCCTCCTCACCCTCCCCCCCAGGCTGTGGCTGGCGGGTTTCCATGGAGATGGAGCCCAACTCCCTCCACTGGCAGCTGAGAGGAAAGCTTGCCTGCCTGCCTGCCGCAGCCTAATGGGTTAGATAATACATAAAGGAGGCTGTTGGGCGGGAGCCCCCACAGGTACCCAGGGGCCTGGAAGTGCTGAAGGGCGGCCACCTTGTCCTCCGTGCCTCCCACCACCTCGCCCCTCTCCGAGGCACTCCCCCGGGGTGAGCGCACGGCCCCCTCAGGGCTGCAGTCTCCAAGGCAACAACAGCTCACCTGTAATGGACCATTCTCCTTAAAGAATAAGGAAGGGGTGGGACAGAGGTTAACCCTTCATGGGAGAGCAGCGAGAACAGGCTGTCTCCGCTGGGGAAGGAAGGGGGGAATCTCACCATCTGCGGCCAGAAAAGCTTTCCTCCACCCCCTCACGTATGTGTCTCAGTCAGGTGCCCCATTTTATTAAATGAATTCATAGATACTACTTACCACATGCCAGGGGCTCTTCTAAGCACGTTTACACACATCACCCAATCAACCCTTAAAATCAGCCCAGAGAAGGAGGCCCTATCATTATCCCAATTTTACAGATTAGGAAACTGAGGTTCGGAGAACCAGAGCACGGTGTCCAAGGTCACAGAGCTGGCACTAACGCTCACCAGGGGTGACGTTCTAGCTGGGGTGGAGGTTCCCAAAGCCACCAAAGACTACCCTGGAGGGGGGCAGCTGGCCTCTCAGGCACATGCCCCTCTGTTCCCAGTGTGCCAGGGGCCTGGACGAGGAGGGCCTCCAAGGGCCTCCAAGCCATCCTGCCCCCTAGGGAGGGGCCGATTTGCTAGGCAGATGGCAGGCAAATGTGGGGAGCAGGGATGGAAATCTTGGGAGGAGGCCACGTGGAAGCAGGATGTGACCCATATCACGCCTCAGCAGAGCAGGGACCATCCCATCCCTCGGCCTTGGGCTTGGGCTTTACACGACCCACCATCCAAGGACGCCATCCAAGAGAAGGCAAATTCCTTTCCTTGTTAGGCTTGGGAACAGCCGTGCAGAAGGGGAAACTGAGGCCCAAGTGGAGCAGAGGCCAAGATTCATAGAATGCCAGTGCTACAGCCCAGGTTCCCATGCACAGTTGGGGAAACTGATGCCCACAGCCGGAAGGCCTCCCCCCTTGATGCCCTCTAAGCCTCTTCTTCGGCTTTGGAAAGAGGGCCGAGAACATGACCAGAATACCCCTGCCACACACACATCTGAGAAATGAACCTGGCACTGGAAGGGGCTTCGGGGGCCAGGCTAGAAGGCACCGCGTGTCTCCCATTGCTGTGGGCTGGCAGGGCCTGTCTCTAGACCCTGAGGGGAGAGAGGGCAGCAGAGCAGGCAGGCGGTGTGAGGAAGGTGCCAGGCAAAGAGCGTGCTGCTCAGATATGCCAGTCCTGGGACACCTGGACCAAAAGTGGGGGTTGGGGGGCCTAAAAAGGGCTCCGAGACTGCCAGGCCCCTCCGGCCCCCTCAGGGCTCCCCACTGCCAAAGGGCTAAAGAACAGAGGGGGCTCAGGAAGCCTGGGGTAGACAATGGAGCCTCTGTTGTCCCCAGGACCTCAGCATTCCTAAGGCATGAAAGCAGGAGGCCAGGGGAGGGGTCAGAGGGCACCCCCACTACACGACGGGAAGCCCCAAATCATGCGCGTCATGCATCGGGCATGCCAGCCTCTGCTGCCACCGCCATTAGCCCCGCCCCTTCCCCCCACACAAGCCCACGGGGCATTCGAGGGGACCCGTTCGGGCACAGAAGGATCTGTGTGCCCACGCTCTCTCACAAACACACACAGACGCACACATGCAACCAGATATATGATCCCCACACATGCAAAGGGGAACACCAGAAGCTTCGCACACACCCCATGCAAACGTCCAGCCTGGCCGCCCTCTCCCAATCTGCCTGGCTCCGAATGCTCTAGACGGGAGAGCTGAGGGAGGGGCTCCCGGTAACTCGTCTCCTCCCTTCAAGCTCCTCAGTCAGACTGACACCAAGATGGACAGGCTCAGAGGTCCCCTTGGCTGCGTGCACAAAGCCCAGGACGCTGCCACCTCTGCTCCACCCAATCCAAGGCTGACAAAGCCGTCCTTGGTGGGTTTAGGGACAGAGGCTCGCACGGGCTGCTGAGAGGCAGGACAGGGGCTGGGCGCTCCCTCCGAAGCTTCAAGACCTGAGGAGAACACGAGGGCCCAGGCAAGCTCCTGAGGCCCTGGGTGGGGGGAACTGGACAAAGAAAAGCTTCTGGAAAGGCCAGCAGCCCAGAGCCTTCCCCTGCAGAGGAACCCCCCTCCCCCGTCTGACCATAGCCTTTAAGAAGCCACAAAGATCCTGTTGATATCTGGGGAGAAGGCAGACTGGCCTTGCTAACTGCCTGACCCCCAGTCCTCTGGCTGGTGGCCAGCAGACGCCTCCTGCCCACCCCTCAGGTCAGATGAGGCCCCTACAGGCAGTCTGGGCCCAGCCCAAAGGCATGGAGCCCACTGGAGGAGTGCTGGGGGCAGCAGAGCAGTCACCCCATTGCTGAGGCTCAGAGCTGGGGCCAAGCTCAGGGCGCTGGGGAGTGGGGCAGGGGAGAAGCAGAGAGAGAAGATAGGCAGAAGGGGAAGCCAAGAGATGAAGCCCAGGGCACCAACGGGGAGGGGTAGGGCAGGCCAAGGAAGGGGGAGGGAAGGAGGGAAGTAGTGCCCTCCCCACAGGGAAATTCCACTGAGTGGGGAGGGGTGGGGGGGCCTGGAGAGGTGGGTGGCTGGCAAGCAGAGCGCAAGGGGTGGGGGCAGGGGAAGCAGAAGAAGGGAAGCGTCCAGAATGGGGCAGGTCAGAGCAAGCAGGAGGGTAAAAGACTGGAGGGCAGGGCCTGCTGAGGGCCCATCCCAGAGGGCCCCACCCAGGCACCCAAACCCGGGCTCCCCAGTCATGGGAGGGGCAGGCAGGGCAAAGACAGCTGCCAGCTTGTGACCCTAGAGCGGGGATCAGACCGGCTGCCTCCCCCATTGTCTGACTCACAGGGTGGGGCAGGGCCCCTGGAACTGCACTCGGGGTGTCACCCTCCCCCCTCACACCTGCAGAGGTCCGCACCAGACCCCCGTCTCTACTCTGTTCTCCCCCAGCACATGCCCCCCCAGGCCCTGGACAGCCTTAGAAACCCATCCCCCTCACCCCAAAACTGTTCAATTTTTTCCCCAAGAAGGGGGTCCAGCAAAAGCTGCCATCACCTTTGCCCTGGCTCTCCTGGAGGCTGGCCTGGCCCTGCATGCGTGACTGGCATGGTCTGGGTGGGCCCTTCCGCGAGGCCACGCAGCCCTCACCGCCCGGAAGAGTGCCCTGAGACGTGCCTGCCAGCTGCAGCCATTTAGAGTGGCCCCAGAGACATTGGTCTTGAAAGGGACCTTGGAGATGAGTGAGTCTGTGCCCTCATGTGATAGTCAAGAGGGCTGAGACTCAAAGCAGGGAAGGGACTGAGGGTCCCAAGTCACGGGGCTGGAGAGTGGCAGGTATGGCACACGGGGCTGCTTCCTCCATCCTGCCCAGCCGGTACTGCACAAGCGGGTGCCGTGGAAGGCACCCACCGCAGCTGCAGAAAGAGGCTTAATAGGAGAACAGCCCAATGCCCCTACCCACTGGCGTAGACCTTGGACAAGGCCCTCTGTCACTCCCTGCCTCCCTTTTCCCTTCAGATAGTCACAAAGGTAAAAAGAAAAGCAATCCGTACCCTCTGAGGACAAAGACAGTGTTGGTCTGGTTCGTTACTGGTTTTCCCATCAGTGGCACGGAGCTTGGCCCGAGTGGGCACTTGGCAGTGAGCAGCTGCCCAGCAAATGACTGTCCACACCTCGGGGCCACCGAGCTCCTAGCCGGGGAGGAGCTCATCACCGTGCGAGAGAAGGGAACCCTGCCGGGACACCTGGGTGGCTCAGTCGGTTGAGCGCCCAACTTCGGCTCAGGTCATGATCTCATGGCTCATGGGTTCGAGTCCCGCGTCGGGCTCTGTGCTGACAGCTCAGAGCCTGGAGCCTGCTTTGGATTCTGTGTCTCCCTCTCTCTCTGCCCCTCCCCCACTCATGCTCTGTCTCTCTCTGTCTCAAAAATAAATAAACATTAAAAAAATTTTTTTAATTGAAAAAAAAAAAGGAAGGGAACCCTGGCGCCTCGGGGCGCTGTGCCCGCACTGGGTGCTCTGCAGGGGGCTGGGGGGCTGGGGGAGGAGCCTCTGGGGAGCGGGTGGTAGCAAAGCAGAGACTGAGGCCGGGCTGTGCTGAGCCGTGATCAGATCACCAGCAATCCTTAATTTCTTTTGTTCTTTCTGTATATTTCAAGCGTACCACAATAAAATGCATTACTTCTGGGGTCGCGCGCGCGCACACACACACACACACACACACACACACGACTGACTATGGAGAGAAAGACTAGAACGCAGCAAAGAGACATGAGGAGGAGCCAGAGGGCGCTGCCTGTCTCAGCCCTGACACCAACTTGCCTTGTGGCCAGAGACAGCCAAGGGCCCCTGAAGGCTGGGGAGCCCATGGGTGCACGTGTGGGTGCTGCACGGGTGCAGTACCAGGTGAGAGGCTGGGCCGGACTGAGTCCCACCACCTGCAGCAAGGAGCTGATCAGGAGTGAGAGGCCCCGACAGGCCCCTGCCGCAGCCACCCCATAAGGGACAAGGAACACGAAGCTCGGCAGCAGTTCATGGGAAGAAAGGCTGACTGCCTTATTCACTGTCGGGGCCACGTGAGTCAGCAGAGATGGCACTGGGTTGCCCAGAAGCCCCTGCCCTCTGGGTGGAGTTAACTGGAAGCAGGGCACCTACTTGGACGGGGGTGTCAGGCCTCCAACTCCTTGGGGCTGGCAGATGGCCCTGGGCCTGCCTCCCTAAGACAGACGGGCAGTGATGAGCGGGGTTCCAGATACCCTGTAGGGGGCAGCAGGTTGTACTACAGCGCTCTTTGCAACCCCTGCCAACCAAGAGATCCCAAAAATCTACCCCGGTGAGGGGGGGGGGGAATTGCAGGCCCCTCCCATAACTGAGCCGAGATAGAAAGACTTGGCAATGGGAGGGACAGCGCCCTGAGCACCTTGCTTTCCAGAATTCCTGGCCCTGAGCCCATGAGACCCTCCCTCCCTCACCTGTACCCTAGAGACCCACATTCCACACCCCTGTGCACAGCCGCCCCTCTGTTGGTGCCCAGGCTGACCTCACACGGTGCGCCCTTTCTTAGCCACAAGAGCCTGCAGAAACTGAAGCCCCGGACACACCCAGCGCCTCCGCAGGAGGAGACCCTGGTCCCGTCGCAGGCTTCTGCAGGGGAGCCCCGGGGAGTCCAGGCTGGGGTTAGGAAAGAAGAGGGAGGAGAACAAAGCCCCCCTTCCCACCCCCTCCGCCTCGGGGCGGCGGGCCGGGCAGCGCCCAGCCCCGTCCTCACCCCTCCCCCATGGCGGGGGCAGCCTAGGCCAGCCCCTAGGACGCAGGCGGCGGGATTTTCAGCCAAACGGAGCCCTCGGCTGGGGAAGAGGGGCAGCCACGCCCAGGGCCACACCCCGCGGCGGCCGATGGGGGGTCACTCGGCCCCCGCACCGCGCTCCCTCTCTCACACTCGCGGACACCCGTAGGGACGTGCCAACTTCGGCCCCCACCTGCCGCACAGGCCCTGCGTGACTACCCGCATGGTGTCCCTCTCCCGATCGGCATCTTGGGCGTCGCCCAGGTACCGCTCACCTGTCGGGCTCCGGCCCCCCCGGCCTCCCTCCCCCGCCCGGCTCCCGTCCGTGGGGCCCCGGAGCCCAGTACCGGGCCTGGGTGGGGCTCCAGCCGCCCCGCCGGCAACGGCGGGCAGGGCCGTGCGGCGCGCCTAGCTCTCGTCCCCCGACCCCGGCCGGGCAGGGCTGGGACGGGGGACCGGGGACGTCGCAGCCGCAGCCGGGGCGCGAGGGCAGGCCTGCCCGGCTTACCTGCGCTGCGGCCGCCGCTCGGGCTGCCCGCCCAGCCTCCGCGCACGCCGGCCTCGGACCCGCTGCCGGAGCGCGTCTGCGATGCCGATGCTGCGGCGGCAGCGGCGGCGGGGCGGGGCGGGCGTGCGCGCAGGGGAGGGGGAGGGGAGCGCAGGGGAGGCGGGGGAGGAGGGAGTGAGATCACCTCCCCCGCCGCCCGCCCCGCCCCGCCGCGCCCTCGCCCCTCGTCTCCGCGGACCCTGGCTTCCGAGGCGGGCTGCCGAGCCCGGCGCGGGCTGGGTGTCCCCCGGGGCCCCCCGCGGGAGCTGAGCGGGACCCCCGCCGCCAGGTCCCGCCGGACCTGCGCCCGCAGCCCCGAAGTCCCTGGCCCGGGAGCGCCCCCGCATCCCGGCACCCGCGCTGCAGTGTTGGCTCGGGGCAGGAGTCGCGCGGGGCTGGGGTGCCCCCGGGGCGCGGGGCTGGGCGGTGGAGAGACGAGTCGGGTGGGGAGACATCCCCCAGCCCTTACCCGGCCCTCGAGGGCGCTGGCGAGCGACGGGTCCCCACACGCGACGGGGCCCGGCCGCACCCTGGTCGTGGGGTGTTTGGACGCTCCCCAACCCCAGGGACGAGATTCCCGAGGCCCTGGGCTCTCTCCCGCATCCCTCCCATCCTAGGCGCCCGATCCGGTCCAGTAGGGCCCGCGGGCCTCCGTTTCAGCCCACCAAGGACGCTCCAGGGGCGCGGGCAGCCCAGAGCCCAGGGGCGAGGAGGTCACGGAGAGGGAGCCCCTCGAGCCGCCCCTCTCTTTTCCTAGATTTTCCCCAGACTCCCTGCCAGCTCTCCCGGGCCCGTGTTTTATTTCTTTGTGGTGGGGATTGGCCCCATCTCGACCTTTCCCAGCGGCCCCACGCTCTCTGCAGACTTGCACTGGAAGCCCGCGAAGGAGTTCCTCCCCTGCGCCCCCCTGCGCCCCCCTGGCCGTGACCTCAGATGGGAGGCGGAGGGCGCAGCAATTCCGGAGTGAGCCGAGCCGGCCTCAGGGCAAGGAAGGCCTAGGGCCCAGATGGCAGATTGCAGCCGCGGTGGCCACGGTATTTTTATGAGCATGCCTGTTGCCCAGTGAAGCATTCCGGGGCCTTCAGCTCAGCCTCTTGAGACCCTCGGAGCCCTGCAGGAGGCCCACGGGGGAGGGGCCGGGGCATCCTGGCCTGGAGTTCCCATTGCAGCTTCCATCTGGCCTGGAAGGGGAGGCTTGCAGCCCTGCCCTCAGTGAGGGTCTGGATGCCATGTTCTAAGGGTCTTTATTTTTTTTAAGTTCATTTATTTTTCGAGAGAGAGACAGAGACAGAGAGAGGGCGAGAGGGCGAGAGAGCGAGCGCCGGGGAGGGGCAGAAAGAGTGAGAAAGAATCCCAAGCAGGCTCTGACAGCACAGAGCCCAGTGCGGGGCTGGAACCCAGCAAGCGTGAGATTATGACCTGAGCCGAAATCAAGAGTGGGATGCTTAACCCGTAACCCACTGAGCCCCCCTCCCCTGTCCCCGCAGATGCCCCTCTAGGGATCTTTAGAAGGAGACTGGCTGAGGAGGTTAGGCTGGGGAGTGCTGGTGCAGGGCTGCACAGAGGGCGGAGCCAAGGGAGCCCAGTCCTCCCCCCCACCCCCAGTGTTGGTGGCCCTCTCTCCTGCCACTGGCCTGGCCCTTTGGGGGGAGCAGGGAGGAGGCTTTGGGCACCAGGCCAGTTGGAGGAGGGCCTGGGCGTCCAGGAGGGGGTGTTTTCCATGAGGCCCTGAGCTGCTATCTGCTTCCTGCCGCTGATAGGCCTGGCCTCGCTCCTCTCTGGCCACCTCTGCCTCTCCACTCACCCCCTACAGTCCCCAGCCTCTTCCTCCAGCCCCAAATCCTTTGCTTCTTTCAGAAGTACAGGGTTTGAGGCTGGTGGCTGTGCTGGCATTGACAGGAGTGAGGTAAGGGGACGGAGCCCACTGAGTATGCGGCCCCCAGTGCATAATGAAGGGTTCAGTCTCCACTGACTGTCCTAGTGTTCGCTACTAGTATGGCACGAGATAGCATTTATTGGGCACTCCCATGGGCCTGCCATTGTTCTAAGCACGTTTCATGTGTTAGCACATTTATTTAACACACCAGCCCAGGGAAGTGCATCATTAGCCCATAATAAAGATGAGGGAACTCAAGTCCAAAGAGCTCAAGGAATGTGTCCAGGGAGCACAGCTAGAAAGAGTCTCTTTTTCTTCAGGAGATCGTTGCATCCATACATGACCCTATTAATAATGTCCTCTTATTATGCTCACTCTGCAAGTGAGAAGCCTGAGGTCCAGAAGGGAAGCCGTCCAGCCGGGGGGGGGGGCTGTGCTGAGCATTCCACATGCATCCCCTCACCTGCTCCTCTGCCTGTCACTATAGGGCAACCGTTGTTGCCCCCATTTCACAGATGAGGAAACTGAAGTTCAGACGGGTCAAGTGACTTCACCAAGGTAGAGGGGCCAATGGGAGTGACAACAGGAATAAGAGAGGTCCCTGGCAGAGAAGCTGGGAAGATTGGCCTCCAACAAGCAGTGAACCATGTCTCCGCTGCCACATGCTCACTGTGGAGACCCGGGGGGCGCTGGAGAGACAGCGGCTGGGTCTTGCCCTCTCACCACCTTCAATGGCCGGAGCTCCTCACAGCTCCCTGACGAGGGCAGCCACCCAGAGCCTGGCCAGACCCTCCCCCGCAACAAGACAAAGGCCATATGATGAGGGAGCAGGAAGAAAGCGCCAGCAGGTTGACAGGGTGGACTAATGAGCCTGACACACCTGTCTCGGGTGTATCTCGTCAAGCATGGAGTCGGGCTTCGGTTTGGTTTGATCCAGCCTGACGATCCTCGCCTTCTTTTAAATCGGCTTTATCGAGGTATAATTTACATACAGTAAACATTGCCTGTTTGAGGTGTACAGCTCAGTGATTTTCGATAAATATCCTGTAACCATCGCCCAAATCAAGATATAGAATATCTCCATCACCTCCCCAAATTCTCTCATGCCCTTTCGAGGTCACACACTCCCTCTAGCCCTATCCGCCCCCCCCCATCTGCTGCCTTCGCTGGAATTACAGACAGAATCGTGCGGTGTGTGTTGTTTTGGCTGGCTTCCTTCGCTCAGGAAAGTTTCTGAGACTCAGCCGTGTTGGTGTGTGTGCGCACGCGGCAGCGGTTCGTCCCTGTTTATAACTGAGTAGTTATTGCCAGTGTTTGGATATGTCCCGCTTTGTTTAGCCACACGCCCACTGGGTTGTTTCCAGCTGTGGGCGAAGCTGAGCGGAGCTGCTCGGAGCATTAACATACAGGGTCTGTGTCAGCGCTCATTTCTGGAACCACCACCCAGTGGGGCTGCTGGGCTAGAGGGTACATTTTTCTACCTTTGTCTTTTACCTGCAGGCTTGAGTTGATTATATCGGTGGTGTTTGCTGGATGTTTGGATTTGTTCGTGCCTGCCTATTAAGCGCTTCCTCTTTGCCTCGCTTTCCAAATTTCTCCTTCTCCGCCCCCACTTTCTATCAGTGGAGGTTCAGGGCAGGAAGCAGAAATCACCGCAGCCGTCTTCCGCAGAAAGAATTTTGTAAGCCTAAGGAAGAGGGTGGGAAGCGCTCAGGACCACCCCCTCCAAACCGGCTCCCGTGAGGAGTCGCCGCCTCCACCACCCACCACCGTGGGCAAGGTGGGGGAATAGGCGGCCACCAGTGCAAAGTTGAGTTCAAGAAGACAGCACTGTAGTCATGAGTCAGGGATCGACAAGCTGGGACCAGGAAGTCACTGCCGCCTAAGAAGTGGAGACCCACCCAACACAGGAGCCAAATCTCAGGGGAGGGCACCCAACTGGCAAAGGCCAAGCTGCCTCCCGGAGCCCGGCCCGCACAGTTGGAGAAATGCCGTGCTGTGGTAGGAAGTTTCAAAGGCACATTAAAAAGAGGTCCCGGTCATTCCCTCTGTTCTTGGTTGTCATTTAGATGGGTTGAATTTGTGTTCTGGAATTTTCCTTTCTGTTTAGAAGCATTGCAAGAGTTTTTGAATAGTTACTCTAGATATTTTGACATGCATTCTTTTTTTAAAAAGTTTATTTATCTATTTTGAGAGAGAGAGAGAGAGAGAGAGAGCGTGAGCGGGGGGAGGAGCAGAGAGAGAGTTCCGAGCAGGTTCCACGCTGCCAGCACAGAGCCCGGCATGGCACTCAAACTCATGAACTGTGAGATCATGACCTGAGCCCAAATCAGGAGTCGGACGCTTACCCAACTGAGCCACCCAGGCGTCCCTTAATGTGCATTCGTAATAAAGCCTAAAGTTAATCAATATCTCTGTTCTGGTGGTTTTAACCTATGGCCACAAATTCTTTGATGTTCCTCCCTTCAAGAGGTGGTGACTCCTTTCCTCCTCTTGAGCATGGGCTGGACTTCTCATTTCTAATGAACAGAGCAGAGCAAAGTGACGGTGGTCAATTGGGGGTACAAGTCAGACAAGGCCCTGCTGCGTCTTCTCTGCTCTCCTTCCTGGATCGCTCTGTCTGGGACAAGTCGGCGGCCATGTTGTGAGGGTGCTCGATGGCTCCATGAGGCTCTTCTCCCTCTGCTCCTCCTTGTGCTCTCACTTCTTCACCAGAGGCCCGCCAACCTTCCCCTTACCTGCACAATACTGCAGCCTCTCAGTTTCCTGCCCTTCTTATCTCCAAAGCCCTGGACCTCACCTCAGCCTCCTTGTCCCACCGTGGTGCCTTAGAGACCTCATCATCATCATCAACCACAGAATTGCTCTGATACGTTAAGATCCAAATGCCAACTCTCTGGGCATGACCTCCAACTTCCTCCCTTCTAGCACTCCTGCATTTTGACTTCACAAGCGCTTCCCAGTCCCTTGACCCCCGTACCCAATCTATCAGATCCCACCTGGCCCCTCTCTGTCCCATGTCCCACCTATACCTTACGGTGTGGCCCTTCAACATGTTCAGGTTTGTCCACTAACGGGGGAACGAGGAATACCATGGCACTAGTCAGGGTTCTCCAGAGAAACAGAACGGACAGGATGCATGTGTGAGACTTATTGTAAGGAATTGGCTCATGTGACTATGGAGCCTGTAAAGTCCCAAGATCTACAGTCAGCAAGCTGGGGAAAGTTCCGGTCCAAGGGCAGGAGAAGGCCAATGTCCCCGCTGGAGCAGTCAGGCCAGACAGTTCCCTCTTACTCAGCCTCTTTGTTCCATTCAGGTCTTCAGTGGATTGGATGAGGCCCATCCACGTCAGGGAGGGCCACCTGCTTTATTGACTCTATTTATTGAAATGCTAATCTCATCCAGAAACACCTTCACAGATACAGGAGAAGAGAACGATGTTTGACCAAACGTCTGGGCACCTCATGGCCCGGTCAAGGTGACACCTGAAATGAACCATCACAAGGGTAACCTCAGACATGTGCATATGAGCAGAGTCGTACACTTGAGCTTTGGGGCATCGGGACCAGGGTTTTAAGCAGCTCCAGGGACTAGGCTCTTTCACCACACAGCACCGCCAACCTCCTGCCAGGTAAACTGGGAGCCAAGTGACCAATCTAAAGACTGGTTGTTCTCGGTCAGCTGTAGCTGAGGCCAAGGTTGGGGGCAGCCTATATGATACAGAGCGTGGCCATCTGTTAGGGACTGATGTGTACCCCTCCCCTTCATAGGCTGAAGGCCTAACCCACCACGTGGCAGTATTTGGAGACGGGACCTCTAAGAAAGTAATTAAGGCAAAATGAGGTCATAAGGGCAAGGCCCTGATCCGAGAGGATTCCTGTCCTTATGAAAAGAGACAACAGACTTCTCTCTCTGCCTCTGTCTCTGCTTCGGCCTCTCTCATTGTTCTGTGAGGACACAGAAAGAAGACAACCATCTACAAGCCGAGAAAAGGAAACTGACCTTGTCAGAACTTGATCTGGGGCTTCCTGCTTCCAGAGCGGTGATAAAGTGCCACAGCCACACAGCCTGTGGTCTTCTGTTGCGGCCAGAGCTGTCGGACACACCACCTCTGTGTGCATCGCTGCTTAGTGGTGCTTCCGCACTATCCGGCCCGGCCCGGCCCACCACACTTCAGTTACCTGTGGTCTCGTGTTTCCTCCAAACCCCCAGGCTTTGAACAGAATGGCCCCCCTCAGAGGCTGCAGAATGCCGTGGGAGAAAGCCACGTCATGTGTGGATGGGTCTCCTAGGGATTCACGAGTTCCAAACCAGCTGGCTTGTAAAGAACACAGTGCAGGCACATGCCCCCCGCCAGCCTCCGGCTCCTTCCACTCAGCCACTCTTTCAGGCTTTCTCCACATACCGCTGATTGGATGTGAAAGGGACAAATCGGGGCGCCTGGGTGGCTCAGTTGGATAAGCATCTGACTCTTGATTTTGGCCCCAGTCAAGATCTCGCAGTTTCGTGAGATCGAGCCCTACATCAGGCTCCATGCCGACGGTGCAGAGCCTGCTTGGGATTCTCTCGCTGTCTCCCTCTCTGTCTCTATCCCTCCCCCACTCACACTGTCTCTGTCTCTCTTAAAATAAACAAATTTAAAAACAATTTTTAAAAAAGGGACGAATTAAACACAGCCATTTACTTTCTCTCCTTTATGAAACCCCACTAAAATGACAGTAAGTGAGTGTTTAAAAGCAAACATTGCCAAGGGCGAAAGTTACAGGACATGAGGTAAGTGCAACAAGAGAGCTCACATGTGACGCGGAGATCAGCAGTGCAGACAGGGGTGAAAATCTGTGTAAGAGGCAGTTAGACCCCCCCACATGCCATTCCCCATCCCAGCAGAAGGGGAAGTTCATTCTTCGGAGACGATGACACAGGGACAGCACGCTGTGGGGACAGGAGGATGGGGCAGGTGAACGTTCCCAACGGACGCAGAGCGCTCTGGCCCTCTCGCCCTACTCAGCTCCAGTGCCGACAGCCAGCCCCAGGCACCGGACTGGAGATCTTTCTCTGGGCTCCTGGGCCATTCCAAGAGGAAGGAACTGAAGCCAGGAGGTGGCGGTCACCGCCGGACACTGCTCAGTGCTGAGGACTGGCCACACACGCACCTTACCTCTGACCTTTCCCTATGGGCCTTGGGCCTTGATTCGTGACCCTGGACTCCTTGGGGTGCCTCCGACCTAGCTAGCGACACCCCAGACCCAAGGCGTATTCCCGGTGATGTGAAAGTGGAGGAGTAGCGGTTGGGGATGGCCAAGGCCTGGAACCGACTGGATGGTGTTTTGCAGTGTCTGCTGGAGAAGAGCCACACGGACAGAGGGTGTCTGGAGGAGGAAGCTGCGAGAACGCCTGGGACGCCCATGACAAGAATTGTTCCCTGCAAGGGGCACCCGGCCGGCTCAGCGGAGCGCTCGACTCGTGGTCTCAGGGTTGTATGTTTGGGCCCCATGTTGGGTGTAGAGATTGATTACAAATAAAATCTTAAAAGCAAAAGAAGAATTGTACCATTGCAGGCACCAGCCTGCTTTCCCCACCAGCAGAGGAAGAGGGGAAGGGAGGCAGGTTACCGGCCGGCTGAGCAAGGACCGCGTCGATTCAACGCGTATGCGATCAAGCTGTGTGACCGGAGCATGGCCTTGGGTCAGTTCAGCCACAACACATCTCTGTACCCACTCTGCCGGGCCTGGATGCCCAATAGCCCCTCAGTGCCAGAGCATGAATGCCCACTCAGCTCACCACTGCCACCATCGCCCGAGGACGAGGAGAGGGCAGAGGTCACTGACAGCAAAGAGTTGTGACGGGTACAAAGTGCCTCCACCCACAGCCCCCAGACCACCTGGAGGTGCTTGCGGATTCCCAGTTCCACCCCCGTTGCAGCCGGAGACCCAGGGGACCCCCGATGGTTCGCCCTGCAAGCCCGAGCCCTCACCACCCGCGCTCATCTCCCGAAACACACAGAGCTGCCAACACGTCCACCACAGGTGGAAGGAGGCGTCTCATCGGAGCCAGCTTCGGTGCTCAGGACGCAGGAGGCTCCCACGGGACACGTATGAGTGACAGTGATGGTGCCCTGCTGCCACCCCCAACAGTCCCCTCCTTCACATCTTAAAAAAATAATAATAAAGAGAATAACATTGGGATTCTCCACTACAGCAGCTCAGGTACATCACCCTCCAATGAAGCCTATGGTTGCAACACACGTTCTTAAATATGAGATGACAACCAAGAAAGCCTCCAACATAAAAGACAGAAATCCAGGGGCGCCTGGGTGGCTCCGTCAGTTGAGCGTGGGACTTCAGCTCAGGTCATGATCTCATGAGTTGCTAGTTTGAGTCCCACATCCGGCTCTGTGCTGTTAGCACGGAGCCCACTTTGGATCCTCTGTCTCCCTCTCTCTCTGCCCCTCCCTCGCTCTCGCTCTCTTGCTCTCTTTAAAAAATAAACATTTAAAAAAAGATGGAGATCTGGGACGCCTGGGTGGCTCAGTGGGTTAAGCCTTCGACTTCAGCTCAAGTCATGATCTCACAGTCTGTGGGCTCGAGCCCTGTGTCAGGCTCTGTGCTGACAGCTAGCTCAGAGCCTGGGGCCTGTCTTTGGATTCTGTGTCTCCCTCTCTCTCTGCCCCTCCTCTGGTCACGCTGTCTCTCTCTCTCTCTCTCTCAAAAATAAATAAAAACATTAAAAAAAGCATATGGATTAAAAACATGTGGTATCTGTCTCTCAAAAAATGAATAAATGTTAAAAAAAAATTTTTTTGAAAAATGGAGATCAAATCGAAGAAGAAAACAATCTGTGGGAAACAGGACCACAAGGGATAAGAAGTGTTTCTTTAAAATTGCTTAAGGGGTTTTCTTAAAAACTCCTTCATTTCCTCAGGGAGATGATAGAATGTGAATATTCATGAAAGAAGAACAAGGTGCTCTAAAAAGGAATCTTCCAAGAACAAACGAGAACTTTCTGGGTCAGGAAAAGTGAACAAGCCTGTCTGGGCTCCAGAAAGTTGCAAGACAGCCTCACTTCCATTCCCAGCTGTTAGAAGCAGGGTAACGTCCAGAGTCCTGGATTGTTTTTTCCTATAAGCCTATCAGGGAGCTGAAGCGGCCAAAACGAAAAAAAAAAAAAAAAAAAAAAAAAAGAGAGAGAAGTGGGCCAAAATCTGAAAAACAACAGACCCTTCCTGGGGAAAAGAAGGTCACGTTTATCCTTGGTGGCGGCGGCCATGGACTCGAGTAAGAGGAAAGCAGAGGACTGTTAACGAATGCTGGAAGGTCGCGTACCGGAGGGCAGGACAGTTTGAGCCCCAGCCTCAGACGGAGGAGTTGGTAACCACCCAGCAATTCTTTGCCACCGGCTTCACCACAAAGTTTGGAGGCAGCGCAGCTGGGCTGATATGCTTTCTCTGGAGGCTTCGATGCCGGCAGCAGGCGGGGGCCGGGGGAGGACAGAAGAGCTCACCGGTCATCCCCAGGCAGAAGAAACAGCATGGCAGCCTCCCGGGAGCCAGAGGCCGGAAGACTGAAGATCCCTGCTAACAGGGCCGAGGCTGCATTGCCTTTTCTGACCCAGCCTCGGAAATCAAGCAGCATCACTTAACGGCGTATTATGTTCATTACAAACAAGTCACAAGCCTTCCAATTATAGGGGGGAGGGCTCAGTTCCACCTCTTTTTAAAAAAAAGATTCTATTTATTTTTATGTTTTTTAAATTCTCTTAACGTTTATTTATTTTTGAGAGAGACAGAGACAGAGTGTGAGCAGGGGTGGGGAAGGGGCAGAGGGAGAGAGAGAGAGGGAGACGCAGAACCCAAGTGGGCTCAGCACAGAGCCTTGATGGGGAGGGGGGCTTGAATCCAAAAACTGGGAGATCATGACCTGAGCCAAAGTCAGACGTTTAACCGACTGAGCCACCCAAGCGCCCCTAAAAAGATTTTATTTGTAAGTAATCCCTACACCTAACCTGGGGCTCAAACCCACAACCCCGAGATCAAGAGTCACATGCTGCACTGACTGAGCCAGCCAGGTGCCCCAAATTCCACCTCTTGAAGGCAAAATGGCAAGGTTCCAGAACAGCAGAATGGGAGATACTGTTGGGGCTACCTTTGAAAAACACAGTCTGCTACACACACCAGTTAAAAGGCAGAAACTGTCAGGCTAGATAAAAAATATGTTATTTATAAGAAGCACACTTTTAGCATAAAGACGCAGACAAGCTGAAAGTAAAAGGATGGGAAAAGATATATCACACAAGCTCAGCATGAGAAAGCTGGGATGACGATATTAATATCAGAATAGAATTCAACACAAAGAACATTATCAGAGATAAACATATTTTATAATGGAAAAAGGGCAATCAATCAAGAAGACCTAATTATGTAAACTCCCAAATCCATGAAGCAAAAATTCACAGCAACCACGGTTTCTAGAAATACACAAATCTCCAAACATAGTTGGAGTCTATAACATCCTTTCCTCAGTAACTGATAAATCAAAGAGGGGGAAAAGTCAGTAAGAATACAGATGTGAAAAACACTGTCAACCAAAGTGACCTAATTGATATTTATAGAATGCCACACCCAACAACAAGAAAATCCACATATACACATTCTTCTCAAGGATAGATGTCACATTCAGCAGCATAGACAACGTTCTGGGCAATAGAACAGAGTTCAAGAAATGGCAAAGGATACAAGTCCTACAAAGTAGGATTTCTGACCACACTGATGCTGAGTCAGAAATCAATAACAGGGGCGCCTGGCTGGCTCCGTCAGTAGAGCACGCAACTCTTGATCTCAGGGTTGTAAGTTCAAGCCCCACATTGGATGTAGAGATCACTTAAAAATAAAATCTTCTTTTTAAATAAGAAAAATCAATAACAAAATGATATCTGGGAAATTTCCAAATATTTGGAAATGAAAACACACTTCTAAATAAGCCATGAACCAAAAGGGGAAATCACAAGTTAAAACCTGTTCTAATAGGAAAAAAAATCTTATTTAACTGAATAAAACTAAAAACATAAAATATTGAAATTTGGGAATTCAACTAAAGAAGTGATAAGAGGAAAATATATAACATTAACTGCTCATATTAGAAAAGGTAAAGGGTCCCAAATCAATTTGAACTTACACTTTAAGAAAATACAAGGGGTGCCCGGGGGGTCTCAGTTGGTTAAGCGTCCGGCTCTTGATTTCAGCTCAGGTCATGATCCCAGGCTCATGGGATCAAGGTCCACACGTCGGGCTCTGAGCTGAGCATGGAGCCTGCTTCAGATTCTCTCTCTCTCTCTCTCTCTCTCTCTCTCTTTCTCTCACCCTCTACCCCTCTCCCCTGTTCTCTCTCTCTCTCTCAAATAAAAAAATTAAAAAATAAACTAGACAAGGAAGAGCAAATTAAATTCAAAATAAACAGAAGGAAGAGAATAATAAAGAGAAGAAGTCAATGAAATAGAAAACAGAAAAACAATATAGTAAATATATGAAACCAAAAGCTGTCTTTGAAAACATTAATAAAGTTGGTAACCCGCTAGCCAGTCTGACCAGAAAAAGTGGAGAGAATATACGAATTACCAATATCAAAAATGAAAGAAGTAGAATGAAAGAGAAGACATCACTACAGGTATTACAAACATTAAAAGGATAATAAGGGAGTACTGCCTTATGCCAATATACTGCAGTACAACTTAGATGAAATGGATGAATTATGTGAAAGATACAAACTGCCGAATTCATTCTGGAGGAAATAAATAACCTGAATAACTCTGTATCTATTAAAGGAGTTGAATTTGTAGCTAAAAAACATCTCCACAATGAATTCTACCGAACATTATGAAAGAAAGAACACCAGTTCTACACAAACTCTTCCAGAAAATAGATGTTACACAAAGAGTAAACTACAGACCAGTGTCCCTCGTGAATACACATGATGTAAAAATATTAACCAAAATTTTAGCAAATCAAATACAGCAATATATAAAAAGATAATATATTCGAAGATCAGTCAAGGTAATAATCATATTAACAGAGCAGCAACAAAAAGGAAAAACCGCATGATCATCTCAGTAGATGCAGGAAAACAATTTGACATAATTCAACACCTACTCATGATAAAAGTTCTCAATAAAGTAGAAATCAAGGGAAACTTCCTCAGCCTGATAAAGGGCATCTATGAAAAACCCTAGCAAGTGTGATAAGGCGAGAGAAAGAAAGAAAAGGCATATCGAGTAGAAAGAAATGTAAATGTGTTTTTATTCGAGATGGCATTATTAGCTGTGTAAAAACAAATCCTAAGAAATCTACAAAAACCAATAGAACTATTAAGTAGGTTTAGCAAGGTCACGGGATGAACAGCAAATATGCAAATATCAGTGGTATTTCTATACATTAGCAACAGACAATCAGAAATTGTGACCTGTTAGAAGCACCGTTTGCAAGAGCATCCAAAATACGAACTACTTATGGATAACTTAGTAACTTGTGCAAAATCTGTATACCACAAACTACCAAATACTGCTGAGAGAAATTAAAGAAATCGAAGAAACTTAAATAAGTGGAGAGAAATACCATATTCATGGGTTGAAAGATCCCGGCAGGCTTTTTTTTCCTTTGGTAGAAAGTGACAAGCTGGTTTTAAACTTTATGTGGAAATGCAAATTCCCTAGACAAACAAATGATTTTGAGAAAGAACAAAGTTGAAAGAGTTATGCTTTCTCATTTCGGACTAACTATAAATCTACAATAATCAAACCAGTGTAACATCACATAAGGATAGCTGTGCAGATCAGTGGAACAGAACTGAGAGTCCAGAAATAGATTCACACATGTGACCAATTCATAACAAAGTTGCCAAGGTAATTCAGAGGGGAAAGGACAGTCTTTGGGCGACTTGGTGAGGATACAACTAACTGGTTATCCACCTAGACCTTTAATCCATATCACACACAACATTTAACTGGAAATGAATCACGGGCCTAAATGTCAGAGCTAGAAATACAAATCTTCTAGAATAAATCATAGGAGAATATCTTTGTGACACTGGATTAGGCGAAGACTTTTTAGATACGACGCACAAAACACAAACTGTAAACGAAAACAACGGATAAAATTAGTTATCTTCAAAACATCTTAAGTTTGCTTTTTATTTTTTTGTTTTTTGTGGTAGGCTCCATGCCCAACATGGAGCTGGAACTCATGACCCTGAGATAAAGAGTCATGTGCTCTACCGACTGAGCCAGCCAGGCACCCCTAAGATTTGTTTTTTGGTTTTTTTAAGAGACTGTTAGGGGCTGGCTCAGTTGATCGAGCACAGGACTCTTGATCTCAGAGGTGTAAGTTCCAGCCTCACGTTGCAGGATAAAGATTACATACTGGGAAAAACATTTGCAAAACATGTATGTTAAAGAACTTGTATCCAGGGGCGCCTGGCTGGCTCAGTCGGTTCAGCATCCGACTCAGGCTCAGGTCATGATCTGGCGGTTCGTGAGTTCGAGCACCGCATTGGGCTCTCAGATTCTGTGTGTGTGTCTCTCTCTCTGCCCCTGCCCTGCTTGCACTGTGTCTCTCTCCCTCTCAGAAATAAATAAACATTAAAAAAATTTTAAAGAACTTGTATCCAAAATATATTAAAGGTGAGGGATGCCTGGGTGGCTCAATTGGTTAAGCGTTCGACTCTTGATTTTGGCTCAGGTCGTGACCTAACAGTTCGTGAGATGGAGCCCTGTGTCAGGCTCCGTGCTAGCAGCACAGAGCCTGCTTGGGATCCTCTCTCTCTCTCTCTCTCTCTCTCTGCCCTTCTCCTGCTCGAGCTCTCTCTCCCTCTCCCTCTCTCTCTCTCTCTCTCTCTCAAAATAAAGAAATAAATAGACATTGTTAAAAATTCAAAATACGTTTAAAATGAAAAAACTCTTACAACTCAGCAACTGGAAAAACTTTAAAAAATTGACAAAGAATTTGACTAGATACTTCACCAAAGGATGTGTGCCAATGACAAATAAATATATGAAAAGATTCTCACCATCATCAATCATAAGTAAAATGCAAAATAAGTTCCCAATAAACTACCGCTAAAATGGTTAAAATTAAAGAGGCAAAGTAGTGGACTCAACAACTGACCCCGCAGCCTCAGTTCTAAGGATTTACTCGGGAGAAATGAAAAACCTGTGCACACGAAGCCTCGTACTCGAGATTCAGAGCAGCCTTTTTCACAACAGCCTCAAACTAGAAATAACCCACGTGTTCGTCAACTGGTAATGGAATCAATTCTCTGTGGTCCATCCAGACAACAGAACACTACTTAGCACGAAAGAGGAACTAATTCCTAAGACACATAATAGACGTGAACTCAAAGGCATTCTGCTGAGTGAAAGAAGCCAGACACAAAATACCACATACTCTATGACTCTACTTACATAAAATCCTCGAAAAGACACATCTATAGTGATCGGAAGATCACGGTGGCCAGGCTCCAGGTGGGGGAAGGAGATTGCCAAGGGCCATGAGGGAACTTTCTGGACTGATAGAAATGCTCTACATCATGATTAGGGTGGTGTTCCGCTGTGTACATGCGTCAGATCTCATTAAACAATTTGTGGATTTTATTGGCTAATAATCAGACCTCAAAACGTCTGATTTTTAAAAATTTGTTCTAATGTTGTATTTATTTTTGAGAGGGAGAGACAGAGCATGAGCAGGGGAGGGGCAGAGAGAAAGGGAGACAGAATCCACGAAGCAGGCTCCAGGCTCCGAGCCGTCAGCACGGAGCCCGACGCGGGGCTCAAAACCGTGAACCACGAGATCATGACGTGAGCCGAAGTCGGACGCTTAACCGACCGAGCCTCCCAGGCGCCCCTCTGATTTTAAAAAGTGAGGCGGGACAAGGAGAGAAAGCCTTGCATCCGTCGTGGGAGCCAGAATAGTGGACGCGCCGAACGACAGTGATGCCCTCGGTGCAGACGTAAGTGGGCGGGAGGCGAGCGGAGGAAGAAGGGGGTGCGGCGCCGGCGGGGGCGGGGAAAGAATGCTACGGCGGGAGGTGGCGGCGGTTACCCAGGGAGCCCCTGGGAAGGGGCTGAAATCAGGTGCCCCCGAACCGAACCATCTGCCACTTTAAGCCACGTGCCTCGGACCAAAATGGGGACGCCTCTTGCCGGGCTGCCTTCCCCTCCGATGGGCACCTCGTGGTCATCCGGGGACACAGCCCTCAACTGCTCACCTGCCTTCTACCCACCAGGTCCTCAGCCCAGGCGAGGGGTGCTCCCGGTCCTGCAGTGCTCCCTGCCCCCCCCCCCCTCGCCAGCCTTCGGGCTCCTAGTCCAAGTACCACTCTCCTCCCTCCCGGAACTTGCAAGCAGCCTTTGTCTAACTTTCGAAATTACTTAGTCACTCTCGTTTGGGCCTCAGGTGAGTGGACGCCCCGTCTTGCCGTCACCATTGGCCCATGCGTGTTTCAGAGCATGCTCGCATGCACGTGTTTTTGTTAAATGCATCTTTGCCCCTTTCGATCCCACCCTCTGACCCAGTGCTCTTGCACCCCGTTGGAGCCTCTGCTGGGTATCAGAGTGACATCAGGCTCCCGCGGCCATGCACAATCCGCCATCTGCAGGGGGGACCCCGTCAGGACGGTGTCCAGCTGGGGCAGCTCGCTCCCTCGCCGGCCCCCGGGACACCTGTCTCTCCTCTGGCCTCCTGAGCAGATGTTCTGCTGGGTGTCTTCCTGGCTCCGTCACCCCTACTCTCCGTGTCCTCGGCTCCCTCGTCTTTCTTTCTCTTTCATCCCTGCAATGCCCTTCAAGGGTTTATTCCGGGCCTCAGAAACGTGCTTCCTCCCCATTCTGTCAATCCGTTGACGGGGTCCCCACATCTCTCCCCTGTGTGGTGGCAACCGGCTCCTCTGGCCTCCCTGCCCCCACCAGGCACAGGCCCTGCGGGCCTGGGGGCGGGGCCCCGGGCCCTCCACCCCACCCGGCACCCACTGCACTGGGCCAGTACCACTTGCTGTTTGCTCAGCAAAGGGTTCTGATTACAGAGAGCCAGTGATAGAGAGAGACAGATCCGGGGCCTGCCAGCCCTGATCACCTGCCCACCCCGAGGCCTCCTGTCTCCTACTCAGACACCGGGCTGGGGGACATACGGGCCAACGCTTTGGCCACCCACAGAATCTCCTTTGTGCAGATGTGATCCTGCGGGGATGCGGGGGGCGCCTGCTCAGTCCTGCCCCCGGCCCGAGGCCCGCTGAGGCTAACTGGCCAGCCCCGTGGTCAGGGCCTTCTCCAGTCCTTCAGAACCCGCTTCCCAGTGCTCCCTGGGGAGAGTGTGGGCCCATTCGGCCACCCACCCCCCGCCCCAAAGGTTTCTCAGGGATTTCTCCTGTCTCCCGTCCAGAGCCCCCGCCCATCTTCCTGTCTCAGGGAGGAGTGGCCTCCAGGTCAGTGCCCGGCTGTCAGAGGACAGGGGCTTCTGGGCAGCCAGGGACCATCTCTGCTAACTGCTAACTCATGCGGCCCTGGCGGTGAATGAGCCAGTCAGCCCGTTTCTAGTCCCCTGGGGGGTGGCTGGGGCCGGGGCCTGCCTGAGGCCTGTCACCTCCTATCAGCTCGTCCCTGCAGGCGATGGGACTCGGCCAGCCTGGCCCAGCATGTCACCTGGCACAGTGCCTCTGCAGTGCCTGCGCATGCGCCCCAGCCCTGGGGGCTCTCAGCTAAGGATCCAGACTCTCTCCGGGATGCCCTCTGGCCACGGTGGCTTCTCAGTACCTCCTGCAAGTCCCCGGCACCTGCTCTGGCTGAGCAGCGGCGAGCCGTGGGTGCGGATTCCCCTTGATGTCCGGTTTGCAGGTGGAGCTAAACCCTTCCCTTGCCTCTCGGACCAGGAGCTGGGAGAACACCCCTGAGGAGGGGAGGGGGCTTCCCCGGACTCTTACCTCGGGCTCAACAACAGGAAACAAGGAGTGTAGGGAGCAGAGATGGCCGAGTAAGTGAGTGGCCTCATGGCTCAGGGGTCCCGCCCTGCCTGTCACTTCTCTGCTGGGATCCATCCCCATGTGGCCTCGCTCAGGTCCAGGCAGAGAGACCCATACGGAGCTTCGGGCCCTGGCCTGCAGCCCTGCCCTACGTGCAGTGAGCTCATCACCTGCCGGCTCCCGGTCTTTGCCCATCTTGGCTTCCCATTCTATGGAGGGAGAAGCTGAGGCCCAAAGAGCTGGGCATGGCTTGTCCAAGGTCACACAGCTGGAGAGGGACAAGGCAAGGACAAATGCTCCTCTGCCGGTGCCTGGGTTTCCCCGGGGCCGATGAGGGAGGTCCCATCCCCCTGAGAGGCCCTGAGAGTATTTGAGACCCGGCCCCAGCCCAGGGGGCATGGGGATGAGAAAGGACGGGTCGTGCTGGGTGTGGTGTGACTCTACCAGGGGCTCACAGCTTTCCCTTGAAAAATCTCTTCTAGAATCGTGCCCAGGAACTCCACTTTCTACCATTTTTGTTGATCTGGAAGGCAGTAGAAAAGTGGTTTCTTTGCTTCTAGGTTAATAATGGCAGTGTGGTTACCAGGGAGAAGGTGAGGATGTTCTTGTTCTTAGGAGGTGTGGCTGACGTGTTCAGACGTGGGATGTCAGCATTCTGCAACCTGTGTCCCAACGGTCCAACAGTGCATGGGGTGTGTGTGTGTGTGTGTGTGTGTGTGAGAGAGAGAGAGAGAGACAGAGAGATCGTGCTGAATGTACGGCACATGTGCACGTAGTATGTGCAGTGTGCAGGGGTGCAGTGTGCGGGGGGGATGCATGACTGTGCTGCCCCCGGGGCTCTCTGGCCAGGAAGAGGAGGCCTCAGTCTTGGCCGGACTTGGGCCTGGCCAGTGCGGAGCTGTTTTGGCCTTTAGCCTCGCAGGTCATCAGAGAAGACAGACAAACAGGAAAACAGGGCCAACTGGGCCCAGAGCCTGGTCCTGTGGGGCCTGCAGGCCACCGTCTCGGGCAGGGCTGTGCAGGCCTTGGCTGAGCAAGGCCAGGGTCCCAGCAAGAGCCGGAGCAGGAGAGGGCTGGGAAGAGGGGACCTGGGACAGGAGAGAAAGGCTGGGCCGGAGTGGGGAGGGGTCCTGGATTCCGAGGACAGGAGGGAGGGACAGCCCAGCCCGAAGCCCCTGGCAGGAAGCCCCTCTCTCGGGCCCTTCACACACTGTGTTTCTCTGTGTCTATGTCAAGTGTGTGTGCCTTTGTGGGCATACCGCTGTTGCACACACATGGATGTGTCTGTGTCTGTGTCTGTGTGCGTGCGCGCACGCGAGAGACAGAGAGACAGAAAGACAGAGACAGAGAGAGACGGAGACCTGAAGCCTCCTCCTCGGAGGACAGGTAGCTGCAGGTGGGGGAGGAGGGGGAGGGGGTGTCCCTGGCCCCCGTAGGACCCTGGGGAGGAAGCTGGCTCTCACAGGGGCACGTTAAGCCCTGGCTTGAACCTCCCCACACCCTCCTTTCCTGTCCCTCATCTCCGGCAGCCCTAATTGAGGTGGGGCGGGCCCTTCGCAGGCCTGGGAGGAGCCAACACTCTATGTAGTGGGGACTGAGGCCAGCTCTCACCCCTTCCTCGCCCTGGCCCAAGAGGGACAGAAGGAGCCTGCCTTGGGAAAGGAGTCAAGCTGTGCCACGCAAAAGCTGTGTGATCTTCAGTCAGCCCCACCCATCTCTGGCCTCAGTTTTCCCACTTATGAAATGGACCTGAGCTAACTGATCTCCCAGAGCCTGGCCAGACCCAATCTTCTAGTAAGGTGGGCCCTGTGGGGGCGGGAGCAGGCGGGGGTTGAGGGGGATGGGCAAGCTGAGGACCCTCCTGGGAGGGCTCAGGCCCTCAGGAGCTGGGGGAAGGAGGCTTGGGGACAGACCTGGGAGGGCAGGGACAGGAAGGGCAGCACAGGAGGCCAGGGGACTACTTCCTGCTGCCACAGGCAGGAGGCCAGGAGAGGCACGTGGGGGAGGGGAGGGAGAGGAAGTCCCCTCCTGGGCAGGTCACTCCCAGAGGCCGGGCTGGGGCGGGGCAGGCGATGGAGAGCCGATCTGAGCTCTGGGGCCACCTTCGCGCCCGCCACTGCCCAGCTGCCCGGAGCCCAGACAGCCCAGCCAGGTAAGCGGCTTAGAGCGGCCCCGGGGACACGCCGGCCTCTCCCCACCCAGCCCCAGCCCTCGGATGGCCACGTCTCCTGGCCTCTGTCAGGCCGCAGGGGGAGGCATGGTCGGGGGCACGGGTCTGTACGTCTGCTTCAGGTCTTGTGGGCTGACGAGGTGGCTCCTAGCACTTGTGAGTCTATGTTAAGCTGCCCAGTACTGGGAAGGGCACAGCGGGTCCTGAGGTTCATGTCTGACCCAGGGGGCCAGACCTCACCAACCTTGATCTGGCTAAGGGTGTACCCCCCCACACCTCATCACGGGAACACACACACACACACATGCGCACACGCACACAGGCAGCTGCACACAGGCTGGATCCCCACCCCCCCACACACACAGGCACCCCTCCACCATGGCACCTCTCTAGGGGCCCTTGTGTAGAAACTGGGCAGTGGGGCTGGCCCCTCGGATTAGAGGCTGAGTGCGACACCCTGTCTCCTCCAGGCTCTCCAGACACCTGCCCGAGTTCCACCATGCTTATGGCATCCAGCACGTCTGGTAAGGTTCCAGCCCCTGGGTCCCTACCCGTTCCCCCCCAATCCCTCCACCAGGATGAGCCAGGTATGTTGAGTGGGGTTGGATGAAGCGGAGAAGCCCATCTTTCAGAGACCTCCTTCGCCTGCCAACGTGGGGAGGGAGCTCACGGGGGGAGGGGGGTGTTGGGAGACGTGGCGGCTGCCCTCCCCTGCCCTCCCGTCCCCACCCCTCCCCACCCCTCCCAAGAGGCTTGTGCTCTGCCAGGAGCCGGGAGACTGGAGGGAAGCAGGAGGCACAGGTTGAGGGCTGCTTGGGCCACTGGCTCCGCCTCTCCAGGTCCCCCTGCACAGCACATACCCTAACCTGGCCCTCTTCCTCCACCCCTGCCCAGCTGTGCCCCGGCCCCTCTCTCGACCTATTCCACCTGGCAACGGCAGCAAGGAGGAGCTGTCGGACACCCGGGACCCGCTGCTGGTCCAGGCGGAGTTAGCCCTGCTCTCCACGGTCTTTGTGGCTGTGGCCCTGAGCAATGGCTTGGTGCTGGGCGCCCTGGTGCGCCGGGGCCGGCGGGGTCACTGGGCGCCCATGCACGTCTTCATCTGCCACTTGTGCCTGGCTGACCTGGCTGTGGCTCTGTTCCAAGTACTGCCCCAGCTGGCATGGGATGCCACCGACCGCTTCCGTGGGCCTGATGCCCTGTGCCGGGCAGTCAAGTACCTGCAGATGGTGGGCATGTATGCCTCTTCCTACATGATCCTGGCCATGACGCTGGACCGCCACCGCGCCATCTGCCGCCCCATGCTGGCATACCGCCACGGAGGCGGAGCTCGCTGGAACCGGCCGGTGCTGGTGGCCTGGGCCTTCTCGCTCATTCTCAGCCTGCCCCAGCTCTTCATCTTCGCCCAGCGTGACGTGGGAGATGGCAGTGGGGTCCTTGACTGCTGGGCCCGCTTTGTCGAGCCCTGGGGCCTCCGAGCCTACGTCACCTGGATCGCCCTAATGGTGTTTGTGGCGCCTGCCCTGGGCATTGCTGCCTGTCAAGTGCTCATCTTCCGGGAGATTCACGCCAGCCTGGTGCCGGGGCCGGCAGAGAGGGCTGGGCGCTGCCGTGGAGGGCGCCGGACAGGCAGTCCCGGTGAGGGGGCCCGGGTGTCGGCAGCCATGGCCAAGACCGTCAGGATGACGCTGGTGATCGTGATTGTCTATGTGCTGTGCTGGGCGCCCTTCTTCCTCGTGCAGCTGTGGTCAGCGTGGGACCCCAAGGCGCCCCGGGAAGGTGGGTGTGGCTGTGGCTAGGGCTGCGGGGGGCCGGTCGGGCTTGGCCGCACACGCACCTTTGCCGCCGCAGGCACATCCAGCCGGGGCCTCCCGAGCGGGCACACGTGTGCTCACGTGGACGGCCGTTCCCTAGTGAGCAGGTGGGGCTGCCGCGCCCCTGCGCGGGCACTCTCGGCCCCAGCCCGGACTCTTCCACCCCCACAGGGCCCCCCTTCGTGCTGCTTATGCTGCTGGCCAGCCTCAACAGCTGTACCAACCCCTGGATCTACGCCTCCTTCAGCAGCAGCGTCTCCTCTGAGCTGCGCAGCCTGCTCTGCTGGGCCCGGAGGCGGGCCCCACCCAGCCCGGGGGCCCCGGAGGAGTCCTGCGCCACTGGCAGCTCCTTCCTGGCCAAGGACACTTCCTCCTGAGAAGCCAGGGGGCGCCTTCCTTCTAGAGGCTCTGCGACGCTCAGCCGCCTACCTGGAGCTGGCCCTGGGAGCCCCTGGGAGAAGGCGTCTGTCTGGGAATTGGTTCCGGGGCTACGAGCCAGAGGTCAGCTCCTTGGTGCTGGGTGTGGGGAGGCGCTATGGCGGCGACAGTGGGCCCCAGGGTCCGGGGGTGGCACATAGCTCCCACTCCAGCCAGGGAGCCCAGGAGGAAGGAAAGGGGGCGGGGCCTCTGTCGTCCCCCCCCCCCGCCCCGCCCTCCCCGCTCACGCTCTCCCGAATAAAAAAAGTTCCCGCTCATTTTCCACCCAGTGAGTCTCCTTGGATCGGGGTTAACGGGGGTTGCAGGGCAGCGTGGAAAGACCTTCTGAGACTGCCCCCCCCAACAGACACAGGCACAGCTCGCACGGAGGAGTCAATGCACAGGTCTTTATAAATGGCGCCCAACGCGTGCCCACCTCCACCAGGCTGGCCCCCTCAGCTGAGGCCCAGCAGCCCCCAACAAGCCCTCCCGGCAAAGCCCGTGAGGGGCCCGCCCTCGGCCTCCTTCTTCAGCCACCTCCCAAAGGGGCCTGAGCCGGGGCCGGGCTGTGTCCTCCCCTGCAGAGGGGACAAGAGCAGGCTGTATGCTCCCCTGCAGAGGGGACAAGAGCAGGAGCCCAGCACTTGCCAGACAGGCCAGGGAGCAGCACGTCAGTGCTTGAGGGGCGAGTCCAGGCCCTGAGGATGGGACGCTGCGGGTGACGCCGGGGCCCCGGAGCCACGGGAAAAGACTTTGTTCTTGCCAAGGCGGCCGCAGGCCGGAGGCTTCAGGCTGCTGGGTCCGGGGCTGGGGGAGTGGCCGGTCGCGGGCCCGAGGCCCTGGCGGGCGGAGGTCTTTCCCAAGAGCTCCTTGAACACGGAGTCCATGGTCTGCGCCACGGCCTGGAGGAGAGACGAGGAAGGGTAGGGCATCTGGCGGGAGCCGCGCCGCCTGCCGGGCCCTCCCTCCCGCCCCCCGGTCACAGCGCTGCCGACTGAGCCGGGACTGGGGCCTTCCTGCCTCTGCGGCACTGGGGTCCCCCTGACCCCTTTCTCATTCCGAAACCAAAGTCCTCGGCCACCTTCCTATCACCACACCCTTCCTCCCTGCCTGCTTTCCCTTCCGCTACTTTCGGTGTGGCTGGCACAGCCACCTCCGAGGACAGCAATTCCTCAGCCCAGCCCTGACGTGGGGACCCCTTCGGCTGAGGCCCAGATCCCCCCTCTTCTCCTCATACCCACTGGTCTCCCTGGCCCCCCCCCCCGGTCGGTGTCCACCTGCCCGCTGCCCGCCTCCCCTGGGGCCTCCCGGCAGCCCCACGCCACCCTTAGTACTCGGCCCCGGCTCCTCGGGCATTAGCGTCCGTGTGGCCTGGCTCACCCCCTTGCCGCCGGGCCGCAGATGGCACACAACCTATTGTGCTGTCTCCTCCCGCTCGCGCTGGCCCAGGGCTTCCGTCTCAGCCAGCGCCGTCGGGCTCACTAGGCCCGTCAGAGCGGGGGCGCTGGGTCTCCCCAAGCCGCACCTCTTCTCTCCCCCTGTGAGAATCACCACCCTGCCCGGCTCATCGGTCCTGTTCCTCCTCTTCAGCCCACCAAGTGCCTGCTGCGTCATTACCTGTCACCTATCCTGGCTCCAGACGTCATGCCTGCCCGGGAGTCCCCTGCCCGCACCGCTCGCCACTCCCCACTCAAGAACCAAACCTGAAGCCCAAGCGCATGCGCCCCCAGGACCCCCTCAGCCCTGCTTCTGGGCTCATCCTTCCCCCTCGAGGCTCACACCCTGGCTGGCCCGGCCCTCCCTGGGCGGGGCTCGGCCAGCGGCTGTGAGGCCAGGCAAGGCAGACTCCAACCTCGGGAGGGAAGAGTTTGGTTCCTAAGGGGAGGCAGACTCCCCCCAGGAGACGTGCCCCCGTCTGCCACACGGCCAGTCCCCGCTCTCACCTTGTCTATCTCCATGTATCGCTCCGGGGAGGTGGGGACCAAGCAGGGCCGTCTGTGCCCAGAGGGACCCCCGGGTGTGCCCAGAGGGGCCTCAGGTGGGGTGCATGGCTCTGGCCTGCAGGCGAGAAGGGAGGTGGAACAGTGAGGCTGGCCTGGTGGGTCCCTTCTGTCCTCCTGTGGCGCCCCTCAGCTGGACGGCTTTCCCCCACTGGGCCCCCGTCCTCGTGGCCACAGCCAGACCCCGGCCCCTTCTGACCTGGCCCGGCACTCGCTGCCTGGCACTCACGGGCCGAGGTGAGTGAGTGGCCACCACAGTGAGTCTTCCCGAGGAACCATCTTTCCCCTGCTCACCGGTGGACAAATTCCGTGGCCAGGAGGGCGTCTGGACTGCTCAGCGGCTCCCCGGTAGCCTGTGGCCCCTGGCCGGCCGCGTGCTTCTCTGCACTGGGGTCAGAGAGACAGCCTGTTGGAAGCGCCCGTTCCCAGGGGCAGGCACTGGGGGGCCAGCCGGCTCGGTGGCGGGTGTCCCGGGCCTGGGGAAGCTAGGGCCCGGGGCAGGGGACGGGCCGAAAACCCGGCTGACCGGACGGCGGCCCACTCACCCCGAGGGCAGCGTGATGTACTTGTGCGGAATGAGTCCCCGGGCGCCCGCGCGCTCGCCCCGCCACCAGTCGCCCGAGGCCCGCTCGAGCAGCCGCAGCACATCCCCGCGCTGGAAGGTCAGCTCCTGGGCCGTGCGGCCCGTGTAGGCAAAGCAGGCCACAGCCTCCACGACCCCTTCCAGGTCTGGGGAGAAAAGGGGGTCCGAGCTGGGAGGTGGAGCAGGCGCTCAGGGCGGAGACAAGGCCTCGTCTCGCACCCCCCACTCACCGTCCTCCTGGGCGGGGGTCCCGGCTTCCAGCTCCGGCTCGTTCTCCCCTGCCAGGCCCTCCAGGTGGGCGTCCCTGAGGTCAGAGCGAGGCATCTGAGTAGGCGAGGGGGCTCCCCCGTGCTGGGCGCCCGAGCCCGGCACACAAAGAGCATACCCCAGGCAGCTGGTGGAAGGTGGCGCCATGCACTTCTCATAGACAGGGCCGGGCAGCAGCGTCACGGCGGGGAACACCCTCGACGGCTGCACGATGAGCGTCTGCACCAGCTGGTTCACCCGGCCCTGCAGGGCCACTGGGTCCTGCCCCGCGGGCACCGGCAGCAGCGTCGGCCCGAAGCACACGGCCAGGTTGTAGGGGTCCATCATGTTCTCGTCGCTGTACTGAGCCAGGCTGGGGGCACACACGGGTCACAGGCAGGGAGCTCCCCGCCCAGCGTCCCCTGCACCCCCACGGGCAGCCCTCCTCGTCCCCTAAGGAGCACTCACTGGTTGAGGAAGGTGAAGAGGTAGCGGAGGACCACCAGCACCGGTCCGGGCAGCCGGGCCAGCAGATGGCTCACGAGCTCCACCCGCTCCGCCACGGCCTCCAGCTCTGTGGCCCAGGCCGCCGCCCCGAGGAGAGGAGTGCGTGAGTGTGGCCACGGCCACCGGAAAGCGGCCCCTGCCCCCCCACCCCCCCGAGCCGGCCTCAGGCCCCGGCCTCACCTGCAGAAGCCAGCAGGTCTCTGAACAGGTCCGGTGGGAAGAGCGGGGGGTCCAGGCTCCGGAAGTAGAGCTTCAGCACCCCCGCCACGGAGTCCAGGTCATGGGCCGTGCAGCCTTCCACCAGTGGGTCCTCCCCTGAGGGTGACCGAGGGAGCGGAGGGCCGATCACAGGAGCTCTGGCTAGCGCCCCACCGCCACCCCGTCCTGCCGGTCCCTACCTCTCTCGAAAGCGTCACGGATCTCTGTGACTCGGAGCTGGGCACCTGATACCCGGAAGATGCCCTCGTGCTGCAAGCCTGAGGGAGGACGAGGGCGGATGTGTGCCGAGGCCCGTCCCCACCCCCTCCAGGCTCGGGCGCCCGGTGCTGAGTGCCAGGCCGGCGGTAGGAGGGCCCGGGGCTTGCTTACCATTCAGGTTAATGAAGCGGACACAGCTCTCCACCACCAGGGGCACGGGCTGGCCTGAGCTCTGGGGACAGAGAGGGCATTCACTTCACTGTCCCTCCTTGTCATCTGCTCCCTTGTGTCTTCTCTTAACAACCCATTACGGCTATTGGCAACGAGGAGTGGCATGCGGTGTGTGAGAGTCGCTCCCAGGTGTCTGACAGCCCTGCTGCCATTTTAGGCCTTACACCGTTGGCCGTGTACTGTTGGCGGTAAAAGCGCAACCGAATGCTGTGTGCGGACCTGGAATCGGGTGACGCTGTGAAACCTGAATGTGTTCACTTAAGGAGTCCGTTGCTTCTTTTCAATACATACGAAGTGCATAATCACGTCATACAAAAAGGCTGGCGCTAGCTCTTCTTTTCACACCTTTCTGGCCTCCCTCATTTCAGTGTCCAGGATCCCCGGTACCACGCAAGCCACAAGTGGGGCTTGTGGGCTCAACTCCCCACGAGCTCCCGCCTGAGGCTTCCTGTACATGCCTGTTACTAGTGAAGGCTGTTCCCTCCCCTCAGTGGAGGCCTGACAAAGGCCCATCCAGGAAGGGGCAGTTGACCAGTGATCGGCAACAGAGGACACTGGCGTCACGGGCAACAGAACCACAGAGACCGCCCCGGGCTGCACAGAAACCAAAATGCAGGGGAGGGCCTGCACGCAGTTGCACTGTGAGGCAGGGCCAGTACCTGGATAAACTTCTCCATGTCTCCCCCGAAGAGTTTCTGGTTATACTGGGAGCTGGGTCGGGGCTGGCGGCTCTTCTGGAGTTTTCTCTGTGTGTACTGGGTCCTGTGGTGAACGGAAGCTGGTTCTGAGGGGAGGGGGCACGGAGAACACGATGTCCCGCCCCCTAGCCCAGGCAAACGGGGCCCTGGAGCCCGCGAGGCATTCCAGAACCCGGTGGGCAAAGTGGAAAATCGAAGTCATAGAACAATGCGCAGCAGAGCTGGGCCCCAAGGGTGGGGGCGCGGGCATTGCAGCCTGGCCCCCGCGGCGCACCAACTCCTCTGGACCGGCCCTGCATGAAGCACTCACCAAGACACCTCCCGCTCCTCCTTGTCACCTAGGGAGGAGAAAACACTGCAGTGTGTCTCGGGCCGGGAGGCCCTCAATGCCCGGCAGAGAGAAAGGCATGGCCTGAAGGTCAAGGGTGGTGGCAAGATACGGGCCAGGACCCTTGTCGGGCTACCCCCTGCATGCCAACCAGAGTCTCCGGGCAGAGAGGAACTGGGCTGGCTGGGGCTCCCAGGCAGGAGGGCTGAGGGCACGTGCCGCTCCGGGCCCTGGGGGTGGGGAGGAAGCAGCCAAGGGCCAGGACTGGGGCCCACCTCGCTGAATGGCCTCCTGCAGTTTCTCATGCTTGGCCTGCAGCTTGGCAAGGATGCTTCGTCCACTCAGGTACTCCTGGAGCTTCTGGGAAGCCCCAAGAAGAGCCCAGAGTTGTAATCCCCGCTCTGGGCCCTTCCTGCGCCCTGCCCATGCCCCCCAGCCGCACCCTCCCCACCGTGATGTAGAAGGTCTCAGTCTCCTGCTGCTGGCCCCGCCTCCGGCCAGCCTGCCGAGGACCCGGATCCGAGCTGGTGGACTTGAGGGACTCGGTGGAGGGGCTGGCTTGGAAAGAGTCAAGCACGTCCCCATCTTCCGATGCCACCACCTCCAGCAAGGCCTGCAGTGTGGCCTTCAGAGTCTTGCTCACCTGGGGAGGGGACGGCACCAGGGGAGGAAGAAATGGGGCACAACCGAGGGACAGAGAGTCCAAGTCAGAAAGAAAGGGGAGGGAGGCCACGGCCACCTGGCTCCATGTCTTCAGTCCCAGGTCCCCGCCCTGAGCCAGAGCACTCATACCTCCTCCGTCTCGATGGTCTGTCGGTCCAGGCGGCTCTGGATATTCTGGGCTCTGGGCAGAATCTCGTCCCGCAGCTCCATCTCCACCTGGAGCTCAGCCACCTGTGTAGGGCAGCGTCCAGGGGACTGAGGGCTGAGCCTGGGGACAGAAAGCTCAGACGTGGAAGTGGGGCTGGGCAGTGGGCACGAGGGAGGCACGCATGTCTCCACTGCCTCGGTGGCTGCTGTCCAGGGCCACCGCTTCTCCCCCCATGCCACGCCCGCTCCGGAAGGCAGCCAGGGCACCTCCCCGGGACCCTCGAGGCAGCACTACTCATAACAGCCCAAAGACAGAGCGGTCCGGTGTGTAGCAGCGCGTGAAAGGTTAGGCAAGCGTGCCACATCCGGACCGTGTAATGTCATTCAGCCACAAAAACGAACGCTGTCCTGGCTGATCCATGCTAGATGCAGGTGAGCCCTGAAGACATTCTGCTAAGTGAAAGAAGCCAGACAGAGAAGGCACATATGGTACACGTCCACGTACATACAACGTCCAGAAGAGACAAATCCACAGAGACAGAAAGTAGATGAGTGAGGGGCACAGAGCCCGACTCAGGGCTTGAAGCCACAAACTGTCAGGTCAAGACCTGAGCCGAAGTCAGCAGCTCAACCGACTGAGCCCCCCAGGCGCCCCCTGGAGGAGAGATTTGCACACTTGCGTTCACCACAGGAGGTTCACAGCAACCAAAAGGAGGAAGCAACGCAAGTGTCTATCCACGGATGAATTGATAAGCAAAATGTGATCTGTCCATAGAATATAACGTTATTCAGCCTTAAAAAGAAAGGCGATCCTAGGGTGCCTGGGTGGCTCAGTCGGTTAAGCACCAGGCTCTTGATTTTGGCTCACGTCACGATCGCACCGTTCACAGGATTGAGACCTGAATCGAGCCCGGCGGGGTGACAGCACGGAGCCTGCTTGGGATTCTCAGCCTCTCTCTCTGCCCCTCCCCAGCTCGAGCTCTTTCTCTCCCTCAAATTGAGTAAACATTTTTTTAAAAAAAGAAAGAAAAGTGGGGCACCCAGGTGGCTCAGTCAGTTGAGCGTCCTACTTGGACTCAGGTCATGATCTCATGGTTCATGAGTTCAGGTCCCATACTGGACTCACTGCTGACAACACAGAGTTCACTTCAGATCCTCTGTCCCCCTCTCTCTGCCCCTCCCCCGCTTGTGCGCTCGCTCGCTCTCTCTCTCTCTCTCTCTCTCAAAAAAAAAAAAAAACACCAGGAAATTCCTATCACAGGCTACAACATGGATGAACGAAACCAGCAAGTCACAATACACAAATACAGTATGATTCCACTTGTATGAGTGATCTAGAGTAGTCTAGATCTAGACCTAAATTCATAGAGGCAGGAAGTAGGATGGTGGGAGTGGGGGCGGGGTGCTGAGGGAGGGGGAGTTAGTGTCCAATTGGGACAGAATTTGGTTTGGGAAGATGGAAAAGTTCCGGAGATGGACGGTGGGGACGTTTACACAACAATGTGAATGTGCTTAATGCCACTGAGTATCACACTTCAAAATGGTTAAAATGCGGACGCCTGGCTGGCTCCGTTGGTAGAGCAAGTGACTCTTGATATATATATATATACACACACACGCACATTTAAAGTGGTAAATCTCATGTATGTTTTACCATAAAAATAAAATTAAAAAGTCTATCCAGGCCCTAGGGGACACTGACATTAGAAGACCCTCCCCCAAACCCATACAATTAGCAGAAAACTAGAGATTTGCCCTCCGGAAGGGATAAATCAGAGGGATTCTGGGCTTAGGGACAGTAGTCACAGCTAAAGAAGGGGACAAAACTTCCTAGTGACAAGAAAGAAGAAAGCAGCAGCTGCCGTCTGGAGCTGCCCAGATGGGACTGGGTGTTATCCTACTGAACATAAGGACTGTCACAGAGCATCAGCATCAGACAAGGTCACTCTGTGACCACGATAGAGGAAGACCAAAGCAAGACCACCCCACAATGACATGTGAGTGCAGACCTCTATCCAAGCCACAAAAATAGGCAAACCTCCTTCTGTTCAGGCTACTGTGTCCCTTCACCCGCCCCCCTCTTGCCTCCTAGATGAGATTTATGAACACATGCAATCAGAGTTACACCTGCTTCCTCACAGTATCTAGGTCAGAGCCAAGTCCCTCTCCCAAATCCCCTAACCTCAGCCCAAGTCCTACTGACCTTATTACCAGGACGCTGGCCCACGCCCCACCATGGGGGTCGCCCTCAAAGCAGTGGTCTGAGCCCCTGAGGGGAAGCCCCCTGTTGACAAGCTCTGTGCACATCAAATATCTTTTTTTAATGCATTATTATTATTTATTTTTGAAAGAGAGCAAGTGGGGGAGGGGCAGAGAGAGAGGGAGACAGAATCCCAAGCAGGCCCCAAGCTGTCAGCACAGAGCCCAACCAGGGGCTTGAACTCACAAACCGTAAGATCATGACCTGAGCTGAAACCAAAAGTGGCGCTTAACCGCCTGAGCACGTCAAATACCTAACCCACCTCTCAGTGCTTCCTCTTAAATATGAACTGATGGCCATGAATTGCCAGCCATTTGAGGGAAGCTCTAAAATGAAAGAGAAAGATAAAAGCAAGCTTTTTTTTTTTTTTTAAACTGCAAGAAAACAGAAAATGCAGGGAGCAGAGAAAACTGTCAAGGAAACAAAAATGACCATTTCACAATGATTTGGGAAGATATCATATCCGTGAAAGAACAACATAGGGTTATTTTAAATCCGAATTTGGAAAACAAAACCGAACTCTTAGAAACAAAAACTGTGAAAGTAAATTGTTTTAAAAAGACAGCGAGGGGTTGAGGAAATCACTAAGGAAGCAGAATTAGAAGGAATAGAGGTCAGGGAATAGGAAGGAGAAAAGATAAGAAAATTCGAGAATCAACCCATGAGGTCCAACAACCAGTTACGAGAATTCCTGAAAGTGAGAGAAAAGAAAGTTAAGGAGAGGAACTGATCAAAGAAATAATACGAGCCCAAAACCTAAGGACACCCCATTTTACGGTGACAGCACCCAGCGGTTGTCCAGCACCACGAAGGAAACAGGATCCCCGAGGAACATCAGCATACAATCTTACAAGAGGGAAAGAGACTCCTAAAAGCTTCAGGGAGAAAACTTGCAGGTCACACAGAAGGATCAGAAATCAGAATGGCATTGGGCTTCTCACATACAGCACTGAAAGCCTAGAGCGACGCCCTTACCAGTCTAAAGGGAAAACTATTTTCAACCCTGAATTCTATATCCAGCTAAACTACCAACCCATCTCAAGGAGAGAATACAGGCATTTTCAGACAAGCAGAGCCACAGATTGCCTGGGAAGAAGTCAGTAGAAAAGCAACTAGCGGGCTGCTGTGCAAGTTGAACACAGGGAGGGAGGGAAGCCCCAGAAGCCCCAGCTCGAACACTGGGAAGTGGCTGTTTCTGGGGAGTGGAATTGGGAACAGAAACGGTGAGTCAGAGAACTGCTATGTGGCATCGCAAACCTTGAGTAACATTTGACTTTCTCGACTGTGACTCGGATCAAAATCCAAAGTAAAAAACTAAAAGCTGCGCGTAACCCCAGGCCATTCCGTGCCCTCCGGGATAAACTGGTAGAGGAACCGATAGGTCAGAGACCAGTAAAAAGACGCTAGCAGTATTCTAGGGCTGGTTTCCCTTCAACCTCGCATTATGAAACATCTAAAACATGCAGAACGCTCGGAAGACTATATGGGCAGCCATATACCCACCTAGTACCTGATGTCAACCTGGGGATGTTTTTGCTGGGTCTGTGCTGGTGGGGACGTGCGCGGTCATTGGCTGAACCGCAGACGTGAGCTGCTTCAAATGCAAGTGGCCAAACTTAAGGGCAGCCTCGTTTGCCTCGAGGCCATTGAATGAGGGCCTGAGCAAGCAGCTGCGTGCAGGAATCCCGATTCCTTAGCCAGGTGGAACTCATTCGACTGAACCACTCTGACAAGGAAGACCAGAGGGCACAGAGCCCTTTGCAGCGGTGCCTGGGGCCTGAGGGGCAGGGGCAGTGACCCTCACCTCATCGCCCTCGTGGGGCTGGTAGTCAAAACGCAGCGGGGGACAGAAGGCGGCTGCGTGCACCTCTAGCACCTTGGCCTTGTCGCCCGGAGGATCCAGGGCCTCCACCGCCTCTTCCAGGCTGCCCAGGCCCTGCATCTGGGAGGCCTGGGTGCGGGTCTCGGCAGCCGTGTAGGTCCGGAGCACCTGGCCCAGGGCTAAGTGGAATCCTGTGTCACAGCACTGGGGAGGAAGCAAGGACGCGGCTCGGATGGGCCCCGGGGCTCGGGGCACCGGGCCCAGCCTGCCCGCCCGGCACTCACGTCCATGAGGTCCAAGACGTCATGCAAGTAGTAGTTGCTGACGGCAGCATTGACACTGGCCAGGCTGAGCAGGTACTCGTTGCGAGCCTTTGTGCACTTGAGTTTGTGCTCCAAGAACTTGGCCTGACGCTGCTCAAGACCACACAAGTACACCAGGGTCATCTACTCGGCCAGCCGGCAGGCCCCCATCTCAGGCCTTCCATGGACTCTCCACCTCCACAACCCCTCCGCGTGCGGACTTCTGATCCTGATGTCCCACGGGCCCCTCAAACGAAATGGCCCAGAAGTCCCAATGTCCTCCCCCGCTCCACCTTGTCACACACGAACTCGGGCCGGCGACCCCAGGTGCGCCTCAGCTCCTCCTGGCTCGGCGCCTCCCCCCCCATGCTTTCAGGGGCCACCTCAAACGCTCTCTCCCTGCACGTCAGCCAGTCACCCACACCACGTGTCCTCTTGCCCCTCTGCAACCTGACGGCACTGCGAGAGGCCGGGGGGCTGCAGGCCTGGGTGGGCAGAAAGGTTCGGGAGCACCAAAGCTCTCTTGACTCTAGCTGGGAGCACGGGGACACTGTTCTCCTGTCCCCGCGTCTACGTCCCCAGCTTGAGGAGCCGTCCAAAGCCAGCAGAGCTGACCAGAGCTGTGTGGCTGTCCTCTCCCCCAGTCCGGCGTTCCCCATCCATGAGCCACCTCCCAGCAGGCCCCAGTGAGGGCCAGGGGCTCGCGGGGACAAAGGCCAGAATCAGAGCCTTCGAAGACGGGCGCCCTCCAGGCCCACCTTTTCCACCAGCCGCCCTCCCTTCTTGAGGGAGGTCTTGCGGACAGGGCCTGCCTCATTGGTGGCCGCGGTAGCGGTGGCGGCGGTCCGGCCCGCCCGCTTCTCCTCCTGCCGCTCAGCTTCCCGCAGCTTGGCCTCAGCATTCACGCTCTCCATGTGGTACACGTGGTACGTCTTCTTGGCCTGCGGGGAGGACCAAGGCCAAGCCGCCCTGCTGAAGGCCACGGCCACAGCCAGGCCTCCCCCTCCTCCTCCCGGGCCTTCTGGGATTCGGACCCAGGAGCTAGCCAATCCCATGTGAGCGCTCAGCCCAACCACCCTGTGCCCAGAGCAGAGAGAGAGGGCTGTGCTTGCAGTCCCCAAACCCCAGGTCTCTCCCGGGCACTCGCTCCTCTTCCTCGAGCCTGGCTTGGGGAGATGTGATATGATGGCATCCCTCTGACCGGGGACGGCCAGCTCCCGCAGCAGCTTCCACCGCAGCAGCTTCCACCGCAGCAGGCCCGGCCCCGTCCTCACCGTCTGAAGCTCTGACACCACCTCCAGGAGTTCCTCCTGCAGCTGCTGCTCCAGATCCTTGCTCTGAGGACGAGAGTGTGACCAAGCACTGCCCCAGAACAGCAGCTGCTGACCCAGGGCGGCAGGGAGGGCTGGCAGCGGCACTCAAGGCTCCGCCGGGCTCCCCTCTGCCTCGCGCCCACCTGCCCCCCCCCAGCCTCCTGGCCTCACCCCACCTAGATCCTGAGGCCATCCACACCTCCCTTGCCATGCCGTGCCCCGGGCGAAGGCCTCACCTTCTTGACTATGCGCCCCACATCCTCCGCGATGTGACTCAGGCGCTGGGCCAGGGGCCCGGCCAGCACCTCGCTGAGGGCCGCGCTCTCCCGGCTCTGCTGCCGCGTCTGCTGCAGCAACACAGCCCAGCAGTGCAGGGGCGACAGCAGGGATGGCTCCTTCCTGGGGCAGAGGGCCACTCAGACTGGGAGGGGGCGGCGGGGCGGGCCTCGGGGGCCCTACCGTGGCCACCCTCCCCCCCACCTACCGGAAGCTCTGATGCTCCCGGCCGCCGCCCCCCAGGCGGCCGCCTCGGCTGGAGAAGCGCTCGGCCAGCTTGTCCAGGCCCCGCGAGTACTCGAGCTCCACGTCGGCGCGCCGCCGCATGAACTCGGCCAGCTCCTGCAGCAGCTCCCGCCGCAGCTCGCCCTGGAGCTCCAGGCAGCGCAGCTGCTCACTCAGCTGCCAGCGCATCTCTGCGAGGGAGGGCGGCTCAGGCCCGAGGGACGAGGGACGGCCAGAGGCCTCCCCCGACGGCCGCCCCCAGACGGCCCTCCCCACCACACACAGGGAGGCGCGCTGGGCTCAGGGCAGCCCTGCGGAGAGGGATCTCGGGCTCGGGCTAAAGGGGGAGGGTCAGGCCCAAGCAGTTGAAGAAGAACAGGAAGGCCGTTCTGGGCAGAGAGGGAGCACGGCCGATCCGAGATGGTGGGAACGTGTCGCGACGGTGGGAACACAGAGCTGCCCCAGCCCCATCTGGCCCCGTCCCCAGCCAGGTGCCTTTCAGCTGGGCTTCTCGTCACCCCGTGGTTCCTGGAAAGCCCCTGAGCTGTGCCACTTCCTGCCCTTCAGGCGCGCAGGACCCCAGGCAGGGCAGCCTCCCCTGCAGACGCACAGACACACAGGGCCGCGCAGGGACAAGGCTGCCAGGGCGCTCTGCCGAGCCTGCGGCGAACTTGTGGCCATAGTGGCTGGGAACCCTGCCCTCGGCCCCCCAAGGGGAAACGGCCGCCCCACCGGTGGGGCCAATGGCCAGAGCAAGCTGGTTGGGGGCTGACAAGGGAAAGGGACTGAGGGAGCTGGCCTGTTTTCGGTCCCCAGTTTCTACTCCCCAGCACCCACCCACAGGGCACCACACCCCCACGTCCTGGCAGAGAGAGCCACGCCCAGGGCCCCCCACGGCTGGCTTTTGACACCTTATCGCTGGCTTGATTTGGCAACACTGCTTTCCCCACTAAAGCAAAGAACCGCCTGAATGACACACTTAAGCAACCTGCTACAAACACTTCTGCCACCCACTGGGTGCCTAGGTGGGCACGGGGGCTCCCGGGTCATAATTCACCGCCTGGGCTTCTGGCAAACGGGTCGCCCGCTTACTAATCTCCGCCGGTGTACCCAGGGAGGGCCATTAATCGATTTCTCCGTTCCACACAATGTCAATGTTGATTACATACCCAGTCTGTGCCAGGCATGTTCTAGATGGGGAGACAGTGCGACAGAGGGCTGACCAAGTGCCTGCCCTCACAAAGCCAGGATGGGAAAGCGGGTGCACATCCCAAGTGGACACACACAGACTAGAAAGTCCAGGAGCAGGGGTGCTGAGGACGCCAACCCAGCAAGGTGAGAGAGCAGAGCTGGAGGTGAGGGCAGGGAGGGGTCCTCCGAGAGGAGGGGGGCCAGGAGCTGAAGGTAGTGACAGAGGGCCATGGGGCCGTGTGCGGAAGAGTGTTCGGGCGCCCGCGACAGTGAAGGCTGTCGGAGCCAGAGTGGCTGGGGCGAGCTGCCCCGGGAAAGAGGGGACACGTGCGGCACGCCAGTGGGGGCAGACGGCACAGGGCCCGTGGTCGGAGAAGGACTTCCACCTGGTCGCCGAGAGAGGAGACACGGCAGCTGAGCACCGTGGTCCTGCTCCCCCTGGGCTGCCGTGGGGAGGCCAGGCAGAGGTCAGGTGACAGAGAGAAAGCGCCCAGCTCGGGTGGCCGCTCCGGAGCCGCTCGAGGCAGAAGACCAGGGAGCAGGTGTGGGAGGAAGTGAGAAGCGGCAGGAGCCAAGGTCACTGAAAGAACTGCCCTGCAAACAGCTCAGTGTCTGTCCCATTTGCACTGCTGTTCTGCCAGTGACTTCCAAGGGGCTGTGGGCGTGGGGCGGCCTCCGTGGGTGCTGCTTGCCCGGCACCCCCATCTCGTCTGCTCTCCCTTTGGAGAAGGTGTCTTTCTTTTTTTAATTTTTATTTATTTATTTTTTTTGAGAGAGAGAGACAGAGAGACAGAGAGAGAGAGAGAGAGCACAAGCAGGGAGGAGCAGAGAGAGAGGAAGACACAGAATCCGAAGCAGGCTCCAGGCTCCGAGCTGTCAGCACAGAGCCCACCGGTTGGATTCAAACTCATGAACTCAAAGATCATGACCTGGGCCGAAGTCGGACTGAGCCACGCAGGTGCCCCCAGGTCTCTTTCTTATTCTCAGCCCCTGGGTCCCTCTCGGGTACTCCAGGCACCCCAGATGCGGCCACATGCACAGCCAACTCTTGAGCCCCTCCGCTCCCATCCACCACCAGGACTGGCTCAGTGGCGGGCTTTCCCCCCAACTGCTGAATAGGAGCACTCTCTTTCCACTGAGGGGTCAGGCTGGGTAAACAGAAGCCAGAGGTGGGGGCGCTTCCTGGCGGGGAAGCAGAGCGAGGGAGAGTGTCTGCTTACAGCCGCTGCTGGGCCGGGGTGGGCAGGGGCGGGCCGGGGCGGCTGGCTCTCCGCTCCAGGCACCACGTGGAGCGGGCTCTCCGCCACTTGCAGTATGGACAGTCTCCACCGAATCAGGGTAACATTTTTGAGATAAAAGTGAATCTCATTTCATTCCAAGGAAGCTCTGAAGTGTCCCCACTCGCCTCACCTTCCTCTGGCGTCTG